>BSBM01001155.1:2035000-2635000 GCA_027924585.1 Larix kaempferi | reverse complement strand
GTGGAAAGCCCACTGGTGTAGAAAAGACACCTGCATATCTATCCAAGGAAGTAGTGGAGACCGTTGATGGGTGCATTTGAAGGGAATGGACTTGAGCGATGACAACATGTGAATTCTTCTTAAGGATCTTTTCTAGGTGATGTGAACTGATGATGCGTAGAGACCTTGGTTGTAAGCCTGTAAATTTGTGTTGTGTCCCAATGACTGAAAACTGCATCCAAAGTTTAGCAAAATCCTATAAGATGGGGCCAAGTGTGCATAACCATTGAACGCCCAAAACCACATCACATCTGCCTAAGGACAAGGAAAACATGTCAGAGCGCAGGTTACAATCTTCAAGAGAGATACGCACATTGTGATACTTTCCCTTACAAGGTAAGGTGCCTCCATTGGCAACCATGACTTCAAAGTTGGAGCAAGGATGGACAAAACAATCAGCCTGTTTGGCGATCCGGGGGTCAATGAAGTTATGAGTGCTACCAGAATCAATGAGTATGGTAAGAGGGAGCTTCTTGAAGTATCCCCTGACCTGCATTATTTGTGGGATGGTGACGTCGGTTACAGCATGGAGAGAGATCTTGGGTGGGTCATCCTGAGATGGGGTGTCAATAGGCGGGTGCTGAATGTTGACCTGATCATCTACTATATCTGGAGCTTCTTCACCAAGTTCAGAGCCAAGCAAAGAATCCACATCCAAGAGATAGAGCTTTTGTTGAACACGTCGATGTCCCCGAGTGAATGTCTCATCACAATTATAACAAAGCCATTTTTCTCGGCGTGCCTACAGCTCGGTTTCAGACAAATGCTTGATAGGCGTTGGTTGAGGAGTTGGCGAGATGGGAGGTCATTGAGAACCCATATTTCGGAAGGGAACAAAAGTGGGTTTGGAGCGCTTTTGGGCTGCAATCTTGTCTTCTTCCAACTTAGCCAAACCTAGGACTTCCATCATTGTGTTGGGACAGAACATTTTAACCTCTGACCGGATTTCATCCTTAAGACCACTAATAAAAAAACTCCTGTATAATTCATCAGACAATCATTCTATGTGATTGGCTAGGTTCTCAAATTATGTCTGAAACTCTCTTATTGTGCCAATTTGGTGAAGTTTAGTGAGTGCTCCTGTGAAATCATCAAAAGCACTAGGACCAAATCGTGGCAAAAGGAGTTGGCAAAAATTTGTCCAGTTTGGCTTGGGATGAGCTTTGATGTACTAATGGCACCATTGAAGGGCTTCCTGATCTAAATGAAAAGATGCAAGTTGAACTTTCTGGACATCAAAAGTATTATGCAGACTGAAATATTGTTCTGCTCGGTATATCCATCCAGTCGGATCAGTACCATTGAAGTGAGGAAAATCAAGCTTCGGCCCACAAAAATTGCTGGAAGAAGAGAACCCATTGGCTGCAGAAGATTCTTGTTGTCGATTATTGTTCATGGCTGAATGCTGAAGATGGAGGATGAGAAATTTTCATCCAAATCTTGGAGTTTGGTTTGGATAGATACAAGTGCTTCCTCCATGGTTTTTGCTCCTGCGCGGGTGAACACCATAACTAGGATAATTTTTTTTTTTGGGAATGGATATAAAAACACAAACAAAAGTTGCTTTAGTAAAGGAAAATTTGGATTTGGGAAAAACTTGGAGTGGTAATTGGGGTTTGAGTAGGTTTTAGACACTTTCTGATGGATAGGGAAGCAAAAAATGGGGATTTCAGAAGCGGGGTGAAAGACTGAGAAAATTTGGCAGAAAGGGACAAAGAAGCAGAATTAGGAAAGGAACTTGGTGGTAAAATTTGAAGGCGATTGGGTGAAATTCGAAAACGTTATGGCAAACCCTAAAAATAGACAAATGTGGGATTTCGGGCTTTCAGAAGTGGAATTTGGGATAGGGTCTTCAGGAATGAAATATGCAGAATGGGATTGTAGGGATGTCAGTGAAGTTTCATGGAAAACAGAGTTGAAACAAGGGAGATATGGTCGAAAAATAGATTTTATTTTTATTTTTTATTTTTTTATTTTTTTTCTCCAGAAATGGATCGGCAACAACGGCACGAAAGGGATCCGCAACAGCGCGGAAGGGTTCAAAAAATGGTTGGATCTGAAACGGTGACTGATCTGGAATGACTTTCAAAATAGATATGAAACGGCTGGATCTGGAGCAGAAGTGATCAGCAACAGTTTAGCTGAAAATAGATATGGACCCCAAGTATGTGCGGCTTCCTAATAGGTCATAGGTTTCACTCGGCCACCAATGTTGTCTGGCGGCTTGTGTATTGGGGCAGTACCCCTCACTCCATGGCTCAGGTAAAACTGATAACCGCTTTGCCACAAATGACAGCTCTTGGTTTACCTCACGGGTGGGAACTAGTCAATCAGGTAGGGGTCATTGCCCTTTTTGCTGGCAGGTCTTCTCAATGGGCCAGCTACTTCGGGGTTCCTGTGGTACTCCTCACAATGAGTTTTAGGGCTTATACCCAAGTACTTCCCACAGTTAAGCGGATAGGGATTATTCCCAAATCCGAACCTGCAACAGATGCAAAAAAAAATTGGCAGAAATTTCACCCAGCGAGCTCAAGAAAGTGCTCTGATACCATATGTGAAGAACCTGCAATAATTAATTAATGCAAATACACAAGATATCATAAATGATGGTACTCAGAATCACTTTTATATTGATCACGGGCCACTTCGAGGGGGCAACCTCCTTTGAGAAAGCTCAATACAATTAACTTCATGGTGCCTTCATAGGCCTCAACACACACTTATATACTAAGTCTAGGCGCTAATACTATGGGTCAAAACCATGGGCCAATACAAACTATGGATCAACAATACTATGGGCGACTTACAAAGCATATGCACCAAACAACAATAACACAACTATGGATCAACAAATACTACGGGACGACTTACAAAGCATATGCGTCCAACAACAATATACTAACAAAGTAAATAGAAGGGTTGACATGGGTTCCTAACATAATAATTTTTGACCGAGATTCTAAAATTACTGGAAATTTCTAGAAATCATTGTTTAAAGGTTTGGATACCAAGATAAATTTCAGTACATCTTTTCATCCACAAATGGATGGACAAACTGAAAGAGTAAATCATATTCTAGAAATGTATTCATAAATAAATCGAAACCTCAAATGTTTGTTTCAAGAAAAGTTAACCCAAGTAATATTGAATACTATAGACGAAGCCGAGACCTCATCATTTACAGAGCTATAATGGCTTGAGGTTTAAAGAAAAATTGTGCAATGAAATCGTATTCATAACATATATTTTTTTATTATAAAAACAAATTATTACAACCAACATTTCCATTTTAGGGCTCAACCCTGAAAACATTTAAAATTAAACAGAGTTGTGTTTGCACGCAAGGTTCTACAAAGTATAAACAGAACCATATAAACACTTAGGGTTAGCTCAGAACATATAAAATATATATTTAACAACAGAACAGAGCTATGCATGCCATAAGTGGTATTAGAAGCCAAATGATAACTAACACATTGATAACCTAGAAGTTCAAACAAGAAAACTATACACAGTAAATTTCAAACGAATTCTAAGTATTGTATTTATAAGCTGGGTGAAACCCCAAGCTATGGGCATATAGCCATAAGAATTTTTACAAAGAAGCAATGCTGCATAAAGCTGAATCATTTTTAAAAACTATCCATAATTTCAACATTAAACAAGCATATTGTTCGCACAGAGGAATTCCACGACAGCCCGGGGCTTACCAAGCCTTGTTTGGAATCCTGTAAACTTCCACCGTCAAGTTCCATGCTCATCGAGTATTCATAGCTTGAGAAGAGAAAATTTGTGGGGTGTGTAAAATCCTCCTGTCATGACAAGTTCAACCAGTCATTAACAAGATTTATAATATAAAAATTTAAGAATGCAGATAAAACATTTAAGGGTGCAAAACGTTACCTTTGTGAGTTGTGTGCCATCGCTGCGAGTCACCTCTGCATGATAGGATGGATCATGGCCACGAACAGATTCACAAAGAAATCCATAAGAGCATTCTACCCTTTTTACCGTGCATTATCACTTCCAAACGAAGCCTGGAGCAGATCTCTCCCATCCTTGGCGGCCGAGAGCTTAGCTTCCATCACAAAACGTAAATGATTTTTAGGGTTTCGAGATTTCCTTTTTGGCCAAAGCATTAGGGTTGAGCCAACTCGGCTCTCCATGCAGTCCCATCACGTGGCCATCACATGGCTGTATTAATGCAACTAGCTGTAATACAATTCGAATATAATATGTATCCATTTCTATATAGTTTAAAAATTTACATTCTCGACTTGGATTAATACTATGAAATCCATTATTCAATTCACCCTTTTTCCATAGTTTAACTTTGTTCCAAAAGAAACATCACTGCTTGGATTAAGACTTGAATTCCTAGGTCGAGTTCATATCATTCTTAACTTTGGGCTAATTACATTTCATTGCTAGTTAGGATACCACTATTGCTATAGTTGGTAAATCATTTTAACACTTGTATAAAATCTTAAAAATCATAGTTAGTCTATCATCAACTTTTATAGGTCAACTGTTCTCCTATACAAGTCTTTGGTATTGGATCCTTACATGGAACATGAACAACATTTCAACATGTGTTAGCTTCGGAAAAGCTAAGTAAGCCTAGGGTCATCACGAGAACACACTTCATTAAAGGAAAAACATAATCAGCATTATAAACATCACAAGCTAAGAAATCATGTTACGACAATGAGATCATGCGATTATCTATTCACAACAATAATAATTATAAAAGATAGAATAAGAATTAAGACACACTATGTTTACTTAGCAACAAACTGAATGTCAACATAAGGACAACAATAGTCTAACTATCATGATAAATGAACTTAAGACATAATCGTTATCGACAACAAATATAAATGATCGATAATGTTTCCAGCATAGTCAAGAGATCCTCAGGAACAATTCAAAGCTTACAGGACTACTTAAATAAGAGACGATTGGATTATGAGTAGTGTTAAAAAAATCATGCAATTAAAAGATAAGTAGCATTCTAGAAGTATAAGTTCATGATATTATAGACAGCTATCCTACATTTTAAAATTTTTAATTTTTTATGAAATTTTGGGATGTTACAGTATTGAGTTTGCTCAAAGGAGGTTGCCCCCTCGAAGTAGCTTGCGATCAATAAAAATATTCTGTGATCTCATACATTATGCATTTTATCAATTAATTGTTGAAGGATCCTCACATCTGGTATCAGGGCACTTTCTTGGGCTCGTTGGGCGGAATTTTTGCCCAAAATTTTTGTCCACATCTGTTGCAGGTTCAGATCTGGGAATAATCCCTATCCGCTTGACTGTGGGAAGTACTTGGTCATAATCCCTAAGAATCATTGTGAGGAGTACCACAAGAACCCCGAAGTAGCTAGCCCATTGAGAGGACCTTCCATCAAAAAGGGCAACGACCCCTACTTGATTGACTAGTTCCTACCCGTGAGGTAAACCAAGAGCTTTCGTTTTGGAAAAGCAATTATCAGTTTTACCTGAGCTGTGGAGTGAGGGGTACTGCCCCAATATGCAAGTCGTCAGACAGCATTGGTGGCCGAGTGAAACCCTTGAAACGTTAGGAAGCCGAGCATACCTAGTGTCCATATCTATTTTCAGTTGAACTGTTGCCGATCACTTCTGCGTTGTTTCAACGCCATTTTAGATCCAGTCGTTTCAGATCCATTCTGAAAGTCTTTTCAGATCCAGTTGTTTTAGATCCATTCCGAGCCGTTTCAGATCCAGTCGTTTTTTATCCATTTTGAGTCATTTTAGATCCCACTATTTCAGATCCTTTATTTTAACTATGTTTCCATTGAAAATTCACTGACACCCTTGCAATCCCATTCTGCATATTTGATTCTTGAGGACTCTATCCCAAATTCCACTTCCCACAGCCAAAAATCTCACATTTGTCTATTTTTATGGTTTGCCATAACTTCTTCAATTTTCACCCAATTTCCTTCAAATTTTGCCACCATGTTCATTCCTTATTTATTCTTCTTTGTCTCTCTCTGACAATTTTTCTCATTCTTTCACCCCTCTTCTGAAATCCTTATTTTCTACTTCCTTGTCCATTCGAAAGTGTCCAAAACCTAGTCAAACCTCAATTGCCCATCATAGTTTTTCCCAAATCCAAATTTACCTTTACTAAATAAGCTTATGTTTGTGTTTTTCTACCCATTCACCAAAAAAAAAACTCCTTGTTGGTTTTGGTTGTCACCTGCGGAGGAGCACTAATCATGAAAGAAGAACTTGCAGCCCTCAGAACCAAACTCCAAGATTTGGATGAAAAATTTCTCAGCCTCCATCTTCACCATTTAGCCATGAACACTAGGTTCTCTTCTTCCAACAATTTTCGTGGGCCGAAGCTTGATTTTCCTCGCTTCAATGGTAATGATCCAACTGGATGGATATACAGGGCATACCAATATTTCAATCTGCATAATACTTTTGATGTCCAAAAAGTTCCACTCGCATCCTTTTATTTGGAACAGGAAGCCCTTCAATGGTACCATTGGTACATCAAGGCTCATGATGAGCCAAAATGGACATATTTTTGCCAACTCCTTTTGCAACAATTTGGTCCTAATGCTTTTGATGACTTCACAGGATCACTCACTAAACTTCACCAAATTGGCACTGTGAGAGAGTATCAAACATAATTTGAGAAACTAACCAATCACACAGAAGGATTGCCTGATGAGTTCTACATGAGTTGTTTTATCAGTGATCTTAAGGATGAAATCCGCTCAGAGGTTAAAATGTTCTAACCCAACACAATGATGGAAGTCCTAGGGTTGGCTAAGTTGGCGAAGGACAAGATCACAGCCCAACAATGCTCCAAATCCACTTTTGTTACATTCATAAATATGGTTTCCCAATGACCTCCCATCACGCCAGCTCCTCGCACAACTCCTATCAAGCATTTGTATGAAGCAGAGATCCTGGCACGAAGAGAAAAAGGGCTTTGTTATAATTGTGATGAGAAATTCACTCGGGGACATAGATGTGTTGAGCAACAACTCTATCTCTTAGATGTGGATTCTCCACCTTCCTCTCAACTTGGTGCAGCAGCTCCAGATACACTAGATGATCAGGTCGACATTCAGCAGCCGCTTGTTGACCCCCTATCTCCAGACGACCACCCAGAGGTATCTCTCCATGCTTTAGGCGGAGTCACCACCCCACAAACAATGCGGGTCATGGGTTACTTCAAGAATATCCCTCTTACAATACTCATTGATTTTGGTAGCACTCATAACTTCATTGACCCTCAAATCGCTAAACAGGTTGAATGTTTTGTCCATCCTTGATCCAACTTTGAAGTCTTGATTGCCAATGGGGGCACCTTACCTTGCAAGGGGAAGTGTCACAATATGTGTATCTCTCTGGAATATTATAACCCACACTCTGACATGTATGCCTTGTCCTTAGGCGGATGTGATGTGGTTTCGGGCGTTCAATGGTTATGCACACTTGGCCCCATCTTATGGGATTTTGCTAAAATTTGGATGCAGTTTTTAGTTAATGGGAAACAACACACATTTACAGTCTTACAACAAGGGTCTCTCCGCATCATTAGTTCACATCGCCTGGAAAATATCCTTAAGAAGAATTCACATGGTGTCATCGCTCAGCTCCATTCCATTTAGATGCACCCATCAACGGTCTCCACCACTTCCTTGGATAGATATGCAGGTGTCTTTGCTAAACTAGTGGGCTTGCCGCCTTCAAGAGACCTTTCCGATAAGAATTTAGCTGCATCTACATCTGAGAAGGAAATTATGGCCATTTTGCATGCAGTACAGAAGTGGTAGCCATAATTATTAGGGAATTATTTATGCATCAAGAGTAATCACCAGAGTCTGAAAAATTTCTTGGAACAACGGATCTCCTCCCTAGCACACCTAATATGGGTTAGCCAACTCATGGGTTATGCCTACGCGATCACTTACAAGAAGGGTAAGAAAAATCTAGTGGTGGATGCTCCTTCTCGCACATTTGATGACTTAATTTCTCTTTCATCTATTTCTATGCTTGTTCCAAATTGGTTGCAATCTATTCAACAGGGCTATGTCTTCTATGAACTCCATGCTTCTCCATCGATAGGGAACTCTGGGTTCCTCAAAACGTATGACCGGGAACAATGTAACTTTTTTTGGAAAGGATTGAAAATGACAATTCAACATATGGTGGTTGACTATGATACTTTCCAGGTCAACACGGGTGAAACGACACTCCTTATGGGATTGCTCGAACCCTTTCCCATCCCTACACAGATTTGTATAGCTATGAGTCTATGGATTTCATTGAAGCGCTCTGGTGGTACAATACCACATCTAAAGTGACACCATATGAAGAAATCTATGGATAGGAACCACCAGTTCCTCTTCCATACACCCTCAGCAGTTCCCCAGTTCAGGAAATTGACTCAGTTCTTCGAAACCATGACCAGATTCTTCTCATTTTGAAGGACAATCTTCACATGGCAAGAATTCGAATGAAACAACAAGCCAATCAACACCGTTCTGAGCGCACTTTTCAAGCAGGTGATATGGTTCTTCTTCGTCTACATCCTTCTAAGAAATCCTCCTGAAAACTCAAAAGGCGTCAACTTCTCTCTCAATCTATCACAGAGGTATTAATTCAGTGGCACGGAATGCAACCTGAGAATGCTACAGGGGAACCACTCCTTCAGATTCTGCATCAATTTCCACATCTAAAGCTTTCAGGGCAAAGCTTTTTCTAAGGGAGAGGGGATGTCAGGAACCCGTGTTAACCCTTCTCTTTACTTTGTTAGTATATTGTTGTTGGATGCATATGATTTGTAAGTCGTCTCGTAGTATTTGTTGATCCATAGTTTGTATTAGCCCGTGGTAATGAACCATAGTATTGGACGCATATGCTTTGTAAGTCGTTCCGTAGTATTATATGTCACATGGTATTGACCCATAGTATTGGGCATAGACTCAGTATATAAGTGTGTGTTGAGGCCAATGAAGGCACTGTGAGGTTATTTGTATTGAGATTGCTCAAAGGAGGTTTCCCCCTCAAAGTGGCATGTGATAAATAAAAATATTCGGTGATCTCATATATTGTGCACTTTATCAATTAATTGTTGCAGGTTCCTCACACTCCACAATTCCGCAATCCGCAACCCACGTTGTGAATGTCAGAATTGCAGAAACCTTATTTCGTAGCCACGGTAAAATTACCTCCCGTAATCCGCAACCCGCGTTGCAGATGCGGAATGTGGAATTCCAATGCTCCAACTCCATGGAAGTGGCCTTGGGGAACTTGGAAAAAGTGATTATAAGATGCATAGAAGTGAACCTATGCCTCAGCAGTGAAAAATGAAATATGCTGCTTATAGAGGGAGTTGTCTTAGGTCACCTCATTTCACTAGAGGGCCTTAAAGTTGACCCAACAAAGATACAAGTAATTCTCAGTTTTCCAGTGCCCCAAACATAAAAAGATGTACGTATTTTTATTGGTTATGCAGGCCACTATAGAAGGTTTGTGCAAAAATATTCAGAATTAGCATGTCCTTTATTTTTGCTGATGTCAAAAAATATAGAATTTGAGTGGTTTGATTCATGTCAAAAAGCTTGGGAAACACTAAAACATAAAGTCTCAACAATAGTTGTTCTAAGAGGCTCTAATTGGTCCTTGCCTTTCATAATCTCAACAAACGCTTCTGATATAACCATTGGAGGAGTGTTGGGCCAACAAGAAGGCCAAAATATTTATGCCATATACTTCATTAGCAAAAATTTGACCTCTATAGAAATGAATTACACATAGTGATAGAGAAGGAATTCCTAACCATCATATACGTTGTCAACAAATTCCGCCACTACATCATAGGGTACTTGACCACCATTCACACTAACCAATCTACGACTAAGAACCTCATGAAAAAACCTATTAATAATGGCAGAGTGACAAGGTGGCTGCTTCTATCACAAGAATTCGATATAACCATTGTGGATAGGCCAGGAAAGGACAATTTGGTTGTTGATTTTCTATCCAAGATGACTAATAACATTGAATCACGTCTTGTTGAAGATGTCTTCTCAGATGAGCACTTGTTCACAGTGTCTACTAAAACACCCTGGTTTGTAGATTCACGAATTACTTGGCGACATGAAAAATTCTAATGCACCTACCGCTAAAACAACGACAAAGACTTGTGCAATGCAGCAGTAGATTTTCCTGGATCGGGGGTACCTCTTCTACATGGGGCCATATTTGATAATCCTACGTTGTGTAAGAGAAGATGATTTTTATAGCATTTTTCAATATTGTCATGATGGACCATGCAAAGGATATTTTATAGATAAAATAACTACACACAAAGTGCTTCAACTTAGATATTATTGGCTTTCTATTTTCAAATATGCCCAGAACTATGTCAAGAGTTGCGACACTTGTAAAAGGATGGGACATCCTCTTCACAGAGATAAGATACACTTACAAGTCCAAATGATGGTAGAACCTTTCAAGAAGTGGGAATTAGACTTTGTAGGACCCATCATCCCTCCATCAAGGAAAAAATCATATATCTTGGGCTACATATCAAGCAGTTTCGGATTTCATTTTTGTAGAAATTTTTGTTTGATTTGGAGTCCCATGAGATATTGTTACGGATGGCTGAACTTAATTCACTTCAAATCTCATTACTTCCATTACAGAAAAGTACCGACTCAAGCATAGGGTGACCTCATCATACCACCCACAAGAAAATGGAAAAAGGGAGGGAAATAACAAAATTCTGGAAGCAATATTGACTAAGATAGTGCAAACCATCTTCAACACTAGGCAGATTGATTACTAGAAGTCCTGTGGGCCTAGAGAACAACTTGGAGGAGCACAACATGACTCAATCCCTATGAATTAGTCTATGGGAAACAAGTCACTCTTCCCATCGAGATATAATTCAAACCCTTGAGGACTGCATTACGACTGGGCATGGATATGTCTAATTCTCATAAGAATCGGGTTAACCAGATCAATGAGCTCGATGTGATCCGTCCATCTACACTGCAACAGGATTCCATTGTACAACAACATAGGTCTAAATGGCATGATCGCTTCATCAAGAAAAAAATGTTTAAGGAAGGAGATTGGGCACTGCTGTACGACTCAATGTTCAAATATTTTAAAGGAAAGTTCCACATGTGGTGGTTGGGACCATACAAGGTTGAGTCAGTCTATGACAAGGGAACAATGAGATTGTGCACTATTGAAGATGATCATACTCTATTGATGGCCAATGGGCGCAGGCTAAGGATCTACGAGAAACCATTGTCCTGAGATGCATTTGTCCACAACATTTCCAATTATTGTAATAGAAAATATTTCGAGATCCTGGTCTTGAATTCAACTCTGGTATGAATTTTTTTTTCTAATGTAAAAAAAAATAGATGACTATGAAAACCCTCTCTGGGCACAACCATTAAAAAATAAAATATTTTTGTAATAATAGAATTTTTTGAGTTTTTCTATAGGTCTCTGCAGGAACATTCAGTTAAGCTATGAAATCTAACCAAAGAAATCAAAAGCTTATTTTTTTTATTTGCAGAAGGATTTCTCATAATTTTTCACCACCCAATAAAATTCCATTCATTTTCTTTTTTCCAATCACCCTACATCACTCACCTTGCAAAAAGAGCATTCATCCTTAGCAACTACAAAACCTCTGCAAAATAAACTATAAATCATTGGTTCTAACATGGTTTTAACCTTATCAATTTTTGTGGTTCTAAGTACTATTACTAAGTTATCAACTTCACCCATACATTATTCCCACAGAATACTTCATTACCCATACTCCACATTCATAACCTAAAAACTGGATCAATCATTCTTGCTCTCTTTCCCATCTTCATATTTCCTATCTATCCGATATATTCCACCCCTCCTAATCCCAACCCCTCCACTATGCTTCATTTTCCATTCATAATTCCCACTACAAATCGGATAAGCTTCCAGTTTTTCCTTGCAAATTTTTATTTTGGTATTACAGGTCGACACCAGCAACATCATTATCCATTAGACATCAATAGTACATGGGTTTTCAGCATCCATTGCATTGTGGATCTTACATCAACATTACATGGTTTTGCATCATACTTTCATTGCGGATCCTACATCAGCAACATAGTGGTTTTCAACATCCGTTGCATTGCGGATCCTACAACAAACTCATGTCGATGCTCACATTATAAATTCTATCACATCAGATCCACACAATATCTTATTGCGGATCCAACATTGGATCTGATATGATTCTAATACCACCAAAATGTATGCACACGCATTTTAATATTGGAAAAACACTTTGTTGGAGTAGTAAAGGACATCCATTGTCCACGTTAGTCGGTGTAACATTATCATAATCAACATGAAAGACCTCTTTCGAGCATAAATATGGTAGCCGCTTGTGACATGACTGCAAACACCACGTATACACTATATAGGTAGGACAGGTACGCAACCATCCCTCATTGGTATTTAATAGCTACGAAAGGACTGATCATGAATTACAATGTTATTTTTCAACACGTGGATGTGTTTATCTTTGGTTGTGGGATGGAAAACATTGCTAAGTTTAGTCAAATAGACCAATCATGTAGTGAAAACTTACCAAATCCATCCAATTTATCAACCCCATAAAATATCTCCACATGCATGTGAAAGATCACCGGTTCAAATTATCACAGAACATGCATACATTCGACCTTGCTAAGAAATCATAACCCATCCTCCTTTGATTATAAGATATTACAACCCCATTTTCTCTTCTCCCGTTAAGTATTTTGAATCCATGGCCTTCAAACGTAGATATTCAGACCATACCATTGATTGACATTGACGAGCCAAGCACAATGGGCTATCTGGCTTGAAGTGAACCCAAAAATGCAGATTTGGTTTATAAAAACAAAGAAGGAAAAGGCATTTTCCAATAGGTGGTATGGTTGGATTACTTCAACAAGATGAGGAAAAGCGATAGTGTAATTGCAATGGAATTTTCTAGAACATATGCATAGTCAAAAGTGGAATTAAGGGGATTGAATATCCATATCAATGAAGCGGTAATCGTAGGGATTTTAGGATTGTCTCAGGAAGGCATGAAATGGTTTGAACGGAAAACACCTATGAAAGTGCTTAAAGAGGACTTTCTGGAACCCATGTAGGAAGTGCAAGGTACGGAGAAGGGAACCCAAAGAACTTCATTAACGACACCATGGGATGAGGTGGCTCTCTTCGTCCTCAAGTTCATCACTTGCGAAGTTCGATTTAGTCTCTTATATGGGTACCATTTTAAAATTTTAAATCATTTAAGACATCAAAATATATCAATATGCCCTACTTTTTGTGGAAGTCACTGGAGTTGATGTGTAGAATGGTCTAGAAATAACCCTAACACCAGTTTAGCACACCATAGGATGATTAGATTGCTCGTTGAAGATGAATTACAGAAGGAAAACAAGACTTGGGTGATTTTTACTAGAATATATCCATCACCCAAGCCTCGACAAGTGCTAGTATCTAAAAAGAAGAAGAAACGAGACCCCAGTGAAAACACCAGGTCAAAGGTCAAAGAAAAATGGTTCACAGAGTGAAACCCCAACCACCTCAGACATGCTCCTAGAACAAGGTCAAGATCTACTAATCGTAAAGAAAATGGGGCTTAGGAAGAAACAACAGTTCAAGACAAAGGGTTTGATGAGATTTATGAGGACTTCGCAGAACCAATAGGTGTTGGAAGAAGTAAAAAAGAAAAAGTAGGGTCATCTGACAGAGGATGGAGTCCATGAGTAGTAAAAAAACAGGAGGCTATTGAAATGCCATATATAGAAGTCATAAATCAAGAATTAACATGAGCAGCCTCAACAAAAAGAAAACAAGGTCTAGTTTTGAGGAAATGTATCCCTTTATTGTTAAAGAAATATAAGAGGGATTATAGTGAATTAAAAAGGACCTACAAACAATTGAAGTTGACATATCAAGAATATATCAAGAAGGTAATGGCTGTAAGGAGAGAATTGCAACAATTTAAGGACCCTAGGGTGATGGAGACTTTGTTGGAGGCCGTAGGGGTAGCAACAGAATAGAATGAGGAAACATAGAAGATATACCTGGAAGAGGAGGATGGAACTAGTGGATTGAAGAAAAATTTGGAACAAGATGAATGGTCTGTAGAAGAAGAAGAAATGGGCATCAGGACTTATGAAAATAGACCTTTTGATCTCGTCGGGATTCAGAACTTATAAAATATAGTAGCCCGGTCATAAGCAACAATAAGAGATCTAGAATATCATCTCATAAATTCCATGGATAATAGAGAAGGGAATACACAACGAACATGGATGGAAAAGGTTAGAGAACATGACTATGCCCTGGCCACAAAGAGGCTCAGTATGGAGATTGAAAAGATAAAATATGAAAAGCATTTCATGAGATATCTTGCACATGTTATGAGAAATTTGAGACCTCCCTCTAACCTTTACTATGTATTCTTAAAAGAGCCATTGATATCCTTAAGATATTCAACAGTAGCAACAGGGTATGGAGAACTAATTGAGACATAAAACCATTTCACTAGTGATTTTTCTAGGAGTAATGAAGAGGAGCGAGATTCCTTGTGTGAATTATATCTGCATAATCTAATTATGGTTCATTATAATGTTTGGGACACAAACCCTCACGTGGGGGGAGTGTAGCTTAGGGATTTCATGCCATTCATGAGGAATCAACTTAGATGGAACAATGTTGCATCCTTCGTAGAATTCACAGAGTGGGAGGACCACAGGGGGGTCATTTGGTGGGCATTATCCTATCACGTCCATTCATAATGGAGAATAAACTATGATACAAAAATGAGAAAATATATTTCCCTGTATTAAGGGGCCAAGGGGGCTTAATTATGTTATATGGAAATACAAATATTTAGGGTATATTTTATTACACTTTGTGTAGAAGCGGTAGAGGGGAGGCATAGGGAAAATCATGGGACAAGGGCATGAGATATTGAGTTTGATGGATAAGGGATACTCAATTGGGATGTAGGATGGTTGATGTTAGTGCTTTATTGAAGGGTTTTCATGTTGCTCATGTGCTTGGTTGGTTAATGGACCTTCAAATTGTTAATGAAATTGAGAAATGAAGGATTAGGATTTCTATCTTTTATGTGATTGTTATCAATTGGAGGTGTAGTTAGGTGCATGTTTCATGTCTATAAATCATGTGTTTTTTTATTCCTTTCAATGTAGCTTTCCTTCTTGAGTCCATTTGAATTTTTTTTCTCTAGAAATTTCCTTTTTTGTGATCTCTAAAATCAACCCATCCACTAGAGAGCATCTAGGTTTGTGCATTGCGACCTTGTCTTTTTGTAATCTTTCTAAAGAAAGCCTCATACAATCCTTGGTTGAACCCATTTTCCCATCGTATAAAACACTAGTCTCCAATTCCTTCATGAATCTTGTATTTTACAAAACCAAAATACTTTGTTTTTCTAAATTTACTCTTGATTTTCCCCATCTACTGCATTGTTAAAAAAATTAGGTGTTATTTTTGTTTTAGTTAAGTTATCAAATTAAAAATTATATATAAATTGATTAACATAATAAATAAAATAATCAATATTTAGATATAAAAATAAATCACTTTTTTAATTTTAATTAAAATTAGAATTATATTTTAATATTTTATTTTTTTCATTTTTATTTGTATGTTATTTGAAATGAGAATTGTTTTAAAGTTTTTTTTAATTATTATTTTTATTTATTAATTCAAAAAATTATATAATATAATCATTATTTTTATTTGAGTGTACATTCCACAGTATTTAATGAACATACATTGCAAATTCAAATGTTGAAAGTGTAAAATAAGTTCAAATTAATTTGGAGAATTCCCTATAATTATGTGAACATTTTTAGAAGAAAACCCAAACCTCTAAAATGACACAATCTTCATCATTCATTTTTTTTTGCCTTTTCAAATAAATAAAAGATATTCTCTAGAACAACTTACTTTAAGATCTCCAACATCTACGTCACATTGTTAGTGCCTTCTCAAATAAATGAAAGATATTCTCTTGAACAACTTACTCTAAGATCTCCAACATCCATGTCACATTGTTAGTCCTTGCCAAATAAGGTATTGTGTTGACTCTTTCGTAATTCACTTCGATTTATATATATATTTTTTAAATATATGAATCTCATGATATCACATTTTATCAAAATGTCAATTATTTTATGCATTTTTCATCTCATCCACGTTCTTTTGCACCTTATGAAGCAATTTCTTGTCTTTAGAGATCATAAAATAAAACAAATAGGAATTTAGGTGAGTTAACATGACATATCTCTTCACCCAAACATTTGTTTTTATAACTTACATTTAAATTATGATAGCTAAATTTACATTTACAATACATTGATAAATATTAAGTTTATATCATAGTACAATACTAACATTTAATTGTGTTGGCCATAACTTAAAAATGAGGTAGCACCATCAACACTCATGAGGGTTAGAATAAGTACACCATATTACGTTGAAAAACAATTAGTACACCATATTCAAAACATATTTGAAGGACCATTTGAACTAGTGGTTAAACTATGGGATGAGTTAAAAACAAGGTAGTTCAACATGTTAGAAAGGTTAAGAAATCACTTCTCGTGACTATCATAATGAACACTTTATGAAGTTTTGGAGGGTAATGGTTAAGGTACAGTGAGTCATCATTCCACATGTTAAACTCCTTATTGAAATTGAATATGTACTCCTTATTAATAAATGATAGCAGTACTCTCAGTTCAATTTCCAGTTCTCGAAGGTCGCTACCATTCTAGTGGGTTCTCTAGGGTTTAACTCGAGCTTTTGATTTGAGTTTTCATTTTGTGTCTGAGTGAGAGAGGGCTTGGACCCTCTTGGTTCCTTACACTTGAATGAGGGTTTCTAAAGTTGCAGAGGGAATAATTTCATTGACATTCATAGACTCTAAAGGTGGTTCCTCATTTCAGTGGACTATAGTTTGGTCTGATTATGTTCTGCATAAGTTATCTATGCATAAATTTTGAGATAGGGTCGTTCACTTTTCTTCATTTCCAGGTATGTAGGTATGTGGTAGAGTAGTTTTCAATTTTTTTTGTATAAGTATTTAATTATCCTTTGAATTAAAACTCATAATTATTATAGTTTGCGTTCGTGACACTTCAGGTTTCCATTGGACTCATTACTATATATAAGGGTGACTACCCATAATACTCTGAAAGATATCTCAGGTAAGGGACACATATCATTTGAGTAATATTTTTGAAAAATGGTTTACAGTCTTATCCACATGCAACAATAACTATTTTATGTTTCTATTGCATGAATTACATTCATCGACAGTATAGCTAGTTTTTTCAACTTCTTATGGGGATGCCAAACCCCAGATATGTACTCCAGATGGTAATCTATGGAAGAATTTATGGCATAGTCGAAATCACGAGTAGGATTTGTTTTACCAAATGTTACCTCAAAAGGTTTCGAGAACATTGGGTTCTATTAATGTAAACTTTGTAATTTTCTTATTTTCTCTCGACAGTCTGTTTAAAACAGAAGGTACATGTTATCATTTTTGACATTGTATTCTTTGATCCCTTAAAGGGGTTATGTACTCGTCATATAATTTTCTTGAAAGTATTTAAGAGAAAATCTGTTCAACGCATTCACAAAGTTATTTTCCTTTTTACTCGAAGACCAATTTACATTTAAATATATGTAATCTGTAATATTTGAAAGTTTCTGAGAATCGTCAAAGAATCTGCATGATGTAATCCATTCTACAGTTTTTCTTCCAAATGGTAGAATTGACGTTTAATTACTTTTCAGTTGTAATATATTAGTTTCTTCCTTAAATTTATAATTGTACAAAAGTAAAAGTTTGAATGTGTAGACCTATAGGCACTCTGCTATTTAATTTAACAGGTTATTGATTCGTAACCCTAGAATCTTCAGAAGTATATAATAATTCTTCCATAGTTACAACTTAGTCGAATTGACCTTATTTGTTTATTCTACTCCTTCATGTGGTGACTATTCTAAGACAGTAGGTTTACAGTAGGTTATGAAGATAACATTGTTCATTGTTACGATTTGATATAATTAAATCTCTTATTCACATGTGATGTTTGATTACCATCTAACCATATTCTTTGATAGCAGTTAATTAAGACAAGAAAAACTGTAATCCCATATAAATCTAAGATACATTTAAGTAACAATTTTTTTTATGTATATCATAATTGAAAATATCCACTGTATTTCAATTTTCTATTTAATAACAGAGTTAAACCTTTCTCTATGTACTACTCATAAATTTCAAGCATAACCAAAACAACGCATATATTCTTTAAAAATAAATATCATTTCTATCAAAGATAGAAAACCCAAAAGAACGTATAATCCCATAATCATATTCATTCCCGACCTTAATAGAGGTGAATAGATGTTGGCTTAGATTATATATGCCATATGCCATATTATGGTATGTATAATAGAAGCAACATTTGTTATAATTTTAACCCACTTGGTTCCATGTACATTTTTTCAGAAGATATGATGACATTGTATAACAACACAATCCTCACAATGAATTATAGGTACAGGGATTTATGCATATTTTATTATATAGTTACATTTTATTGTAGCTTTCCAAAAACAATATTGTGGGTTAATTATATAAAAAATTGAAACATTAGCTATTTACTTATTTTTGGATTTCTAAAATCTTGCTACGCTATAAAGGAATATTCCCTCTGGTTGTAAATGGGGAATCTGCAAAGTTTGAATTCATCTCAAATTGTTTCCTACTTCAAGTTGTTTCTTACTTGTTTCTTGTATCCTTACTGAACAAGGATTTACTATTGAAACATGTTGTTCTAAATTCTTTTTGAAAAGGTATCCAAGATACTCCTTGATTCTCTTGTCTATCTCCATTGTTCGATGCTACCTTGAATTGCTAGGGATGGTTGTATGGAGAGGAACCCCATATGACATAGGATTGTGTGAACTTTGGTTCTATATACACGTATCAAACGTGACTAAATCTACCACAACATATCTTCAATCCTATTATAAAAAGCTACAACAATATCCCTATAATTTTTAATCCATCAATTACTTGTAAACCCTAGCTAGAGTTCTAATATATAATATCTACTTGTTAAATCTTTTGGCTTGTGCTAAGTATGAGTGTCACTCTATGCCCAAGAGCCAAGAATCCTGCTCAACTAGCCAACAGAGTGAGGATCCAACTCATATGATCGTGGAAATATTATTCTATATGCCATAAAGGAAATCCAAGTTACTTTTTATGTAATTAGTGTGAAAAAAACAGAGTATGTGTGGAAGCACTCGAATTTCTTCATGAATATATAAAAACTAGAGGCAAGTGATATATCGGAATTAATGAGAATGTTAATATTATCATACAAGACATATTGTAACTATTGATTGAAATTTATGCTTAACACAATCAAGTTCTATGTTTAATCAATGTGTTAAATTCTTTACACGGATTGAGTTTATCTAAAAAACATATCCCAGGAGGGATCCCTAGTATGTGTTGTACTTTTTAATAGTCACTCTAGAATTTATTTTTCTTAATTGTATTCATATTTTGTATATCCATGTTTGTTGTCATAACATGTAGGTTAAGAAATTTCCTTTTAAATAGTTAACATACAATGTTACTCTGAGTATGGTGATTAATAATCAAGTTTTAGGTATTGATGTTAAATACAATTAGGTAAAATGAATGGTCTTTCATTTTTTTTTGTGCCAGACCAACATTTATCACATAAATATATTAAGAGTTTAAACTAAGTCTATAATTATTTTTATGTTTTTCTTATTTGCACATTTTTGTACTGCATTGAACATAATAGTTTATTTTTCAATGAATCTTTTAACTCACATTTAGAAGTACCCTTTTTCTGATCTCAGATATTATTTGACTAAAACATAGAGCAAGTAAGCATGCATAGCATTTACTTGTGATTCGAGATCCCACCAATTGGCAGTTAAATATGAGTGACGTTGATCAAAGGAATAAACTTCTATTTGTGAGTCTGGCACATTATTGTTTGATTTTTTTTACACATAATTCTTTTGGAAATTTTAAGACCAATTATGCACGTACCGTGTGTGTGCCTCATAAAAAGGACACAATAATCATCGGGATTAACACTGAGCCTATAGAACCCCTTGGAGCAACTTGATCAATGAATTAACCTCATTGAAATGGTCAGAGGGGGTCGCAACCTTCTATTATGCAGGTCTAGGATAGAGAAATCCTCTAAACCCAAACACATCCTATGTAGAAATCTACAAAACAGTCACATTGGATAATCTTCCAAATGTTGTTGTGGTAAAAAAAACTCGTAGGGATCAACATATATAAATGCATGAAGCAATTAACAAATCTTAGAAGTGTTGAATCATAATCGATTTTGAAGCTGCATTCTCAATGGTACAGATCTGAGGACTGGAAGCGACACACAAATTTAGCAACAAGACCTCATAATAGAAAATCAGACTCAAGATCACCCAAGAATCCATTCGAGGAAGGAATTGCACAATTCTTTCCTCGAATGTCAATTTAGTAGTATTATCCAAACTCTTTTAACTCATGATAAATCCTATTGAACAACAAGCTACTATACCGTACTAATATCTAGACATTTGGTTGTATATTAATTCGTTGAAGTTTGTTTGCATAGTTGTGTAAACTTGTATGGATTTGGTATAGTTATTTTCAAGATTACCATCATGATGTCCTTTTTATTATAAACTCTCGTCTTAAGTATAATATATTCAACTGCTTTTCGTTACTTGTATCTTATTTTTCTTTGGTAAATATGTATGTTCTCATCTTCTTAATGATTGCAGTGTCATTTTAGGCAGGTTTGGAGTCATCCTATTAGCTAGTTTATTTATTGGTTCTTCTTCTCTCAAGTCTTATGTTACAAGAAAGCACCACCTATTTGTCATTCAACAAATTGTTATTATAGTTTATCACTTGTTAGCCAATGGTCTCATTTCATGATTTGCATGGTTTTTTTGTAGAATTCCTTGTCACCATGAGCACCCGGTTGAACAAAGGTGGCAAAGTCCTTTCGGAAAAGGTACCTCAAGTTCCCTTTGTGTCCATGGCATTGGGTTGTCTTTATTGTATGAGCTTTTTTATTATGATTTATTTAAAAATAGTTTGATTTTTTTTATAAATATTAGCTTATATATATATATATATATATATATATATATATATATATATATAGTATGTGTGTGCATGTCAAATAGAATATTTTTAATATTTGTTTTATGATATTGTTTTTAAAATATTTAATATTTATGTTGAATAGATTTTTATGTAATGTTAAGTAAAGTTAAATGTAGAAAGTGATTGTATACAAGATGGTCAATTAAGGTAGATAAAAGTTAGCACAATGGATAAGAAATATTTCATTAGGACTTAACTTTTTTTTAATGGATTGTTTCAAGTTTTTAAAACATGTTTACAATTTTTTAATATATTTTCCCCATGAATCTATACTATTTCTTTGTTGTAGTTTGTTCGTAGTGAAAATAAAGTCTTGGTTCACATCTTGTCTCAATAAATAAAATATAATGAAATGTATAAAACACATAGGCTAATGATAACCTTGAGCAGTGATGTGCAAGGACTCAAGGCATTATTCTTAGCCTTTGGTGGATGAAGATTTGTTTGCGAGATAAGGCTGTAGTTTCATCATTCATCCATGTCAAAGGTTCGGAGGCCCATACCTAATGCTCACAAACTCCTAATTAAATAGATATTTCCACTTAGATACCAAGGATACCCTCGAGACTAATTTTTTTTTCAAGTTTTTGTATTCTTCTTTAACATTTAGACATTGCCAATTAGGAATAGTTGTTAGATTGAGTTATATTTGGCACATTCATAATTTTAATTTCAATTCCTTTATGCAAGGCATCCATCTAATATTGTATTGGAACTGACATGAGCATGGGTGAAAATCTAAATCATTATTTGCATACCCTACGAGTTACTCATTACTCCGAAATGGTATCATATAAGTTTCACCATCTATGTATCTTTATAACTATTGCGTGCTTGAAACCTAACAATGGCTATTTTTTCCTCTCCTGTAAAGATAAAATAAAACTAGACATAACCCAATAAAAGGCAGGGATGATTTTAAGGATCCATACTTATTTAGAAGTGTATAAACCTTGGCGAATCTCACCGCTTCTTAAAATGTCAACTATAAAATATTTGACAATATTTTTCTAAAAATATTTATATTTATAAGGATTTTATATACGTTATATAATAGTTTGGCAATTTTTAGAGTGAAAAATTTTTACCCCATCAAAATTGGGTGAAACAGGGCTTCAAAAAATGCAAATTGGCAAATCTTTTTTGGAAAAAAACATTGAAAAATAGCCCATGGCCTAAATTTCGTCTCTAACATTTTCCTTGATAAAAGGTAACTAAATGTTGTTAATTCCATTAATTGCAAGGATAAATGTAGAGGAAGTGGATGCAATTCATTGCATCTTGTGAATTACCCAAGTCCAAGCTATTCACATGATCATATGGTGTCATTGGAAAGTAAGATTATTTTTCTATGTTCATTTGGCTTCAAAAATCAATGATGTTTGTTTTGATAGGAAGGTTGGGTTGTTAATTCCCTTGATTGCAAGAATAAATGTATAGGAAGTTGATGTAATTCATTGCATCTTATGAATTACCCAAATCCAAGCTATGCACATGATCATATGGTGTTCTTGGAAAGTAAGATGATTTTTTCTATGTTCATTTGGCTTCAAACATCAATGATGTTTGTTTTGATAGCAAGGTAGGGTTTCAATTTTGCATTTAATGGAGTTTAATATATTAATATTATAGAAAATATGATCTCTCTATGGCTATACTTGAATTTACATGATATAAAATTGGAAGATTGGCAAGCTGTGGTGTGAAACATCTGCCATTCTCATATTTTCTGCACATTGCACTAACTATTGTGTGAAAATTTACTCAACCTTCAATTCTGATTTCTAATTCCATTGATACATTGTTTAATACATAAACTCATTCAACATATGGCAGTTGCAAATGAATTATTTCTCATAAAGAACTCATAATTAGAAATACAAGAATATATTTACCACACTACCGAGAGCATAAATAAATATCAGCTACACATTTAAAATTTCAAACTCAAAACATTTATCCAAATGGCCCAAGAAAAACCCCGAAGGGAAAACCTGTGAGAGATGATATTTATTATTTATTCTTGAAAGATACGGTAGTAATAAAGTACAACAATATTGTAGCAGCAAATACACTACTTATCTCAACCTTGAAGACTGAATATTGTTCCTCGAAAACGGTGTTGGAAGTGCCTCGTTTTCAGTGCACATATGTCTAGAAATTCGTGCCTTTCTCATGCCTGTTTGGATTGCTTCTCACAATAAAAATACTCTTGAAATTTGTGTTGAACAATGTCTTCAATCTCAGTTTTTGTGCTAACAATATCAACAATAAATCTCCTTGAACTTTGTGCCTCTCTTAGACCTTGAAATGCGGGCATACTGTGGCTGTACAAACTTCCATTAATGTTGCTATACGGAACTAAACAATTGTGCAGCAATTCACCTCCTCAAATTGCATGCCCTTCTCCTCGAACTTCATGTTGAATTATAGAGGAAATAAATGCAGGTCTCCTCTAAATTCATTCTAGTCATACTCAGAAATTCGTGCCCTCCTGTTGAACGAAACTGCTTGGGAATTCATGCTGTTATCTTAGCTTCTTGGAATTTGTGCTGCTATCTCTCTCTCATACCTCAACCTCTCTTCTGCTCAAGGAAATTCGACTTGCTCCAAATCTCATGGTATGTATTTAATGCTTCTTGGTTGCCTTGCCTTTTCATTTTCTCTCCTAGATCAAGGGCCCACAATGAATCTAGTGTTCGAGCTCATCAATGGATGAGAAAAAACACTTTTCTCTCCATTAAATAATTTCCTTTCAAATCCCACTTAAATTTATTGAAAAGTTACTTTATGACTCTAAAGTGAATTAAATGGTCATCTCAAGCAATTAATGCAAGGGTCATGTCACATGTCCACTTTTAGTGACTTAGGCACAAGTCACTAGGGGAACACTTCCTGGGTATAAAATTCAACATATTGGACTATCGATCTTTTATATTTTTTTTTTCCATTGATCTCTTGACTGGGTTTCCTTTTATGCATTTTCCCTTCCCCATTACTATTTCGCTAGGTCTTCCACTATCGAACACTACAAATTGATCAGTCTCCCTTGCAATCTTGCTAGGATCATTATTAGCATTATAGTATTATTTTATTTAGCATCATGTTTGCTTATACTAAGATGCGTTAAGGATCTTGTTTGTTACAACTTGATAATATGATATAAAGGGGTTATTAAAAATGAGTTTATAAAAATGGATACCTACAATATTTGGTGAAACTAGGGGTTTTTTTAATTGAAAAGGTATATTGGGAGGGGGGGTTCAATAATACAATTTTATGAGGCATTTTCCAATATTTAGTGAAATTAAGGATATTCTTTAATATCCTGTGAATGGTCGTGCTATGTAACAAGTTCACTGAGTGAACCCCCCTGTGGGGAGGACACCCTTTGGGTAATAGGTTCCCCTTCACCTAATAGGAGCAGTTGATATCCTTAATAATTTCAATAGTAGCAGCAGGGTATGAATAACAGATTGAGATAGAAAACCAGTTCATCAGTGCTTTTTTTTAGGAGTAATGAAGAGGAGTGATATTTCTTGTGTGAATTATATCTGCATAATCTAATTATGGTTGATTATAATGATTGGGACCTGAACCCTCATGTGGGGGGAGTGCAACTTAGGGAATTCATGTCATTCATTAGGAATCAAGTTAGATGGAACAATGTTGCATCCTTCGCAAAATTCATAGAGTGCGAGGACACTCTTTGGGACAGAGGTTCCTCTTCACTCGAGAAACTATTTACGGAAAGAGGTAGGGTCATGCAAGATATGACATTTGTTACGCTATTGGAAGCATCCTAGACTACAACTAATAACGAATGCAAAATTTGGATCCCCTTTCATAGATTGGAAGCCATGTTGTGTTTGAGGAGAAGGATATAGGGCTTTGGATAATGAGCTTAAGAAGAAGGGACCCTTCACTAATAGGATGCTTGAAAGGGCATTGGATAGAGTGCATATTTATTGTGATTGCTTGCAAGTTCACAAAGCCAAGTGGATTGGACTTAAGTTTCATTTTCCCATACTCTGGAGTCCTATATCCAATAAGGAGGATAGTGAGTTTTGACGCATTGTTAGTGAGTAGAGGGGTTTCTACATAATGGCTGAAGAAAGACACTCCTAAAAGTGGAATAGTGAATGTAGAACTAGTTCCCCAAGTACCTCCAACAGTGAAGCATAGTCCCTGTTTGCATGGGAACATGCAAACCCTTTGGTTAGGGGGAGATGAAGGGTTATATATATGACATCTTTTGACACTCTTTCTAGACACCTTTTTTGTATATTTTTTACTACTTCCTATACTTACAATGTTCCCTTTTCAGACAAGCTGTCAAGTTTTAGCATTTATATGAAATGATCATGTTAATTCCTCGGTTATTTGTTATTTACTAATGATTTAGGACATGGTTATGTTGCTTCTGGCTACCTAAACATATTTAGTGTTTTAGGTTTATTGCATGTTGTAGTTTTGGAGCTACACAAAGTGTCTTGGAGACAACCGTGTAACCCATGATATAGTGGTTATAGAACTTATGACATAGTGGTTGCAGAACTTATGGCATAGTGGTTGTGGAACCTATAATTGAGTGGCTACAGAACCTATACTTTGCTTGAGCTGCAGAACCAAGTGCAATGGTTCCGCAACTAACTGGGAGAGTTGCAAAAACTTATTACAAGGTTTTGCATCCTGATGACATATCTTTTAACCACTGTCGTGTTTATTACGTCAGCTAGGATCGTGTATGTTCAAGAGATCAATATCATTAGATCCGATCCTATGCTTGTAATGTTAATTTCTTAATTTGGTTTACGCAATCATAAGGCGATTGAGTTGGAATGGCGCCATTCTTGGTTTTATGTTGAAACTAAATACCATAGATTATGAACCGATAGTTCTTTTAAGGAATTATGTGATGTATAAAAACTCTTAATTTCCACTTGAAGAATTTATCCATAAATCTCCATAATCGTTGAATATCATTGTATCAGACTCTCTTATTTTATAAAAGAATTTTTTTTGTTGGTTTCCAGATGAGTTGAATAGCTCTGTGTGATTGAGTGGCTTATTCAGCTCCTATCTTCAAAGGTAAGGCCCCCTTCAGAGGACAAGTGCTGATTGTAAATTAGTTTCTCTTTTTGTAATTTGCAAGAGATTGGTGTGCTGTATTTAATTCCTATTATGGTGATCAGTTTGAGTGCTTTTCCTATTATTTCTTTGACTAGTTATCAGTTACGTGATACATAGTGCTTGTCTCATGATTTGGATGCACAAGTTTGGGGTGAATAACTTCTTGGAAGTTGAAGTAGGGTTATGTCTATGCTGATTGATTTTTCGCATCGAGTGTAAACGAGGTGCTTACAACCCAGTATGGGCGAGATCCTGTAACGGATGTCACATGTAACGTTTTCAAAAGTAATAAAATGTAAAAAGTAATAGTATGGGGGAGATCCTGTAACGGATGTCACATGTCACATGTCACATTTGTCATGTTTGTAGTATGGGGGAGATCCTGTAACGGATGTCACATGTCACATGTCACATTTGTCACGTTACGTTACAACCCAGTATGGGAGAGATGTGGTAATGTTTGTCACATTTGTCACGTTACGTTACAACCCAATATGGGGGAGATGTTGTAACGTTTGTCACATTTGTAACGTTACGTTTCCATGTCGGCTCATAACTTATAAACCAACATAGATCCATCTTAAACCCGTATCTATCAAGCACTGAGAGGGATCCGATTTCTTGAGGTGTATTTCTTTTTTAAAATTTAAACTCAAGAAATTTAATCTCTCTTGATTGATCCGGGTTTAAGTTTTAATTTTTTATTTTATAAACAAACATCTATTTTTTAATTACTTTTCATAATATTTTATTTTATGAGCGATATGGATTTTTTTTAAATACTTTCCACAATTTTACTTTTTTTTACATTTTAATTAATGACCGACAATACATTTTACCTTTTTACTTTTCATTAAATATTTTCCATTACATTTTACTTTTTTTACATTTTAATTAATGGCCGACAATAATAAAGACAAAGTTTATAGCCTAGGGTTTAATTCAAATGAAATACACATCCATGTATTATATAGTCTAGGATTTAATTCAAACGAAAATACACGTCCTTTTATTAATCGCCGACATAATATTAAATTTTTATTATTATTATTATGTTAAAGACAAACTTTATTTATTATGGCCGACTATAAGGACAAACATGGACAAATAGGACAAACATGGACAAACGTTACAGGATCTCCCCCATACTGGGTTGTAGAGCACCTCGTTTCACTCGGTGCAAAAATGAAAAGTAATTAAAAATTTCATGTTCGCTCATAACTTCACAAAAATTAAAAAAAATAATTAAAAAATTAAAAGAGAGGGATCCAATTTCTTGAGGGGTAATTTTTTTCTTAATGTGTAAAAAATTTAAGATAAAACAAAAAAAATTACACCTCAAGAAATTGGATCCCTCTCGGTGCTTGATAGATCCAGGTTTGAGAAGGATCTACGCTGGTTATATGTATAGTTAAAGAGTCCTATAGAGTTTGGATTATGGATTTGAGAAGTATTGGTTCATCTATAATCATTTCATTTCTGTAAGAATAGTCAAGGTTGATTCCCTTACTGAAGGTTAAAGCATATATTGAATTCTTTCCATATATTAAATATAGATTGTTTTCTCTTTCCAAAATTAATTTAGTTGGTTTGTTTTCTTTCTGCAAAAGTAAATTAGATGATTTCAATTTCCTCTTGCAAAAGTAATTTAGATGATTGAATTTCCTTCTGCAAAAGTAAATAGGTGGTTTGATTAATTTCATATTAGATTAGTAAGGGTGTGTTATTGTTAGGAAATTTGATTACTCTTAAGGCCTGTTTGATTCTTTAAGTTAAAAAGCATTCCTTTTCTTTCGCGGAGATAGTTGATTTAAACATATCTTCCTACTAAGATTGTTGTTTGCCTATGATTGATGCTCCAACACACACAATTAAGATTTCATGTTTAAAAGAACCATTGAAGTGTAGTGGCTGACATAGATTTTGTTTGGTAGCTCATAAGCTCTTAGAACCCCTGGTTTGATAATTAATGAACAGTTCTTGATTGCTTTCTAAGTTATTAGAAGGTGATTGAAAACCTCATCACTTCCACTAACTTGCTTGGCAATTCGGATTGTCAATATGGAAATGTTCGACAAGTGGTAGCTGTCCACTTCTAGTTATGCAACTCTCTTTTCTTGGACTCACATACACCCTTTCCGATTAAAGGGGGGAATTGTTGGAACATAGGCCTTGGTGTTAGGAAAATCTTGTGTTATTAACTTCCTATTCACATGAGAAGACTAAAAGTCTAGGTGAATAGCAAGAGTCATTCGTGAGTCCAAGGAAGCCTATCTTTTTCTGTCTTTGGGTGCATAATTGCTTATCTGTCCAAATGGGCACCTAACAAAATCTAAACAAAACACTAAAAATAATGGCAAAAACATAGTTACTCTAAGGCCTTCCACATCCCAATTCCCAACTTTCAAATCATCTAGTTGTATAGCATGCTAATGTAATCAATAAACAATGAATAGTGAAATTTGTAAATGCTCATTGTAATAATAAAACCTCAAAAAAATAATGAAAAATCAATAAATGGCTTTTTTTTGTTTTGGGAAAAATCGATATAACTTGCAAGATGGAAGAACATAGAAATAATACTAATTTGATAGATTTTATTTATTTACTTAATAAAAATATGATTGAAAGTTGGAATTTAAAAAGTATAATTTCATATAAGATAATGTATTAATACAACTGGTAATAGTAATATTACTAGAGCCAATCAAATTCCAATCACGGATACCCTTAACAAAAATCAGAAGTGATTATATTTTCTGAAACATATCAGTTTCTTGATTTTACAAAGAGCTAGCATAAGCCAATGTCATGGCACGCAATGATATTGATTTGATTTCCATATTTGGTACTGTTACACGCATTGCAAGATGATTAATATGTTCTCTGTTGTTCCTGGTCTCCCACAGCATAAGGATGCCAAAAACCTTTGAGAAATTAAATTATAATCGACAGCCTAAACTGATCACAAAATAATGTCTCTGAATTTTTTTTTATGAAGAATCTTTATTGATCCTAATCATAAAAATACAAACACTGACTCTGAAAACAAATTATTATTGATCCTAATCAAAAAAATACAAACACTGACTCTGAAGACAAATCATAAAAATACAAACACTGACTCTGAAAACAAATTATTATTGATCCTAATCAAAAAAATACAAACACTGACTCTGAAAACAAATTATTACACTGACTCTGAAGACAAATTATTATTGATCCTAATCATAAAAATACAAACACTGACTCTGAAAACAAATTATTATTGATCCTAATCATAAAAATACAAACACTGACTCTGAAAACAAATTATTACACTGACTCTGAAGACAAATTATTATTGATCCTAATCATAAAAATACAAACACTGACTCTGAAAACAAATTATGAATCGCAATCATAAAAATACTGACTCTGAATCTGAAAACAAGTTATGAAGAATTGTAACCTCTTATAACCGCCATGGTTTTTGATGCACATTAACTGGGGATTGCTTTCGAGGCATCTTCTTTGGTGTTTGCTTTACAGGCACAAGCTTTGATGGTGTCGACCTTTCAGTCACCAGCTTTGGTGTTGTTGGCGTTTGAAGAACTCTGTTTGGTTTTCCATTATTACTTTCATGCCCATTTTCTAGCACAAGTGATCTCACTTGCAAAGGTTGGCGTCGTTTGGATTGAAGATTCTTGTTGAGAGATTTCAGAGCAGTCTCCGACTTTCCAACCCTCTGATTTTGTGTTTGTAGCGAACGCCTCATACCATCCGTTTCTTCCTGCTGGGATTCATTCCGTTGTTTGGCTCCTTCATTCAACTCTTTCCAAAAGGTGTTCGTTTCAGTCCCCATTGTTACAAATTGTGTAGACAAAGATTGTAACCTCTCTTCATTTCTTGGAGACTCAGCTTTTTGAACCTTCCTCTCGTCTTCAATACAAAGCAGTGTAGCATTATACTCATTCTCCCTGGTCTTCAACAACTCTGTAATCTCTTTGGTCATTGATTCCCTTTCACTAGCCATCAACTCAAGGTTTGTTTGCACTTCTCCGAGAGTGGCTTCCAAATTTCTCTTTTCCTCATTCCACAAATGCCTCTCTTGTTCAAATTTTCTGAGCAAATCCTGAATCCATTCCTTGGATCCGTTCAATTGGACTTGCAAATCAATATTTTCTGTTATGCATTGATGTTTGACCCTCTCATTTTTCTCCCTCTCATCTTCCAAGTGAGCCAATCTAGCATTATGTGCATTCAACTGGGCCTTCAAGGACTCTGTTTCAGTACTTAGATCTCTACTTTTCTGACTCAGTAACCTCCTTTCACTAGTTATCAACCCAAGGTTTGTTTGCACCTCTGCAAGAGTGGCCTCCAAATTTCTCTTTTCTTCATTCCACAAATGCCTCTCTTCTTCATTTCTTCTGAGCAAATCCTGAATCCTTTCCTCGGATTCATTCAATTCGGCTTGCAAATCAATCTTTTCTGTTATGCATTGATTTTTGACCCTCTCATTTTTCTCCGTCTCATCTTCCAAGTGAGCCAATCTAGCATTACATTCATTCAACTGGGCCTTCAGGGACTCCGTTTCAGTGCTAAGATCTCTATTTTTCTGGCTTAGTAATCTCCTTTCACCATTTAGCATCTCTAGGTTTGTTTGCACCTCTGCAAGATTGACCTCCAAATTTCTCTTTTCTTCATTCCACAAATGCCTCTCTTGTTCATTTCTTCTGAGCAAATCCTGAATCCTTTCCTCGGATTCATTCAATTCGGCTTGCAAATCAATATTTTCTGTTATGCATTGATTTTTGACCCTCTCATTTTTCTCCGTCTCATCTTCCAAGCGAGCCAATCTAGCATTACATTCATTCAACTGGGCCTTCAGGGACTCCGTTTCAGTGCTAAGATCTCTATTTTTCTGGCTCAATAATCTCCTTTCATCAGTTATCATCTCAAGGTTTGTTTGCACCTCTGCAAGGTTGAGCTCCAAATTTCTCTTTTCCTCGTTCCACAAATGCCTCTGTTGTTCATTCTTTCTGAGCAAATCCTGAATCCTTTCCTTGGATTCATTCAATTCGACTTGCAAATCATTCTTTTCTGTTATGCATTGACGTTTGACCCTCTCATTTTTCTCCGTCTCATATTCCAAGTGAGCCAATCTAGCATTATATTCATTCAATTGGGTTTTCAAGGACTCCGTTTCAGTGCTAAGATCTCCATTTTTCTGGCTCAGTAATCTCCTTTCACTAGTTATCAAATCAAGGTTTGCTTGCACCTCTGCAAGATTGACCCCCAAATTTCTATTTTCCTCATTCCACAAATGCCTTTCTTGTTCAATTTTTCTGAGCAAATCCTGAATCCTTTCCTTGGATTCATCCAATTCGAATTGCAAATCAATCTTTTCTGTCTTGCATTGATGTTTAACCCTCTCATTGTTCTCCATCTCTTCTTCCAAGTGAGACAGTTTAGCATTATGCTCATTCAACTGGCCTTTCAAGAGCTCGGTTTCAGTTCGAAGCTCTCTATTTTCCTGGCTCAGTAATCCCCTTTCACTAGTTCTCAAATCAAGCTTTGTTTGCAACTCTGCAACGTTGCTTTCCAAATTTCCCTTTTCAGAAACCCATAAATGCTTTTCTTCAAGTAATTCCTGTGTCCTTGCCTGGGATTTATTCAATCTGGATTCTAATTCAATCTTTTCTGCTCTAGATTGAACTAAGATCCTTTCATTTTCCATAGTCAACTCTTCATTTTTTTTCGCATACGCGGCCAATGAAGACAAATACTTCTCCTTATCAGTGTTCCATGCTTGTTCTGCCATTAGGCTGCTTTTAGCGATCTCCTCAGTCTCCTGTCTTGCCGCTGCAACTTGTGCTGAAAGATCATATTCTTCCAATTTCCAACGGTTATGTGCTGCTTTTAGATCTGCAGATATCCCTTGAATTTGACCATTCAATTGCTGAACAACAGACTCGAGAATTCTTTTTTGAGAAACCAACGCTCTGCAATCTTCTTCTTTCTCAAGCATTTCATTTTTGAATCTTTCCTCGGCTTCCTGCAATTGTTCAGAAATGGCAGCCTCGCATTCCTCAACTTTCCTTTGACATCGTTCTGCGACTTCCTGCGCAACTTCCTTCAAGAAGTCATTCAGCTGTTCCATTGGAGAAGGACCAAATCGGAATGGCATCTTCCATCGGATTGGCATCTTGATCAGCACCCAAAACTGGAAACGGAAATTGAAATTGAAAGATGGATTTATTTCGAATTCGCTGACTTCTTCGCGATGAGGACATTTACATGGGAATTAATTTGTTTGTGAGGCATTTGTCCGCTCTATAAATATATAACGATGGATGGATGAAGATGGGTTCAGTGTATATTTTTACTGGCGAATGCCGACCCAATGCGCTCGACTCAACTCCATATGGGTCCAGTATATATTATACATGGCGAATGCGCTCTACCTCAAGTCGACTCAACTCCATATGGGGTTTCCTATACTGTGCGTGGTCATATATGCAGTATCATGGAATCCTACCTTGATCCATTTTATTATGTAATTTTATAATTGGATAATAATAATTATTAAATTATTAGGTGAATAATGGGAAGATAACAAATGATAAATAAATTATATTATAATTATTAATATATTTTATTTCACTTGTGAACCATGTCACATATTAAACGGGTATATGTTTAGAAACTTCAAAAGTCTATAATTTTATATAGTCATCTACAAACTTTCGAGCTAAATTTCAACATAAGTAAATTGTAAGCAACTTAGGAACCATGCATGGGATGGCAATATTAATGAAACTTTGAATATGGGATGACAATATTAATATAACTTTGAATCTCCTCATGCTTGCCCTTTAAACCCATGCTCTGCTTGCCCTTTAAATCCATGCCCTGCTTTGATAGAGAATTAGCTTCTTTTATTAACCTTGTAGATATGGGAGAATGAGAGGTTGTAGAAAGAAAACTTCAACAATTTTACTTCATTAAACAAACAATTTTACTTGATTAAAGAAGGGTCTTAGACATACCAAAAGAGGTCACTACCTCGTTTGGAATCTCCAAAATCTAGATTTTGGAAATGCCATTCTCTTACCAAACTTAGTAGTAAACCCAAAGCTTTCCATTCTATCACATTGTTTGTGCCTAAGCAAAGGCTTAGTTTGAATGAAGTCTTATGGATATTATTTAAGTACAGATAACCCCATCAACCCACACTTACCCAACGTTCCTTGCCACCTATATGTTGGAAAAAACAACAATTGTATTGGAAAAGATGGAAGTGCATCTATATTCATGTGCCATTTTTTTAACTAAACAACTAGTTTGTACTATAAAAATGCAATATATAGCTAAAGTTGGGGATGAACATTAATATATGTTTGAAATTAATTAATGTGTTGTCAATGTTTTCTAGGATAGTCCATCAAACAATTTAACATTACATTTTGGTTAAAAAGGAAATGGGTAAGGTTTTTAATTGTAGATAATGAACTTCTAATGTCTCTTATGGATTACTATTGGAATATGACTAGCCACTACATTTTGACTCAATACTGACTATATATTTCAATTTTAAAAGAAATCTCAAAACCATATTTTGATAAATGATTGTGTCTTAGTATGAACCATAGATTTGGGTAAAAATTCACTTGGTTGGGGTGTTTTGGAAAAAGATAATGCTCATTTTCATCGCACATTTTATAGAGTTGATACATATTATCTCATTTTCACAATCTTCCTTCACATTACTTTAGTCAAATGTATCCCACCATGTGCAACTAAGGTAACAAATTAGAAAGACCAAAAGTCCACTTACAAGATTTACTATATCGTTTCGACATAACCTAAGTTTTCCTCAATAAGGGTAATGACCATATGGCTATGACGAATAGATTGGTCACTTCAACCTCCACTCCACAATCAAGTGGGAAACACCCAGCATCATCCTCCTCACTAATAAAATCATGTTGATATGCTAACATAGATGGAAAAATGGTACATTTATAAATGCAATCAAAGGACTGTGTCATATGGCAATAACAACACACTACATGTCATAAACTAAAAGTGCAATGTAAAAGGAACAATTGACTAAGAATATATATTATGATATTGTTGCACTAAATTTCTATGTATAATGCATCTTCTTCACCATGTGGGTACCTACCATATGGGCTATATTAATGTATGATCTAGTCCACCCCCCAATTCTTGAGACATTATTGTAATACCAAGTTTTGACCCTTGGAATATATTAAATCATTTTTTTAAATGATGTAAATATGCTAGTAAATATTTCTAGTGCAAAGGTCAAGGCCAAGCCCCAACTAGCAAATGGATAGACATGCATGATGTAAATATCCATATATGGTAAATGTGGTTGTCTTATCACAATGATGTAAAGAAATGTAAATATTTATGTTGGAATATAATAAAATAGTCCAAGATGGTTGTATAAAAAGCACTAGAGGGGTTATGATTCCACTGGAGGGGAGGAAGAAATAGGGGTATGGGGCAGGGGTGGCTATGGGAGAGTAAATCTTATTTTTTGAAGTTTCATCCTTAGAGCACATCCATTTTCTACCATGTGCCTTAAATAAGACATTTACTTCCTTTGACTTATCAAATCCAATCATTGAATGCATGTGTGAGGTTGGTGGGAAATTCTTCTCATGTAGTTATGGAAGCATATGATGAATATACTTATGTTTATAATTGTAAGAGTCCGCCATTACATGGTTAGAAGTAATATCAGTTGTATTTTCACCATACCCTCATCTCCATTTGACCCTATCACTCACTCTCCATGCATAATTCTTACACTGTGAAGTTTTAATGTTGTTATATCTATTGCCAATTACCAAACTAAGAAATAAACCAAAATAGAATTGTGAAGAGGAAAATTGTAGCAATAAAGTGAAGTGGATGGTTGTAGGTGAACATAGAGCTTGGAAAAGATAGGAAACCTTTACTTGTTTTATATTTGTTTCTACTTGTATGCTTGAGAAGCCATGAAATGATTTTATAGGAAATTCTCTAAAAGCATACAAAAGGTTGGACTTATTTTGCACACACTAATGAGCATTGTAACAGATGGGTACTTTGAGGGACTATTGAGTAAAGAAAGAGTATACCCTCCTTGTGTTGTGTGGGGTAGTGAAAGAGATTTCTATGTCCTCCATGAATAAATGAGATGCCCATAGTGGTCTATGGTGAGCAGTTTGGCTAAGCATGACTTATAAAATGGGTTGGGATGAGAGAGAGTGAATCCTATAGTTGTTTCCTTCACCCAAATGGACTCATATCCCAACTTGGGCATGGTATCTACAGTAGGAACCTACGAAGGGTCAAAAATCACTCTTACACAAAACATTTATTGGATCTTCTTTGGTTAAAAGAGAAGTATTTATTGTTGTTTATGAATATGTAAAATTATATTGGTTTATGTTGAGAACATTATGGTTTATGCATGTTGTGTGTGTGAAATATAGTTGTTAATTCCATTTTGATTTATATTTATTCACCTACACATGCATTTCATAAATTACAACACTCACAATTGGCTTAAATTAGTTGTGATTTAGAATATTAGCCTCTATGTTGTGAAAATTTTAAATATGGTATTTGTAACTACCCATTGTATGGTTAGAATGATGGATGGGGATGTTATACAATGGTATCAAGGCTCTTGGTTGTAACAATGGGGTTTCATGGGTTGGAATCAATATTTATAGGAATAAATCTAAGCTTATAGACAAAGCGCTTAATGAAATATCCTTGAGAAATCCGTTGTTTTGAATTTCCTAGATGAGATTTTAACATAGCCATGAGAAAATCTTGTTGGTTATGGACAAGAATGGAAGAATGCAGTCTACAAAATTGGAAAAAGAATTGAAACTGGTAAAACTACAAGTTCTATTAGTTAATAGAAGTCTAATTTTCCATACCAATGGTTCATAGTTTGTTTTCGGAACCTAATATGATCGAATAGTGGAGAGTTAGCTTGCTAGATCTGACATTGTAATATGATATGAGGTTTAAGGGTTATGACCAGGATTAAATAGGGCCACTTGCATCATCATATTAGAACCATCCCTGCAAAGGTAAGTAATCGAGTTCTAACTAGAGGGATCATTGTGTGAATCGCCAATATTAAATCAAGCCACTCACAAAGTAATATTTGAAACATTTGCATTCACTAAATCTATCATCCAAGAACAAGACAAACTGATTCAAATGGGCACCCTAAAGGCCTCTCAAAATCAAGCACTTATGGCTAGGGAGTCAAAAAGTGAGAATGCTAAAGGGAGGCAGAAAGGAAAAGACAAAAAACAATTTGAATCCAAGCCAAAGGAGAAGCCTTATCCATTAGAAGGAGCCTCCAGCTCCAAGAAGGATAAGAAAAAGAGGTTTGAGAAAACCAAGTGTACGTACTGCAAGAAAGGAAACCATCCAGAGAGTTCATGCATGAAGAAGAATATAGATCAATTCACCAAACTTCTTGAACAACACAACATTACCTTCTCAGAAGGCACAAAGAAGACTGATTCTAGAAGTTAGACAGATGATCATGAGAGATTCAATGCATTGAAGGCTAGATTCTCACAATCACAAGACTTCCTCATACCTCCAACCACATGGTTGCCTCTAGAGAATCATTTTATTCTCTAGATCTCCTTGATGGTCCCAGTATTCACATGGGAGATGATTCAAAGATGTCTACTGAAGGGAAGGGCACAATACAATTGGAGCATGCAAAGTTAAAAAATGTTTTGTATGTGCCTTATCTAGCAAAAACCTTGTTATTTGTTTATCATATGACACACACTGGTTCACTAAAGAAAGTTGTTTTTGAACCTGACAAACTTGAGATTGTAGAGATCTCATATGGGAAGCTAATAGCTCAAGGTGTTGCAAACCATGCCTCAAACGCATATGAGTTCTCCTATTTTCTACCATATTCACATCAAAGTGCTCTCTTGACCCATGCAAACGAGACTAGAAGACCCGAGCATGAGAGAATTGGCCATCTAAATTTCAAGTACTGACAACATTTTCACAAGGAAGATATGGTTGAAGGATTGCCCCACATAAAATTCTCTCAAGGAATCTGCAAAGGTTGCTAGTAGGGAAGCATCTATAGCGGAAGTTTGATGTTGGGACTTGGAAAAGAGAGCTTCCTCCACAATTGATTTGACACACAGTGATATCTCAGGACCGATTCCCAGAACTTCTATGAATGAATCCATATACCTTCTGACCTTTTTAAATGACTTCTCTGGGTTCTGTTGGATCTATTTTCTTAAGAAAAAGGATGAGGTATTCGAGACTTTCAAAGTATTCAAGGACTTGGTTGAGAAAACTACTGGGAAGAATATCAAAGCACTCAGATTAGACAACAGAGAGGAATACATCAAGAAGGAGTTGCAATAGTTTTGTGCTTTTGAGGGCATTCAAATTCAATGTTCTGTCCCATACACACCACAACAAAATGGTGTAGCTGAGAGGAAGAATATGTCATTGAAAGAGATGTCTACCAATATTCTTGAAGCAAGGGATCTTCCACCATATCTCTAGGAAGAAGGAGTGAAGTGTGCCACATACATTCAGAATAAGGTACCCCACAAATCTATGGATGGGTTCACTCCATTCAAAGCACTAAAGGGACACAAACCTGATGTCTCTCACCTAAGGGTTTTTGGATCTAAGGCATGGAACAAAATCCCATCTGACAAAAGAAATTCTCTTCAACCCCAAAGTGGCGAATGCATTCTGCTGCGATATGCAGAAGATGCAAAAGCATACAAGATTATTGAGATTGCAACCAAAATATGCTTCATTGAAAGAAGTGTCAAGTTCGATGAAGATCCATTGCAAGATCTACAACTAGTTGAATACTAAGGTAGATTTGATCCGCCTACTCAATTTGCACAAGATGAACACCAGAATTATGTCTCTTCTTATGAGGACCAAGTTGAATCAGATTTTGATGTTGAGAATAAAGATCAAGCAGATCCATATCCAGAACCAGCACCTACTCCCAATCCATGGCCAAGGATAAAATGGGCTCACAAAGTTCTTGAAGTTGTTGGGAGCATAGCTAGGGATCCATATGACCATAAACGAACTAGATATTAGTTTCAAGATGCAAACCTTGCACTATGTCATATAGATCAACTTCTCTCAGAGAGGTGCTACATGACGGTGGAGTCTAATCCACAATCCTTCAAAGAGGCTTGCCATGATCCAAGATGGAAAACTGCAGTTCACGTGCACTACATTAGGGAACTAGTGCACAACAGGACCAACACACTATATTATTTCCCTACAGAGGAGCAAATTGCAGACATTTTTACAAAGTATTTCACTCATAAGAGATTTTCCTATCTCAGATCTCTGCTTAGTGTGAAGGTTGCTTGAGTTCCTTGCTGTTCATTTTTTAGGGTTTTTATTTTCCCATGATGTTTTCCCCATTTCCTTAGTTTCATGAACAATTATTTTTTATTATTGATTGTATGGGTGACCTTTGATCTCAGTAACCAGGGCCCAGGATGTCTAAGTTTGGATTAAGGGGGGGTGTTAGGATAATTAATACTACAACCTTTTCCACCTTAGTATTATTACTATTTTCCTAGTACTAGATGATGTCATTGGCCACCTAGTTGTGTGCATATGTAATCTAAGACCCATTAGCCACTTGATGCACCTTGCATGCATGATTTTAGTCTATCCAGAGTCATTTCCCTACATTTTAGGAGCTAACTCAATGATCTAGTTCAGTCCACCTGAGTTCATGACTCTAGTAGGGGATTTGTGCTCCGATTGCTACTGATTGTGATCTAATGCACCCTCTCTAGCCTGTTTTCATGAGATTTTGCATGAAAAACTCACTTATGCGCCCTTCTTTATCAATTAACTAACAATAGCTTTAGTTCATTGACAATCAATTGAGTTTGGTTGAGTTTGGAACTTCCAGAACACTGTAGTGGTGGTATTTCCTAGGCTAGACTAACATGGATTCCAATTCTCCCTCGGTATTCGAATTCTCTCTATTGTACCATATATGTTGACTATACTGATTAATGGAATATGACACACTTTTCTTTGCACATCTGAGTTTCAATGCATGTTTAATTTTACTGCTCAATTCATTGGAATTTCACTGTAATTCTTCCTCCTTGCTAATCCTATCACTGTGAGGTATTCTCAAGCTCAATGATCTGTTGTGTTCCATAATTTCATAGTTTCAACATGAATCTCATTGGTATAGTCTTCATATTTCTTCTCTACATGGGTGATATTATTCTTAAGGCGAGGAGTCCCTATGATCTCGACAAACAACTAAAATTCTCAAGATTTTTTACTCTAGGACATGTATGATTATTAACATTGACAAAGAAATATTATGATAATCAAAACCAAAAAGATCACTTATGCTAATTTCATGTATGACAACAACAACTTCAAGGAAGTGACTCCATACGAAAGCTTATTATGGACTTTTGTAAATCAATGGAACTTTGGATTTACAATAATAAAAAACTTCTCTTTGAGACTTTCATCACTCTTGTTATCTTATATGGGTGTGAAGTTTGGGGTTGTCATATCTCTAGAGAACTGTGGATAAGGATAGAGCAAATCTAAAAGTGTTTTATAACATATAATCTCAAAATTTAAGGAAATACAATATATTCTATCATCCTCGTAGAAGAAAGTCTCTTCCCCATTGAGAGCATGGTTATGAATGTTGATGTTTGAATTGATTCAAGCAAGAACATTGAGAAACATCCTTGAAGGAATGATCAAGGGGAAAATGGGGATGGAAACATGGGTTTTGTTTAAAACCCTATATGTAAATCAAACATATAAACGTTAGTCATAACAATAAATATATACATGAATATACTTGAATGGACTATGCCAACCAAATAATTCAAATAAACGATCGTGAAACAAATTCATTGTAAATAATACATTCCATTAGTTTATTTAACATAATCTTCATGCATGAAATGACTACATTAGTTGAATGTTAGATTAGCGAATAAGTTTATTAGATTGCAGAATGTAAATCTTTACCCTATATGCACACAACATGACACTCAACATATTATTAATATGAGATTCTTGCAAGTATATCAACAAAATGAAAACATGGTACGTCCCTTATTGATTGATATTGTATTATTACATTAAGACTTGTTGTCCCTTATTGATTGATATTGTATTATTACATTAAGACTTGTTGTCCCTTATTGATTGATATTAATTATTACATTAAGACTTGTTGTACCTTATTGATTGATATTATATTATTACATTAAGACTGGTTCTGACAATTTGTTTGCTTCTTAAAAAAATCATAAATCATAATTAATGAAAGTTGGACAATCCTGAAGTATAGGAGGTTTTTAAGACCTCATGTTATGCTCAACATGCCACGACTCAACTGAGTGATGACCCTATGTTGTTCTCAATATGCCATGACTCAACTAAGTGAAACATAACAACCTTGCAACCAGTTTGCATCCTGAAGTATAGGAGGTTTTTAGGCCCTCATGTTGTGCTCAACATGTCATGACTCAACTGAGTAATGACCCTATGTTGTTCTCAATATGCCATGACTCAACTAAGTGAAACCCTAGACAACATGAATATGTTCATACTCAAATTTTTACTCAAATTTTCTTGAAGTAATATGTATTTGTGACCAGGTTAGCCTTAAAATATACGGAAGACAAGAAATAAATGCAAATAAACAGAAGGAAAGATGTTCTACTTTCACTGAGATGAATGGACTCGAAATATAATCTTACCTGCCATTGCTACACAGTTAGGCTATGCATATGAATGAACAAAGCACTATAGCACACAAGTATACCTGCTCCTTTACCGTCGATGTTTCAGTCTTCCACACAGCCTCGTATTTAAAAGCAAATCCAAGGGGCGAAAATGATTGACATCTTAGTAAACAAATGGATACCTGACAAACGTTCAACATCTGGAAGTAATGAACCCAACATTCGTTGGCTGGTCTTCGCATGAACCTGAGCATATCCCAAACTCCAAAATATGGGCTAAACTCGAACTATTTGGATTGTCTTCAAAGTTATCAAGACTAACTTTCGCTATCTATATCACTACATGGACTGGTACGCTGTAATTTTACTGTTTTGTGTCCACACCATTTCAGTCTTTTGTGGGAAACAGTCTTCTGGACCAAAGCGCGGGTATGTACATCGTTGTGAACATGGCCCCAATAAAACCAAGTCGACTTGGCTATCTAAAGAAAGTTAGGGTGGGAGTTAAGTGGTTTGTTTTAGCTCATGCATGGATTTAATAAAATAAGGAAATATGTATCAGAGGCATAGATAGCTAGTGATGGCAATTAAGCATAAAGAACAAGTAACAAATAACTTGTTCATAACACTTAACTTGTGACACATCAATGTATTCTAAATAGCTATGCTAATAAATAACTTGTTCATAACACTACACTTGTGACACATCAATGTGTGCTAAATAACTATGCTAATATAAGATCTCTTAAACGCTCTGATAGTCTTATTCAAGCCTATCCCAAAATGTAAACATCCTCTGCTAGCAAAAAAAGAAACACCGCACGGTACAGATTGAAAAGCACTGGAAACGTTTTCTTTTTGGCAAGATCTCCAAGCTTTCAGGAAAGCAGTTTGCCTGCGTTTGGTAACGTTCCAATGATATTTTTAATTGCAATCTCTGTATGTTCAGGAAGATACCTAGTGATCTCTGACGATTTGTTGCCCAATTCTACCTTTCGCGCAGTCTTAATCTCTGACGATTTGTTGTCCATGTATTATTTCCTTTGTTATGATACTTGTCTCTCTATTTGTGAAGCGTCAGACCCGATGATTCGATTTGAAACCGCCCTCGTTTGGTGTGTGCACATCGTTCATGACCAGATGAAAACAATCTTTCTGATCCGTAACCATGGAGATGCTTCACGTAACCACTCCATTTTACTGCAAAGAGAGCGTTAGAACGAATGCCTGCCAAAGATTAATGAAACTGAGCACCTGTGAACCTGTGTGATCGCAGAAGAATCTCTACCAGTTACAGTTTGTCATTATTCTGTTGTAATACCCGCCTACCAACATGTCAAGTTTTCTATCATGTTCTGAGCGACCTGGAATTATTCCCCTAGAAGTAAAAATAACTTGCGGAACGTTGAGTTTGTCTGAGGTGGATGCGCGGAAATGTGAGAAATTTACAATGGCTTTCTTAGTTATTATGACTAGCAATAACCTATTAATAATATTACAATGGCTTTTTTTAGTTATTATGACTAGCTATTAATGGAAGGAGTTTATTTATTCTATGTTTTGGATTTTAATGTGGGTTTTGGTCGGTAAATTGTTTTTTATTAAAGTTTAATTTTTTACGTGTTTAGATTGTGTTTTTGAATTTATAAATAGGTTCAACACCCTCTAATATCCTCATGACACCCAAATTATGCAATTTTCATATCTAATATATGTGAGTCTAAAATCTTTTAAAGATTTCCAGAGCAAAGACTGGAAATATGGTCTAAAAAAGTTGAAAACCTAGAATATTTAGATTACACCATATTAATGTGTCCAAATAAGAAGATTAAATTTGGCACATACTATAGGGAAATGTATTATCAATGTGCCAAATTTAAGCTTATCAACTTATTCAAATATATTAATATTATTAATGTGGGTGTTTCTAATAATGAACATGCACTTGTCAAGGATTTCTAATGAACATGCACTTAGACATATATCCAAAATATTAATAAATTTTATGTCGAGTTCACTCAAGGTGAGTGGGAACTTTTTCTATACTTTAAAAATAATATTGCATTTTGGGTTTACAAAACCCTTGAATATGGAGAACCATTTGGTGTTCATGGTTTAGTTCCTTTGTCACACTCACATGTCGGCTCCAAAAACTAAATATCTAAGAAAATTATATATATACATCAAATTTTAATTTCTTTCGTTTTAAAAAAGTATTTAAGATAACTATTTTACTTCATAATCATTAAATCTTTAAGAATAACTATTTTAGTTCATAATCAATGAATGAATGCAATTTTTTCTTATTTATAGGATTTGTGTATGTGGATGATTGTGATGGAAAATATATTGGATTATGTATTGGTAAGTTTTAATAGAACAAATTTTAGTTTTGTGATAATTGGAAATTAATCAATAATTGGGTACTACACTTTACAACATGAAATAGTTGGTACTTCCACCATTAAATTTGGGTAAATAACTATTTTACTTCATAATTAATTATTGAATACAAATTTTGTTTATTTGTGGAATTAATGTGTAAGCATTTGCAACATTTACGACATGATTACAAATTGGAATAAATAATTATTTCATTATTACATTTTAACTATTTAATGAGTGGATTTGATCCTTCTCGACCATTGATAGAGCCACAGTTAAGATGCATCTATGTTGGTTGTATTCCTCTGAGAACTTGCTCAACTCCTACACCAGTGAAGGGAATACATAGTAAAACACTACCACAGTGGCATAATAATGCTTTAAAGAAATCTTTGAGAAAACCTTCTTCCAGTTTTGCCTTGTGAAATGGGTTTAGACCCTTGTTCCAAACAACAATGCCTACATCGTTCTTAGCATGATTCAAGGCTTGCACCATGGTAATAAAGGTAGATCAAGCATCTCCTTCCTCATATACATTGGCCAAGTAATTATGGATTTCTATTACCCTCCTTTGGTCCATCCCATCCACTTTGTTTGTAACTCCCTTAAACTAGTTGGAGGAGCCTTTCTCTCTGATAACCCAATAGAAATATGAATTGGTGGTTAGCAACAACTTCTTCTTGTTGTTGGGACTTGTCCAGGGATAAACTTGCTTACCTTTTATGGGGTTCTCATTGAAAGACTTACTACTATCATAATTGGATTCCAAGTGGTTTTCTTCTATTAGTTCGATGTTCATGAGTGAGAACTTTAAAATGACGATGAAAAGAGTAGCTCCAATACCGATCCATCATTTTTGTGTAATCCTATGTTGGAGCTCCATAGGACCCATCGACAAAGAGATTTGGTAGAATTTTGTCTACACTCTGCTCAATTGTATCGCCTTGTGTTTTGTTAATTTGCAGAAGGCTCAATTGCATAAGCTTGTAGCAAAAATATGTTTTAATTCCATGTCCAATCTCCCAGTGTACTAATATGAACACTATTGTAAGTTAACTTGATGAATATAACTCGAAAGATGAAACTACAGGGCATTTCAAAAATATATATTTTCCACTCTTGTGTTTAACCTCTTAACTCATCACAACTATGGTGATCTATGAATGCTTTTGATAAATATTTTCAAACATAAAAATAAAAGTTTAAAGAAAACCAAGTGATTTTTTAAGCTCCATAGAAACATTAATAACCAAAATCTTCATCATATTCCTTTTATATTAATTATGTCAAAGGAATTTTTTCAATGAGAAAATATTTTTTGGCACTATTTTAGGATTCCTCATCTCTCTATCAAATAAAAATTCAGCATGTATACAAATCTAAAAATGGCCATCTAGAATGAGAAAATTATGTCTGATTTTTATTTGGTTTGCAATTTTTATGCATGGGAAGTATTGTTGGTGTTGGATTATTTGAACATGATGGGAATTGTGTACATATATCTAAAGCTACAGAACATTTTTTGTTGAAGAAGATGGCCATATCATGCTCAAGGACTTCGAACTTTCCCTAAAATGCATCATCTTCCCAACACTAGTTTTGAAGTTGAGGGAATTCGAGTTCGTGTACAACATTAACCCCGACAACTGGTATTGTGGAAAAAATTGTGCAAGAGTGAATCCTTACCACTTGGTGAGGTTAAAATCCTTGTAGGATGCAATAACTGCTCAATATTAGGTGCCCCTTGGTAGTGGGTGAGTTCTCCAAGTGATCTTGCAAGCGATTGTTAGTGGAAATAGATAAAGAAAAGAAAAAAAAAATGAAAATTAAACAGAGAACCATAGGGGTAGAGATGCAAAATTTTACAACCAATGGATGCCAAACCACTTTGTATTTCCCAATGGTCAAGCATTTACAACACCTTAGGAGATGTGAAATCCGATGGAGGAAAACAATCCCCCTTATGGAGGCCTATTTAGTCCACATTGGATGTTGAGTGGCTTGATGAACAAATGAGAAAAATCTTTCCCCTTGAAGGAAGGTGGAAAAGGAGATTGGAAAATACTAAACAATAGTGATGAGGTGAGCTATAAGGGAGCTCAAGCACAATGCCAACATCATAACCTTCTCTTGGTTTATCCTTTTTAGATGCATTCCAATGTATTTCTTTTATAGGCTAAGAGGTGGCCAAGAAACAACTAGATCCAAGTGTGAACCTATTAACTCCATAATTTGGCCCAAAAGTACACAATGGGGGGCATTCAATGAACCCAAGTACATGGGGAGGCCAAATTAGAATTCATGGAGGCAATGGGGCTTTGATGAGCCTTCAATAGACCATGGGTTTTTTTGGTCGCTCCTTTTCTGTCTGTCGTTAAGATATTGAAGGATTAGCTGCGTTGATTGTGAAGATGCAATTATGATTATATGGGTGGTAGGGTGAGTCAACAGATATGTACCTATGCGGTTGTATTTTTTGATTGATCTTGTGCATTTATGGACTCATGTTGCTTCTTGGATCAGTTGAGGGTATCTTTGGTGGGAAATATGCTATATGTTGATGGCACTTTACCATGCAAAATGAAAAAATGTTGCATGTGTGCAATATTTGTGGGTTAACAGATTACCCTTAATGTATGAGGTTTGGAGGGTACCATAGAGATGATAATGAATCATTTCTTGTGTCTTCTCTCTGTTGTTACGAAAGATGAAAAGCGTGTGTGGACGAATAGGGTCCTCCCATAGGGGGGATATTGTTGGTGAAGTCGTAATAATGAATAGTGTTTTATACAAACGTGGAGGGCATACCTATGCTCGTGAAAGTATGCCACAAGTGGATACAAAAATAAGAGATCGAGGGGTCATCTTGAGATACTGTTGGAACATGGATGAAAGAGGCTTCAAGCCATGCAATAGTAAATGAACCTGGAAATGTTGTTAGAGGTGTTGAAGAAGTGGCATTGCTGATAATCATGATGAGCTCGCGGGGTGGGAGACCTTACTGAACTGTTGTGACCATGATTTGTAAATGTGAACACTGCTACCTTTGAATCGTATGACACTTCTTGATGCAATAGATGTGTTGGAGTCAAGCACCGGAGAGACCCGCAAGTTAGGGAGAACTAAGGGCTCTCCCTAATTAGTTCAAGTCAATCCCTTATAGTGATTGAAAGGGATCCCAAGGTACGACTACAACTACTGAAACTCTCAGAATGTAGTGATGTGGTGTCGATGAGATCTAAAGTACATGATAAGACGAGGGTCTTATTTTGAGAACCAAGATCATTTTGTAACAAGCTATTGGACCGATAGACCTGAAACAAGATTGTATGGTAAGCATGAGGCTCATAAATTCCTGTGATAGATGTCAACTTGGGGGGGGAGTACCGATCGACAACATTCTTCATAATAATGGAACAAAATGGGACAGAGGGGAAAAAACTAAAGATGAAGGGGTTTTGTGATAGACATGACACTGAGGATGATGGTGACTGACAAAACGCATAATGTTGGGGATAAGGTGACTCAATGACATCGATCAAAGGTGACCAGGGGTTGCTGCCAAAAGAATAGTGATGTTCCCACGGTTTTGAGTGGATTTGGGAACAGTTTGTACATAAAAAACAATTGGTGGGGTCCCCACAGTTTTTGGGGTGTTGTGGGACCAATTTGATGATGGGTGGGATTCCCATGGTTTTGAGTGTATCGAGGAATCAATTTGATGATGGGAGAAGTTCCCATGGTTTTGAGTGGGTCGGTGAACCCTTTCCATGATGATGTGAGATTTGTTTTGCAAACGCGAAGATGGGTGCCCCATGAATCAATGCCATGGAGAGTGTTCCTGTGGGTTTAACTCGATAGAATTGGTTTCTTTGGTGGGTGGGGGCGCCATTGGTGTCTTGGCGAGGGAAATGGTACGAAGAATATTGTCGAGAAGAGAGTTCTCATGGAGGTATGAGTGGTCGACTGTGGTTATTGATTGTAAAGTGTGTCAAGGAATGTTGATCGCACTAATAAAGGTGAGGGAGTAAATGTGAAGCTATAAAATGATGAACTATGGGTTTATCATTTCAAAGTTTGATCAAATTCATCGAGCTTCTGGGGGGTTCGGCATTATGGGTATCAAATGATGACTGTGATGCAATGGTGCGTACACCCATGGGGGAAGAATGTTACCTGCAATAGTGATATCGATGGCATATCATTACCAGGGATACATACCCTATTGTTATCAGTGGGAATATCTAGTAAATGCTATGCAAACAGAGGGAAGGTGTTGCCTATATGCCAATTTCAAGATGATACATTTGATAGAAACGCAACATCATTGTTGAGGGATGGATTCTTGTTCTTATATTGGAAAAAAAAAGAGGTCTCCTACGGGTCTTGGTTGTAATCTTGCACATACGGGGCACATACCTAAGTGTAGTAAAGAACATGAAAAATCTATTGACGATGCAAAAATAGGAAACCAATACATAGTCACTACAACAAAATACGCTTTTGGCGACCATTTTGGCTTACGGCAGTTTTGCTAAGCCCAACCCCCCCCCCCAAAAAAATTAGGTCTTTGGGGGCGGTTCTTCAAAACCCCCCTCAAAAGTCCAAAAAATTGGATTTTTGGGGGCGGTTTAAAAAAAAAACCCCCTAAAAAGGTCCAATTGTCAGGATTTTTTGGGGCGGTTTTGTAAACCCCCCCCCCCAAAGTCTAATTCTTAATACTTTTGGGGGTGGTTGGTTACCCCCCCCCCCAATTTTCAATACTTTTTGGGGAGGTTGTGGAAACCCCCCCCAAAAAAGTCTTGACCCCCTAAAAGTGGCTTGCGGCAGTCTTTCTAACCCCCCCCCCCACCCCCCCCCCCCGAAACATTTTTTGAAGGTATTTGGTGGTGGTCCTTAAAAACCCCCCTCAAAGGTCCTTAGAATTTGACGTTTGGGGGCGGTCCTTAAGAACCCCCCTCAAAAGTCTTTAGAATTCGACGTTTAGGGGCGGTCCTTAAGAAACTCCCTAAAAAATCCTTATAATTTCACTATTGGGGGTGGTTTTTAAAAAAAACCCCAAAAGTCCAACAAGACTTTTTGGGGGGGTTTGGAAAGACCCCCCCAAAAGTCTTGTTGGACTATTGGACTTTTGGGGGGGGGTTGGAAAGACCCCCAAAAAGTATTGTTGGACTTTTGGACTTTTTTTCGAGGGGGGGGGGGTTGGAGATCCACACCCTTGGAATATTTTTATCATCATCCTATGAGCTATGGCAGGCATTTCCCTAAGGTCAATTAGGCAGATTTTACCATACTTGGACAATTTTTTATCTTCTCCTAGGCTTGGTCTAATTTCCCTAAACCACTGTTTTGGCAGGTCCATAAATTCTTCTTCAGGGTCATCTCTTTGGACAAACTGAGACCATGGTTGAGTAGACAAAACAACAGCCTCCAATATCCTCATGTGTTGCCGGCATTTTCTTCAACACACAATTTGTGCCGGGTTCAAAATTGGTTTTTTGGGGATAGAGTCTAATAATGTTGCCGAACTAGATCAAGGTCTTCACCAAGGAATACTATTCGCATGTCAGAAAAGATGGACCCCTCTAATCGTGGAAGGTGGTTCCAAGATCATTCTCCACATGGCTGCTGAGATGCATCGTGGAAAATCAATACAAGTGATGCAATTTATGGAATTAAAAGCAAGGAATATAACTAAATGAATGCATGAAATTATGACACATTCCCTTGCAGCTGATGAATTAGCTTGAGTTCATAAGCAGAGGATTATCGTTCTTACTCAGTTTGATATTACTTGCTATTACTGCTTAGTTATACCCATTTTGTTGGTTGACAAGTCTGCATTATTTATTTAGGGTGATGGATATTTTCCATTCGGAAGATATATATAATTTTCAAGTTTAAATTATAATTAATATATTTATTATTAAGTTAATAAGTTTTCAACAAGTAACACACATAAGTAACACACATTTGACATTGGTATTGCTGCTTGCACATTAATTCAAATTACATATATGATATTGATATTGATATGAATCATTCATGATGCAATCATAAACTACCAAAGAAGAATGCAATTATCATTTCATTGTTGCACCTCGCAATAGCACATCTAATGCAATTCCACACCACACAACAGGAAAGAAATTAAACTACCTACTTAACTCAGCAATCTATGTGAGAAGGTGAACCCTGGCCTTCTAACATAGATGCCATGTCCTAACAAAAATGAAAACACCAAGATATAAGAAACTCCGCTCCTTGTGTTAGAAATAATGAATCACAGTCACAACTCTCTGTTTCAGCTTATACAATTATAAATTCTCCAACCCCAGGCTCAAAACACCTCTTTAGATTTATACCATGATGATAAGAATTCGTTTCACAAAATATCGGGTAGCCATGAAGATCTATGATCTTCAGGCTGCTGATTTACAATGGAACTATTACAGCCATAAGTAGTCTTGAATGATTATCTTCTCCTAATTCCAAATCAGGAAATAGTGAGGCAAAACAAGGAAAAATGTGTAGATAGGTGTAGGCAAAAAGGGGCTATTCTAGGGCCCAACATATCCCCCCAGCTATCCAACTGCATGTCCTCATGCAACAACCAACTAATCTGAGTCTGAATATGGTCCCCGTTCATGTTGAAAGGAAATTTTGAAGGAAATGTCAGGCTCCTTGCCTACTTCCAAAAACCCATTGCGAGCAGCCCAATATTCCCAACACTGCTTCTCTTCTACCTTGGTCAGTCTATAATTGTCCCCATACTGCCCTCCTAGCCACCATATCAGTGGAAACTTGAACTTGAGTCCTAGCTAGTGTAACCCACACATTCTCATGCAATTGACATACCCTGCTACCCTGTGAAGAGCTTATTTAAAATTCTGAAGGAAATAAGGATCCCTTTTCTTCAAAGTCGGAGAAGAAGTCTGCCACCTATGCTTGCTACCCTCTAAGGCAAGATGTTGTTGTTTGGAGATCAGGTCAACACATGTAGAGATAACTTTCTCTTGCATGTTCTTCAGATGCTGAGTCTTTGGAGGATATAAGAAACATCTTCCATGGTTTATGATGAGAGCACGAGGAGATTGGGGTTCACTCCTAATCCATAAATTGGCATTGGCCTCATTCCTAGAGATTGTCTGAAAGGCATCTTCCCACTGCACATGATTATTAACAAAAGAGGCAAAGTCTCTCAACTGAACATCCCCTGCATAGGGAATAGGATTAGAGCAAGAATCACCAAAACATGCCATATTGTGCAAATACATTTCACACAACAGGTGCTGCTCAAGAAAACTACTTGACAAAAAGGTCTCTAGAAACTGGGAAGGGATCAACAACTAATAAGGTCTACCCTCTTGTAAAGATTTCAATTTGAATAAGGTCATTTTCTCATATAGGAATACCGGGTAGGAATGAGATGGGGCTCTTAAACTCAGCAGCTCCCGAGAGAGGGAATACATTTGGTCTTTTTCCTTTTGCATGGATTTGAATTCCTTCAACTCCTGCAATTCTTTTTGAACCTCTTCCAATTGATATTTCTGAAGAGTTGACACTGATTAATGTATTTTTCCCATTTAGCTAAGTCCACCTGTAACAAAGAAAGTTGTTTCTCCAATTGTTGAATCCTTCTATCCTCCACATATTTCTCATCATCAGATTCTAAAGCAACAAATTCTTGAGAAAATTGCATTCCTACCCTACCACCAGATGTTCCAGCTTCATCATTTTCGGGTGGCAGTGTAGCAGCTTCCTCATTTTTGGGTGGCAGTGTAGTAGCTTCCTCTTCCATCGGTGTTGCAATGGCCTCTACTTGTGTTGCAATCTCAGTAGTTAATTTTGAGGATGCTGGTTCTTGTGTAACAACATCCTCTTCCTATACCTCAACAGCCTCAGTTTCTGTTGCTGAATCAATCATTAATTTTGAGAACACTGGTCCTTTTGTGACACCATTCTCTTCCTGAATACCAAACTTAACAGCTTCTACCTGAGTTGCAGTCTCAATAAATACTTTTAGGAATGTTGGTTCTTGTGTGGCAGCATCCTTCCTTTCCAATTCAATCTCAGCAACTTCAGTCTTATTTGCAATGTCAACAAATACTTTTAGGAATGTTGATTCTTGTGTGGCAGCATCCCTTCTCTTCAATTCAATCTCAACAACCTCAGTCTGAGTTGCAATTTCAGAAAACATTTTTAGAGACACTGGTTCTTTTGTAACAGCGTCTTCCTCTTGTACCTCAATATCAGTAATTGCTGTCTGGGTTGCAACTTCACTAAATATTGTCAAGGATACTAGTTCTTGTGTAACAGCATCTTGTTTTCCAATTTCTTTAGATTGTTGAGGTGGTTCTTGAATTATCTCAATATCTTCTGGATGATGAGACTGGTCCTGAAATAGTTCAGTATTTCCTACTAGCTGGGATTGCATCTCCTCATCTACTCCTAATTCCAAATCAGGGATTATGTCTATCTCTGGCTTATTCCCCTCCATCAGCTCCACTACTGGTGCTTTTTCTCCTTCTTGCTCTGCCTGTGTAGGGTTTTATGCTACCTAACCCAACACTATGACTCTGTGCCCTGCCAAATTAAATATGTCACCACATTCTAGGCATACCATGTCTCCTTGTTCTTCATTTTCCAAAATAGGAGATGAATTTTTTAACAGATCTGTAGCCTCCACTAATATATTCAAATTATTTTCTGCCTGTTTTCCAGTCACTTCCTTCTATTTCTCCAATTCATTCCGAAGCATTTGCACCTCCTCCTTTAGCAGCTCATTTTCAAAAAGGAGGTTTTCAATTTGGGTTTTTTCCATAGCAGGTTCTTGTGTAACAGCTGGTGATTTGGGGTTTAAAATAGGAATTCTATGCGTACCCTAGCTGCACATGTTGCTTCTGCTATGGGAATTTCACTATTTTCCCCAATTGCACATGCTTTTTCGACTATTGCAATAGACCGATTCCTTCTTTTATTCATAACTCCCGATGGCTGGCCTTCACTGCATACTGCTGCTGCTACTATAACAGCTCTGGTTCTTCTCTTCTTTGCTGAGCTAGATGTTGGACCCTTACTCCCTAACCTTTTTCTTCTTTTCTGTGACACAGGGGTTTCTAAATTTTTAGAAAGAGGGGTCATTTCCTCTTCTTCAATGATGGTTCTCCTTCTTTTAGATGAGGATTCGACATCCAACACCTCCATATTTACTCCTTCTACCACCTCTGCTTTATGCTCTTCCCCTTGCATTATAGCTCCTGCAGCTACAGCTTCCACTGTCGCAGCTTTAACAACTACTCCAGTTTCAGCTTCTTCTATTGCAGCTGCTAATGATGCCATCCCTACTGCTTCAGCTGCCACCGTAACAACAATTTCTATTGGGTCTGCTTCTTCCTCTATAGGATTTGCTACTATTGTAGCTTCCAATATCAATTCCTCATTCGCCACTAGCTCCATCATATCCCCTTCTGTAACAAGGTCCGCTGTTGTCGCAACTTCCTCAATATTTACCTCTTCCACCCGGTCTTCCAATGCTCCATCCCTCCCTCCAACTGAATTGGAGGAACTCGGGTCCTCATTTACCATTTCAACACCTCCTATTGCCACGGCAGGTGCTCGGGGCACCCTTGGCCGAGCAACAAACTCTTCCCATGTCAAATTATGGTGCATAAGGGCCCTTAATATTAGGAGTTTAATTAACTCGTGGTTTGAGAGGGAAGATAAGGGGTGTCGAGCACCCTTGACATACACAACCATAGTTTGCAGAGATTGTAAAAGATAAAATGGCATATTTAACAATCTGCGGTAGCGTAAATGTGAAAGGAGGAATAATTCATATATGTAAACCACTTTGTACCTACCTTCACAGAAAGTGTATTTCTTTATGAAGGTGGCCACCTGGTTCCAAGGATTTTGCAAGGATTCCAACGCTATTCCTTGGCCATGCGGCCGAACAACTTCTCTGGCTGCCAAAAATTCTTCTGCTGTAATTGGATTATGGCACTTCCGACCAAACCATTGCATCCCGGTTCTAGGAAATCCTGTTACCTCTGCCATGATTGCTTCTGAAACATCTATTTGGATACCTCGGACCTCTGAATGAGTGCTGGTTAGATTTTGAGCAAACTCAAGTGCGGTTTCTACATGAAAATCATTCAAACGCGGGAAATAGTCAATCCAGCCAGCTTCCTGGAAGATAGTAAAAACCTCTTTGTTTGCATGCAGAGGCACTATGCTAACAGGCTCATGTCGTATCAGGGGCGAAGCTGTTTGTAAAATCTGCTAACAGCGAGATGAGTTACAGTCTCTGACGTCGAGCTACTACATGAAGAACGAGCGATGGATAGCCAAAGGTTAGTTTGGGTATTTTTGGTAAAAAGTGGCGACAGGTTGTCGAATGGCGGTAAAAAACCAAAAGCGAAGTATGAATCAGACGTAGTTTCCGTCTCAGCGGATTGACTAACGAAAAAATATATTCATTATTGATTACTGCATTTAGTCATGCCTAATGATGTTTATGATTAAGACGTCGTACCTTTAAATGTAATGCCAAACTATCGTGTTGCAAGGTGGCGCCTTTCCATGGGCACATCGCTGATGTAGAGCACTGATATCGATGAGCAAATAAATAATTAGTATTCAATGAGGAATGAAAGGAGTCGCAGTTTCCAAAAGTAGGAAAAATGGACAAATTTAGGTGTTGCAACTGCTCGAAATATGAAAAATAGGCACTTTTGGAGGTGTCGCAGCTGCTCAAAATAGGAAAAATGGACAACTGTAGGTGTTGCAACTACTTGAAATAGGAAAAATAGGCACTTTTGGAGGTGTCGCAGCTGCTCGAAATAGGAAAAATAGGCAACTTGGCAGTGTTGCAGCTGCGGTAAAATACGAAGGATAGGCAACTTCAGCGGAGTCGCAGCTGCTAAAGATAGGAATAATGGGCAATTTTAGCAGTGTTGCAGCGGCTCGAAATAGGAAAAATAGGCACTTTTGGAGGTGTCGCAGCTGGTCGAAATAGGAAAAATGGACAAATTTCAGTGTTGCAGCTTCTTGAAATAGGAAAAATATGCACTTTTAGAGGTGTCGCAGCTGCTCGAAATAGGAAAAATAAAAAAATTTGGGTGTTGCAGCTGTTTGAAATAGGAAAAATAAGAACTTTTAGAGGTGTTGGAGATACTTGAAATAGGAAAAATAGGAAACTGTCGTGTTGCAGCTGTGGTAAAATAGGAAGGATATGCAACTTTAGCGGAGTCACAACTGCTAAAGATAGGAATAATGGGCAATTTTAGCGGTGTTGCAGCTACATGAAATAGGAAAAATATGCACTTTTGGAAGTGTTGAAGCTACTCGAAATAGGAAAAATATACAACTTTAGGTGTTGCTACTGCTTGAAATAGGAAAAATAGGCACTTTTGGAGGTGTTGCAGCTGCTCGAAATAGGAAATATGGGCAACTTGGTGATGTTGCAACTGTGGTAAAATAAGAAGGACAGGCAACTTTAGCGGAGTCGCAGCTGCTAAAGATAGGAATAATGGGCAATTTTAGCGGTGTTGTAACGGCTCGAAATAGGAAAAATAGGCACTTTTGGAGGTGTTGCAGCTGCTCGAAATTGGAAAAATAGGCACTTTTGGAGGTGTCGCGATTGCTCGAAATAGGAAATATGGGCAACTTGGCGGTGTTGTAGCTGCGGTAAAATAGGAAGGATAGGGGTTCATGGACTATGATCTGAAGTCAATTGGATATGCCTATAGCTCTTTGTGTTGAGCTCATTAACTTAGAAACCTCCTACCCTGTCTCCCCACTTTCTTTCCAGAGCCAGTTGTGTGTTGTATGACCCTGATTGACTGTGCCTATGGCTATGAGTGGACTTGAGTAGTTCATCTTTAGTGGATACATAACCCCATCTCGGGGGTAGTCTCTGAGTGACGTTGAAACAATACAGGTTGGGCAGAGACCTATGGGGTTGGAATATTGTATTCCATAGTTATTTGCTTGGATATTTCAATAAAAAGGTAATTGTTCTCTGTGGTTTATATCATGTGTTTTTATGAATTTGTTCATTGATGAATAGGGCCAAGTCTTGTTGAGGCCTAGGAGGTTCAGAATGTTCAGTCATGACTTTGGGGGAGAAATAGAAACCCCTTATGTGTTCATGTTCCCTCTGTGGATCAGATGAAGGGAGGAGACATGGCAGAGTGGATCATAGCTCTTTACAGATTGCTAACGAGGCATCGATGAGGATTGGGGAAACACCTTGGTTGGAAGAAGGAAAATTCAGAGTTCTCAGGTCTGGAAGAAGATCGATATGCACTTGCATGGGGATCTCTAAGGGATTTCCAATATATGATACCAAGTTTTCCTAAAAGACTTAGGATGCGAAAGTTAGTAGCTTGAGAAGTTGGCAGTAACAGTGGTATATGGATGACTTCCGACTTTCCAAACCCACAATGCAGATTGCGGATTTCAGAAGTCGGAGGCATGATTTCTCAGCGTGGTGCGTTGAAGTTCCGACTTTCGACTCCCGCATCAAGGATTGCAGATCGCGGAAGTTGGAGGCCGCGCGATTCTGTGAAGCTGAGACCTTTGGAGTTCCAACTTCCTTCCTTAATTATGTATAGAGCCTCAAGACCCCTAACTACTATTCAAAACCATCTAATGACATAGACATCCCTACTTAAACACTAAAGACACTCTCACGAATCCATGTGTGTTTGTTCAAGTACGTTGTTCTTCTTGCCCATGGATTCTCAAAATGTTTTTCAGGGATTAAGGCCCAATTTTTCTCCCTTAAGCATGTCTAGGGAACCCAATATCTATACCAGGTTCTCAAAAAATTCTAATGGTACTAGTATCCCCACTTATATGAATAATATGCTATCGGGAGGTCATGTTTGGTGATTGTAGGAATTGTTCTTAGCCAAAGATGCTGGAATTTCCTTTAGGACCTAAGTCCCACTCTTTTCTCCCCAACCATATCCAAGGTGTTCGAACCTATAATTAGTCTTAAAATTCTCATTGTGCCACAAAAAACCCACTCATAGGCCAAAGATACCGTGGAAAGGTCTATTGTGGTATTTCAACATATCATTCTTGGCTATAGATACCTAGAAGCTTTCTTTAGGTCCTAAGGCCTAGTTTCCATTCCTTAACCATGTCTAGAACCCCAAGACCCATACCTAATGCCCAGAAACTTCTTAGCAATTCCCATATTATAACTATAAGGACAAATATCCCCTCAAGAGGTTAGCTTTGGTGGTTGGAGACATCATTGTTAGACCTTTAGGCCTAAAATTTATATTCTTGCACTAGTGGAGCGCCATATGAAGGAAAATGGTTGTGAAGCAAGTATTCATACTTACAATCCTTTTATGAATGGATTTCACAAGGAAAATGACTTGATACAAATAAAGAGGTTGAGAGAGTATACCATGAAATCGACCATGTATATTAGCCTATTGTGGTCGATGACATGAAGTTAAATAATGTAATAAGCATGGCTTCTAAAGTATTGGTTGTGAGGTTTATTTGTACTAGAAGGATGGGGATAGTGAGTTTGTTAATTTGAATGGATTCAAGTGCATGACTAGTAATCAATTTTAGCCTACCACATAAGGGATCATGTCATTTTCATTTGAGGTTAGATGTTGAGGTTACATCCAAACATAGTATTATTTCTAGTCGGTATCTACTGCATTTATACCTAGGTGGATTTACCAGTTACTTGATCAAATTACTTATATATCATTCAAGTTTCCATGCCAATAAGTAAGAATACCATAAGGATAAAATAATTGTACTAAATTAGTCTATTTCCATAGACTCTCTTATGATTCTACACAAGATATTTCCTCTTTATGTTATTAATTCTAACTATTGGCATGATATGACTCATTATTGTTTCTTGTAGCCTTACAAACAGATCTATCATATGGATTCAAAAAATTATAACTCATTATGATCTCTCTTCTTATGGAAATAATATGAGCTAAAATTTCTATGGTGGTATGCCTTACAAATCTACTTTCTTAATTGACATATCAATTAGGTAACTAGGGATATTAGAATAATGAGAAGAGATATACTGTACTACATTTTCTCTATATGCTCTCCATAAGTTTGGCAATTCAATACATTGGTTAAGGTCCTACTTGGATAAAACCTACAAGAACCTATACAATCTTTTTAAATATTAAGAATTTTTATCATTACCTCTTCCAACCATAAGAAATTCTTATAAAGATAAAAGGAATTTGAACCATTAACCTAGATTTTTTAGAGCAGTATTATACCATTGAAACTATTCTCCTAATGAAAATCTGATTACTTGCTAAGATATCCCTCCAGTCGATTTTCAATGATTCCTACCCTACATCTACCACATATCATGTGATGCCAATCTATAGCCTCCACCTCATTTATGTATTTGCATTTTTCAATGAACCATTTTAGTGGTGGAAGTGTAGTAGTTTTTACAAATGCCTGCATGGGAATTTCTATTTAGGTCATTGGAGAGTCAACGACAGGTGGCATATGAAATTATTGAACCAAGTGATCGCTAATAATGTTATCGACATTGCACTGCACCTTTAGGTAATTTACTCACTCCCAAGTGAGATTTCTTGAGCTCTAAAGGAAATGAAGTTTCCCATACCTTGCAAGCCATTAAATGAGGTGATCGAAGCCAGTTCTAACTCCTCCTAAAAATACATTGATATGTTAAAATGGTGGTGACAACTTTAACATCTTGATATCCTCTCATACTAACAACATACAACATATATTAGTTAGTCTAAAGGTTGGGATATCTCCACATTAGAAACATATTTATATTTAACCCATAGAGCCTCCCTACGATGTAAGTTATAAATATCCTTGACAAGCAATAGAATAAAAGATAGAAACGATTATGCACTAAGTAAAATAAGAATATTATAAGAAACTAGCACTCCCTAGCGCCATCCCCATAGCATATTCTATAATAAGGTTTAGCCCAAGGGGGTATTCCTATGAGTCTAACAAGTAACAATATACCTAGGATTATAGGCTCATGCTGTGGTTATACATACAACAAATTTTCAGGCCCATCTAGATATAAGATGATATAGATTCATGCATATTCTTTTTTTTTGTCTTTTTTGGTTTTTATGTTTTTGAAAAAAAAGGAGTAACAAAGGGGGCCGATTTCATCTTGTGGAGGCCGTATTCTTGATTTGTTGGCCGAGTTTAGACTGTGTGGGCCGTGACATCGTCTGGAGAGGACACAATCTTGTTTGTGAGGATGATTTACTTTCTATTGGGCGCATATCCTTACAGTTCCACATCTACAGTGATCCTCACGCTTCATCTAGGACAATATCAAGGGTTGTTATAGCCAAAAAGGGAGCTGCAATCCATATTGACACCTACAACATTGTTGGCTACTCTCATTGTAGTCTTCCTTCTTGTTACGTTTACGAGTAGTGAAGGAGGGCACTGAAGCATAATAAGGGAGCCTTAGAAGAAGACGATTTGGGTTGTTTTGAGGAGCTGGATGCAGACACCAAAGAAGGCTACATGTTAGAGTTAAAGTAATTTCATATTTCTTTGTCCACCTTAGAACTGTTGTTACTGTTAAATTTTGAGCATTAATTCACAATACTCTAGGATCTTTACTGAGAGAATAACATATACAGTATATCAATGCATGACAATCACAATAAGCATGACAAGCATCACAAGAATCAAAAGCATGAGGGATAAGAGACATAGAGTTTCCATGGGGAAAACCCTAAGATGAAAAACCCCACAACTTCCTCAGAGATAGAGAGAGCAATGGCTCAACCAAAGTACAACCAAAATACACTGAGATAGTATCCTAGTAGCAAATGATCCTCCTCCTCACTAGTGTGCCACTTTCTGAGTGAGAGTGAGATACTTTTCTGAGTGATCTAAATAGAGATCACCTGATCTCTATTTATACTAATCTGTTTTGCCAGTGACCTTATGGGGCCGACTTGTCTAGCTAGGTACATCCACATTATAATATATATTTCAGGGCCGACCCCACACATGGTGGTCTAATAACCCATCGGCAAGTACACACACTTGTGACACTTATCAATCCACATGACGACACTTCCTTATAGAGGAATGGCACATCTCTTATAAGGGTACAATACATATATATAAAATACACAGATGAAATACATTTCGAAGTTACATATACATCAACACTCCCTCTTAACTAGGAAGGTATTTCTCGACACAGATATGCTAGACAAGTCTTCTTCTCGGGATCATCGTCATCATCATCGTCACTGCTGCTGCTATCTGAACTAATCTCTGACTCTACTCATCATAGGAAGTTCTACAGAGCCAGTCCTTTTTCATACTAGATGTAGGCCCGCCACCTGCAGGTCTTCATCATCACTGGACATACTGTGGAAATCTCAGGACTTATTACGTGCATCACAAAACCTTAAAAGAGTCTCTTGACTAGCAAGAACCCTAAAGAGCATCTGAGGCCTTTTTCATCTTGTCCAGATCTCTAGGACTTATTACATGTGACCCCACCACAAAACCTCGAAAGAGAATCCCAGGAATGATTACGAGCACAAGGCTCAACCTATCGGATCTCCCAGGGCACAAATTACATGTGGTCACCACAAAACCTCGAAAAAGCATCCCATGACTGATTACGAGCACAAGGCTCAATCTATCGGATCTCCCAGGGCACAAATTACATGTGGTCATGGCAAAACTTCGAAAGAGCATCCTAGGACTGATTATGAGCACACGGCTCAACCTATGGGATCTACCAGGGCACAAATTACATGCCATAGGACAAAACCTCGAAAGAGCATCTGCCAGATAACCTAGGGCACAAATTACATGCCATAGGAAAAACCTCGAAAGACTATCTGCAGATCTCCCAGGGCACAAATTATATGTCCTCCCAAGCAAAACCTCGAAAGAGCATTTGCCAGATGTCCCAGGGTACGAATTACATGCCATAGGCAAAACCTCGAAAGACCATCTGCAAATCTCCCAGGGCTCAAATTACATGCTTATCTACACAACCTGTTCCACGGCCACAGAGTATCAACCTGATACTCACCATACATCATCCTGATGTACACATGATCATCCTGATCATCATCACTGCAACATTCTGTTGCATGTCATCTGGAGCAACATCCTGAAGCTCGACATCCATGATCATCCTGATCATACAATGCATCTACCTGATGCATACCAAGTATCTACCTGATACATATCATCATACATGATCCACCTGATCATACAGTGTATCCACCTGATACAAATACAAATACATGATACATATCACCATACATGATCCACCTGATACATATACAGATACATGGTCCAAGCATCCAACATGATGCTTATACAAAATACATACACATGATTCAACCGATCATATCCAGCATCCAACATGATGCATACATACATACATAAAAATGATTCAACTGATCATATCCATCATCCAACATGATGCGTACATACATATACAAAAATGATCCAACTGATCATATCCAGCATCTAACATGATGCATACATACATACATAAAAATGATCCAACTGATCATATCCAAGCAGAAACTAGAACATCATCCTGATGCTCGTCATCCAGCGCTTACATCCACAGCCATGTGAAGGATCCTCCTTCCAACATGCTTGGAATGGCTTCAACAAATGTGTCCATCACTTCTTCCTTGAAGTGTCCTCGATCTGAAGAATTCCAAGCCTCTCTCTGAAGTACTCGAACTTCACCCTGGCTAGTGGCTTCGTCAGCACATCTGCAATCTGCTCGTCCATCGCAACATACAGGAGCTTCACAACTCCTCTCTGCACCATATCCCTGATATAGTGATATTTGATCTCTATGTGTTTCGACCTGTCATGAAACACTGGGTTCTCAGACAGCTTCACACAACTCTGGTTATCACAGAAGATACTAGTAGCATCCAACGGGAGATCAAATAACTCAGATAGTAGCTTCCGTAGCCATACTGCCTCACAACTAGCTAAACAGGCTGCAACATACTCTGCCTTAGCTGTACTCAGTGCTACGCAGGACTGCTTCCTGCTAAACCAAGAGATCACACCTGATCCCATACTGAAGCAGCATCCAGATGTGCTCTTCCTATCTGCAGCACTGCCAGCCCAATCTGAATCAACATAACCCTATAGGTTAAACTTTTGATTCGCCTCATACTTGAGCCCATAATCCACTGTGCTCTTCGAGTACCTCAGAACATGCTTTACAGCAACCAGATGAACACTCCTCGGATCTGTCAAGAACTGACTCAATGTGTTCACTGCAAAGCAAATATCTGGTTTTGTGTTTGTCAGGTACATCAAGGACCCAATCATCTGACGATACATAGAGACATCAACCGGCTCAGATGAAGCATCACATAGATGCTTCAGATTCGATGCCATAGGTGTGGCCATGTCCTTGCAATCCATCATCCTGAATCTCTTCAGGATATCTACTGTGTATTTCCCTTGACCAAGGAAAATCCCACCCGCACTCTTCCACACCTCCATACCTAGGAAATAATGCATCATTCCCAAATCTTTCATATCGAACTCAATAGAAAGCTTCCTCTTCGTGTCTGCAATCAATCTGTCATCTCCTGTTACAAATAAGTCATCCACATACAGGAGTAGAATCACAGGATTCCCTTCCTCAACCTTGTAATAACGGTTGGAATCCGCTTTACTCTTGGTAAATCCCAAACTAGATAGGAAACTATCCATCCTACCATACCAAGTTCTGGGAGCTTGTTTCAAGGCATACAAGGATTTCTTCAATCTGCACACATATGACTTCCTTTCATGTATTTCAAAACCAAGTGGCTGCTCCACATATACTTCCTCTTCAACTACACCATTCAAGAAAGCAGTCTTGACATCCATCTGGTGTATTTTCCATTTCATAGTTGCAGCCAGGGCAATTACTGTTCTGATGGAAGTATACCTGGCTACAGGTGCAAAAGTTTCTTCATAATCTATTCCCTCTTTCTGAGAGAAGCCACAAGCTACGAATCTTGCCTTGTATTTCTCTACACTGCCATCTGCAGCATACTTGATTTTGTAAATCCATTTGGAAGTCACAACAGACTTCTCTTTAGGTCTTGGGACAACATCCCAAACATCATTCTTCATTATTGATTGGTATTCCTCAATCATGGCATCCTTCCATTCATTCTTTTCCACTGCTTCTTCATAACTGGAAGGCTCTTTGTTCATAATGTCACAGAGTAAATCAACATAGCTGGTATGTCATCTGGTTCTCTTCTTTGCTCTGTGTTCTTCTTCTGGAATGCCAAATCTTTCTGCATCTTGAATGAGATCTCTAGCCCATGCAGGTTTCCTCTTGTGAGAGTTACCCTCACGGGGTGGATTTACAGGTTCTTGTGGATCTTCAAACTCACGAAAAACTTCTGGAACTGCTTTAGTCATGGTAGTGTCTTGAAATCTAGTTTCCTTAGGTTCTTCATAAACTTCGATAGGTGCCTTCCTTGATTTGATGAATGTTGAGTTTTCATCAAATGTTACATCCCTGCTGACATCAATATTCTTGAACCCTGGAAAGTATATTCTGTAAGCCTTCGAGCTTTCACTGTAACCAACAAAGATACCCTTCTTTCCTGAAGGATCTAGTTTAGTCCTCTTTTCCTTTGGGACATGAGTGTATACTGGACAACCAAATATTCTGAGATGGCTGACTTCAGTTTTCTTACCAGAAAAGACCTCCTCTGGTGTCTTGTTGTCCAATATCTTGTGGGGTTTTCTGTTCTGCACATATACAGTTGTTCTAGCTGCTTCTTCCCATAGATGCATAGGTAGATCCTGGTCATGCAGCATTGCCCTTGTTGCTTCCATGATAATTCTGTTCTTCCTTTCTGCAACTCCATTTTGTTGAGGATTATAAGGAGCAGTCAACTCCCTCTTAATCCCTGAATCACTACAAAGCTTCTTGAAGTCACCTGAGGTGAATTCTCCACCATTGTCGGATCTGAATGTTTTGATCTTCTTGTCAGTTTGATTCTCCATCAAGGTTTTGAATTCCTTAAACTTATCAAACACCTCATCTTTGTTCTTCAAGAAGTATACCCAAGTCTTCCTGGAGAAGTCATCAATAAATGAGACATAGTAAACATACCCACTCAGAGAACTGGATGACATAGGACCACATACATCTGAGTGGATGATTTCTAGGATGTCTTTTTCCTTGCTTTCACTACTTGGGAAATCCTTCTTAATGTTCTTACCTTTTGCACATCCTTTTCAAACACCTTCATGTTTGGTCTTGATTTCAGGAAGACCCTCTACAGCCTTGCTTGCAATTGGAAGTGCTCTATAGTGCATATGAGCAAGTCTTCTATGCCAAAGGTCACTTGGCTCCATGGATTCATGTACCATGGCATGTTCAGGTTGCCCCTTCAATTTATACAAACCTCCCTCTTGCTCTCCAATCACTACTACATCATCTATGTTCTTTCCCTTTGGCCACATTAGGACTTGGCCATCCAAAAATGCAACCCTCATACCTTTTGCATCCAATGCAGAGATGGAGAGTAAGTTCTTCTTGAGTCCAAGTACATAAAGGACTTCTTTCATCTTCAAAGATTTTCCAGAATTTAGGTTGTAGGAGGCTTCACCACTTCCTTTGATTGGGTATTGATAATCATCCCCAAGTTTCACCTTATGGGGTGATTCATGTTCAGATAGATTCACAAAGGATTCCTTAAACCCAGTCATGTGTTTGGAAGCCCCATTGTCAATCAACCAATCATTACAACCATGGGAGATAGTACCTGTGAGAGCAAAAATTAGAACATATTCTTATTCACTTGATGAGTCATCATCACTATTACTTTCTGCCCTAGCCTTCTCCTTTGGGGGTTCATCATCTTCGGCAGCATGAGCATGATATCTTCTTTTGTTATTCTTCTTCTTCTTATTGAAGTTGTTGTTGTTGTCTTTCTTCTTCTAGGGACAATCTGAAGCAAAGTGTCCCTTCTCATTGCAATTGAAGCATCTGAGATCTTTCTTATCTTTATGATAATGGTGGTGAGAGGATCTTCTGTTATGAGATGATTTATTCTTGGACTTGCCTTTCGTGGCATGTGCTGTGAGAGTTTGATCTTCATTTCCCATCTTTTCTTCTCAGGCCACAAGCCTAGCTTCTTCTTGAGAGCATTCTTCCCGCAATCTGTTGACGGAGATCAACTTCTTCCTTACACAAATTCCTTGAATGAAGGAATCCCATGTCCTGGGTAGTCCATTTAGAGTGGTCATCACCACTTCACCATTCTCCACCATTTCATCCACTGCTTCTAGTTGTTCCTTGATCTGAAAAACCCTTGAAAAATAAGATTGAATTGTTTCTCCATTCTGAAACTTTACTCCTTTCGATTGGTTCCGCAGGGTCATTGTCACGTCCCCTCCCATAATACGAGTGCAATGGAGAGGATCGTGATCCCAAACCGGGCATCCAGCCCCATAAACTTATTTCACAAGCAATCACATACTAAATGGAGATATGAAGATTGCATAAGGATTTTATAAACACAGCAGGAGTAATTTCAATTACTCATTCATTCCACATTCAAGGTACTCATACATTAAACAATTGAAAGATAGCACAAGAGGATACTTATCTTAATGGAGTAATCCCAAGCAACCAGCTACGCTTCTGCAACGTTCCACCCAACCGTAGGCCAGTGTGCTCCTTAATCTCTCAGCACCACTGCCACCCCCCGAGCTGGGAACGATCTCCACAAGGAAAAGGGGAAACAGGCTCTCACATAGCCAAATATATGCCAGAATCAGCCAAGCCAACTAGCAATTGGGTTTCTCAGGCTGCTAAGAGGTGGGCAGAGGAGAATTACTAGGCTAGTGGCTCAACCATGGAGCTATGGATACACCATTGGGCTCATCAAGCCAAATCTGTCCTCTTCCACTCTTGAAACTCCTGCTCACAGGTTCAAATCCAAAACGGGATGCACTGAACAACAAAACCACAATTATTGGGCATGAGGAAAACGCTTTCCACAGTGGAATGCATGAGATTGGGGTTTCAACTCACTCAGAAAAACGTGGGAACACACAAAAACGAAATGGGGAGATGGGGAACAACCCTGGGAAGCCAATCCGTTTTTAGAAAAACGTCCTTGGACATTTGGGGGCAAAAACGACCTCCATACAGTCCCCAAATTGTGGCCCTTCTCTCCCAGGCTACTGTATATGCAAAAACGAACTCCCAGGCATGGAAAAATGCAGGATTTGGATGAAAAACGTGCAGGGAAAGGCCCAACTAACTCCAGCTGCGTGAATCCGTGAAGACCCCCCATTCAGAATGCTTTGGGCACCATTTCGTGGGTGTTTTCTTGACCCACAAGCAAAAACACGAATTTCCAGGTTGATGGCTTGCCCATGCACGAAAATGGCTTGCCCATACTTCTCCAATCCCCAAGACATTAACTTCCCCAACCAATCTTTGGAAGAATTAAATGATTGGGTGTATGAGACAAAATGGGTAGTTGGTGGTTCATGGTTTCCTCAATGAAATGGCTTAACACCATGGCTCAAGGGTTTGGTTATTTTTCCCTCCCTATTCCTTGTAAAGAGCATGCCCCATCTCTTTGTTGCATTGCGTAGCTGGTTGTGGGTTTTTATTGAAATGGCATATTTACATGATGTCTGATTTTACATTGTGCACAGCTAGCACAAGAACCATATGCATCTATTCTAATTGCTGATACATAAAACAACAAATCAATGGCGGGGCCTTGGCCTTGAGCTCCTCACCATGATTAAGTTACAATATTTACATCATTTACGATCTAATGCAAAGGGGGTCAAAATGGGGACGTGACAATCATCTTCCGATTTATGTTCTTCCCTTCAAATAGCTTGGTCAAAGAGTCAAACATCTCCTTGGGTGTCTTTAGAGAGGACACATGGGGTATGAGATGATCTTTTATGGAATCAGCAATGATTCTCTTTGCCTTGACCAAGTTCTTCTTATGCAATACCTTGGCCTCTTCATCCTCTGGGATACGGATGTCTTCTTTCACATATGAGTCCAACTCATTATCTTCCAGGATTAACCCAATCCTATACTTCTAAGCTCAGAAGTTATCAGCTCCTTCAAGCTTATCCTCAAGCTTGGTGTGGTGAGACATCTTAAAGAGTACTTCAAATGGAAATAGAAAATATTTATATCTTACCACTTGAAATGCTAAAAACTGGATCTGGTCCTGGATTAGGGTTTGTCAAAAAAAACCCTAAAAATTCAAAATGTGAATTTAAATTTTCTGAAAGGATAGAAAGATGTGCCTTGATGAGCTGATCATCCTGGTGTATTCAAAATTTGAGATCAACAAAGCTGTACCCTTCAGATTTGCCTTTTTGTCCTCCCGGGTTCACTAGGGAGAGCCCTGAATTAGGGTTTTAGTTTCCCAGAGATCTACCCAACCAAAAATATTGATCCGAAGCTATAAACGTCAATTTTTGCAAGGATCTTCCAGCTATGTCTTCAGATTTCAGAAATTTCTATTTTTGTGGAAACCCTAATTTTTAGGGCCAAATCTGAAACTGCTTGGAATTGAATTCTGATTGGACAGATAGATGCGCCTTGATGAGTAGAGTCAATCTACTATACTGCTTTTCCAAAATCTGTGGAGAGAAACCCAATAAACAAGAAACTAAAGTTTCTGTCACTGCAAAATGTCTTCTTCTCAGGTTAGCTCTGATACCATGTTAAATTTTGAGCATTAATTCACAATATTCTAGGATCTTTACTGAGAGAATAACATATACAGTATATCAATGCATGACAATCACATTAAGCATCACAAGCATCACAAGAATCAAAAGCATGAGAGACAAGAGACATGGAGTTTCCGTGCGGAAAACCCTAAGGTGAAAAATCCCACAACTTCCTCAGAGATAGAGAGAGCAATGGCTCAACCAAAGTACAACCAAAATACACTGAGATAGTCTCCTAGTAGCAGATGATCCTCCTCCTCACTAGTGCGCCACTTTCTGAGTGAGAGTGAGATACTTTTTCGAGTGATCTAAATAGAGATCACCTGATCTCTATTTATACTAATCTGTTTTCCCAGTGACCTTATGGGGCCGACTTGTCTAGCTAGGTACATCCACATTATAATATATATTTCAGGGACGACCCCACACATGGTGGTCTAATAACCCATCGGCAAGTACACACACTTGCGACACTTGTCAATCCACATGACGACACTTCCTTATAGAGGAATGACACATCTCTTATAAGGGTACAATAAATATATATAAAATATACAGATGAAATACATTCCGAAGTTACATATACATCAACAGTTACAGTCATTTTAAACTCAAAGTTATATGAATGTGATATTTAGGTTTTATTTTCCTTTTTATTTATGCAAAGCAATCTTGATTGCATTTACTGTTCACTGTTAGCACTACGAAAATCAAGATCTGAAACCCTAGATATCCAAAACAAACTCTTTCCGCACTGTCTAACTTTCTTCCGCAACGGAATTCTTTTCGGAAGGCAGGAATAGAGTTTCTGCACAATGCTTCTTCTCCATCGTCGATCTTGATCTCGATCGTTGATCTATCAATTTCACGGCGAAATGGATTTCTAATCGTTTGATCAGTGTCCCCACCAAATCAATGGTGGATTCCAAAATTTATTAAGAGCATTCCATAGAATATCGCGCACATGAATAGTTTTTCAAAGCTTGCAAATTCTCCCGGTGATATCACTATAAACCATCGATCTTTTCCCCACGATCGATCCCCACTCTACGATCTTGTTTTATTTGAGTGACTGGTTAAGGTTTAACCCTCTACAAAGATTCACTTAATTGATCACTGACAGGATCAATTCTTCTCTGCAATTCGAAAACTATGGCAATCCAAAGCCACAGAGTTTATACATAGGGTTATATGGAGTGAAAGGGGGATGAATTCATACTTCTAATCCATCAAAACCACACGCAGAGTATAATCCTCTGTTCTTTATTCAATTCACCGGAAATTCAAATACACAAAGAATTCTATTTGTTCACTTCTCACTCACTCTTCTGTGCACACACCCCTCATTCTTCCATTCATGCTATGTGGAATTTCTCTCCCTCTCAAGCTCTATGAGCTAATAAAAGCTTCTTTGAGCTATCCTCAAACCTCTATGAGCTATCCTAAGCTCTGTGAGCTAACCTAAGCTTCTGCGAGCCAACAAGCTCTGTAAGCTAACTAAGTTGCTAAGAAAATAACTCGAACTGATTTAAATATAAGAGGATTATGTTTCCAAATCCTATAAAAAAGGAGTACAATCCTTATTGATCTCTGCTAACCCTATGACTCACAACTAACTCAATCCTGACTATTACATGTGGAAAAGGATCTAGATTCCTTATCCATTTTATTCAACGCTTACAAAATAAAGAAAATTACAAATGTACAAGACCCTACGTCTCTCAAGAGTTCTCTTGACCTTGTAAAGCCATGAATGACTTCGCCCTCTTGAGCCTATGTTCCTGCATCAACGTATTAGCAGTACATTGAATACAAAAACCAACTAAGACTATTTGGCACAGCTCAGTGGTATTTTTGACAAGTGTTTTTACGAAATCCCTTAACCAAATTACATAAGCAAATAAGCCAAAACAATCAGCAGGATCTGATGGGAGTCATTACAGTTTACTATCCAAAGCATATCCCCTTGTATAAAAATCGAACCCTCTCACTTCCTTTAGATAAAGCTTGTTCATTGGTCACTGTCTCATCATGTTGAGTGGAGATGAGAACTGTGTGAATGCGCAGAGGAACCATGCACCACTGTCATTTTTGTATTCAATGGTTACTTGTGTTTTTCCATCAGTCCTCAACTAGGAGTAGGTTCCATTCTTTCTGACCTCTGTGAGCGTTGCTCCCAGCTTTGTAGGCAGCACATGGGTGAGAGACATAACTCATGGGTTTCATTAGTTGCACAACTAGTCCAATAAAGGGTAGTGACCCACATACTAGACCTCATAGAGACTGCCATCCATACTAACAGATCACGACCTAGTCAAGCAGTACACAATTAGGCCGCCAACACATTTACACACCCTCACGACACCCTTAGTAACCCATAGTAGGTCATGGTACCTTCATACATAGGATTGGGACCCTTAACAGTCCTCAAGGAACTTTCAGCCAGTCACGATAGTCTTAGCAGGCTTAAGACATGTCACAACAACCCTTAGTAGGCTCAAGACAGGTCATGGTTTTCTCTAAAAATCATTAGCAGAATTTACACATATGAAAATGATGCAAACATGAAACACAAACTGAATATGAACAATGTGATGAATCTCAGAAACTCAAAAAAACACTTTTCACTAACACTTCCAAGAAAGTTTACAAAGCTACAAGCCAAGCACAGAGGCTTCAAAAATAAAATTCGAACCCTTCCTCCTCTGTAGAGGTTACATTTATAGTGCAATTTACCCCCGAGACATATCTCAAAACATAGCATCAAAATTAGTTACAATGACAAAATTAGTTACCACAGGACAACAAACTCTAGCAAAAGACAAAATGTTCTGGTAACTGCTCCTCCATTCGGCCTCTTCCACTAACTTTGATGCTTCATGCACTCAGCTTCAGTTTTTCCTTCCCATACTTTTCGATGAGTTTCCATTACTCGGTTTCTAGTAAATCCAAGGCGGAAATCTCATTAAGCCACACCCTCATTTCGGTATGCTCTTTGTATGAATAGCCTACGAGGAGTGTAAGAGCTTCTTTAAATGTAGAGACCAACTCGAAATCCTTCGTCAGTTTTTCCACCACCATCTTGCTTGCTAGAGGCTATTTCATATCTACAGAGCACTCTTGGTCTAACCTGCACTCCCATAACTTTCCATGATATCCCTCCTTTGTCCTCATGGCTCCATCTTCTTTCCAAAACATAGGAAGACCTTTCTTTAATAATGGATCAAATGCCTCCCTGAACAGCTTCACTTGGTTAGCCAAGACATCTATCCCTTCTTGGACAGTGCTCACTTGCTGGTGCTTGAGTATTACCTTCTTAGCACTGATGATTGTGGCCACTCTGTCCTTAATATTGGCTACTTGAGCCTGCTCTTCAGACAGACCATTTAAGAACTCTATTGCATTTTGTGCATAATCCTTAGGCTTCTTGTTTAACTTCTCATTTTCCACTATGACAGCTGACCTTGCCAATTTGATTACAGATTCCTTATCTACCATGAAGTCCAAATATGGCCTCAGATCCTCTGCCTATATAATAACATCATCCCAGATGATCTTCTTTGCCTCCTGCAATGCACTTTTACCTATAACTTGCTGCTTCAGCCTGTCATAATCACCCTGCATCACTTGGTACTTGGTTTCCCAAGCTTTCTTGTCTTTCTATGCAGCTTATTTGTCCCTTTTGGCATTATCCTGCATGGTCTTTAGGTTGGCATTCTGCTTTTTCAATCTTTCCACTTCTACATCATCCAGACTTGCCTTGGCTATTTTCCCTATAATAGAAGAATCTCTAGCCTCCACCGAGGGTGTGACCATGGCTTCTATTTCTTATTCTTTGTCTTTCAACTTTTTCTCAAGCCCTTCAACTTTAGCCTTCAAAGCTTCCTCACTTTCCATTATCAATTTCATATCTACTTGCCACTTTTTCTCTCTTTCTTCAAACTCTACTAGCCTGGATTTACAATCAGTCAACTTACCCCGCAACTCTTCTTTTTCCTCTTCTAGTTTTGCAATTTCTGGTGCATTCACCAGTTGGGCAGCTGGAATATTCAATTTCTTCTTGAGTGAAAGAATTTCTTGATCTTTCTCATCTCTTCTGAATGCTAGCCCTTTTATCTTCTTGAGTTTCAGTGGTCAATAGTGAAGCCTAGAACTTTTTCACTTGTGCCTTCAGTCTCTTGTTCTCTACCTTTTCCAATCCCAACTGCTTTTGCACTTTGGTTTTGCTAGCCTGCACTTTTGATAGCTCTATGGCATCCCTCAACAACTTGTTATAGATGACTTCACCTGTCTCCTTGTGTAGATTGATCACATCAGGTACTGGTATGTCTTCCATATTTACTTTTAGTTTTGTGGCCTTACTCTTAGTGGCTAAGGAAAGACTCAAGGTATTCTAGGCAAGGTTCCTGCTTGCCATCAAGGCTACATCCTTCTTGGACATTTTTCTTGCACCAACATACAGTTTAGCTTCTTCTGAGATTGTATCTGGGCTCTCCTCATATCCCTCCAGTAACTTAGCTCTGCTTAGGCTTGATGTTGTAGCTCCAGTAGGTGTTATGTTGAACACATGTTGCTTAACCTCAAAGGATGGCACCGAGGATCTGACTTGCTTTTTCTTGGGTTTATTTGCTTGTACCTGTACTAATTGTTGCTCAGGCTTCTCTACCTTTTGCCTCTTCGAGGCTTTCTCAGCATCATTGTCTACATCCATGGGCTCACCACCCTCTTCCTTTATAGATTTTTCTGGAGGAATGGTAAGGGACATGGCTGCTGATAATGCTGGGGTTTTACCAGGTGAACCAGGAACTGCTGATGTGCTACTTTGAAAAATGAATGCTAAAGATGAAGAATCTTCTGGTGGGTCTACTTCTAACTGGCCTTTTTCAATGTATTCTAACCAGTTTTCCATCTCAGCTAGACATGTTAGTTCGAAGTGCTCATATCCTTTCCTGTTACTTTTCTTCCTTCTTTCTGAGATAATATGGAGAGGATCATAGTTTATGGCCGCTTTGGATGGGAATCCCATATCACCCATCATTCGCTCAATAGCTAGGAGAGTTGTATTGTTTTTGACAATGAAGGAGCCCAATGCCCATGGAAATCTGATGTCTGAAGACTTCCTGTCATCCAAGAAATGCTCACACTCCACCTTCAATTTTTGTCTTATAAATTCCAAGGTGAGTACTCTAGGGGTTAGGAAGGTAGGTAGCACATAGGGGGCATGGGAGTAGCCATAAAATCTAAGCACAATCCCATGCTCCAGCAGGAACCAATCCCCAACCCTATTCTCCATGGATGGCTACAGTAGGTCTTTCATCTCAAGCAGTACCCTAGGTAGTCTCTTCTAGAAAAAGATGAAATATATCTCTGCCATAAGATCATTCATGAAGGTTTTGTAGTCTGAATACATATCCTTAGTCAACTACAGCTTTGGAGCTTGCAGGTTTTCTTCATTAGCTGCTAGGAAAATTTTTAACAAGTAAGAATGGAACCTAAAAGTTCTTGTCTTAGGGAATTCTATGAGCTAGGAGTGGATGTTGTCTTCCAAGGCTTCATCAAAATTTAGGGATGCACATTGGGTAAGCGAATTTGGGCCTCTTGGATCGATAGGACAAGTGCTTAGAACAAACATCAAACTTATCAGGGGCTCGGTTATGTATAGGTCATTGTCTAAGCCTAGGAACTGGGATAGCATGTATATAACACACTTCGACTCTTCCCTAACAAGGTTGGCCTCACCCGGAAAAGGTGCGCCCTGAGAGGAGGTATTTGGTAGCAGGGAAGCATGATAAAAGATCTGTTTGAAGTCATCTAGGGCTTGACGGAAATGTTGGATCAGGGTTTCCATTATGTAACTTTGGGATTTTTTGCAGAATTCTTCTGGAACGGCCAAAGCTTTCCTAATAGTAGGGGCGTATACATAACACACGATTTTAGAGTTTGAGGCATCCATGATTTCTCTTCGGTCTGAGGAGTAATGGTCGGCACACCAGTCTACAAATTCAGGGAAACTAGGGGTTTGGCTGGTTGTAAACAAATGCAAAAAGGATTGATAAATCTTATGGACATCCACTTTTCTGGCCCTTATGAACTCCAATCTTTCTTTGGCATTTTCTATGGTGCTATTGATCAGAATGGGATCGTAAACCTCATAGTCTTTATCCTCTAATAGGTCAATTATATTTAGAGGCTCAAAGCTTGGGGGTACCACGGGTCCATCCATTTAAATAGTTTAGGGTGGAGGTGGATGACCTACCTGCAATTAGGTGGAGCTTCTGGGTCTCTGGTTGGTTGGTCGGCCTAAATGATCCGTTCCTTTCGCTTTCCAATGCACATAAGTCAACTGGGATGCGAATCTTCATGCAGACGGGCATTTTATAATATAAACATGCCACATCACCCTTACAGCTATGACAGCGACAGAGTCACATCAGTTGTCTATCCATACAATCAACTCTCATCCATAGATCTCCTTGACCTTTATTTGCATCGTCCCCTGTGGCTTCCAACCTCACCACATATCAACTTGACAACACCTTTAATCTGCAAAAATATTTTCAACCGTCGATCCACTCTCCTCCTGGATCTTGACCGTCCCAAGATGCGCCCTTTACCGAGTTCCCAAATTTTGGGTCTATTGATTTCACATGCAAGTCATATCCGTGAACTAATCTTGAGCCGTCGATCTTCATCTCACTAGATCTGCACCGTTGGGAGATGCCGAACTTTATCAAAATTTCATGGATTTGAATCATAACCCTTTTCGCGCATGTTTAAATCGCAAACAATTTTCTGACCATTGATCTAGGCCTTCCGTCGTCGATCTTCCTTGATCTGCCTGCAGGCTAGCACCTCGCCAGCGTTTAAAAGACCTTCAACTTTTTCCGCGAAGGAGGCTCATGACCGTTAATCTCCCCCGCTTTTGATCTAAACTATCTATAGGCTTTAATCAGTGTTGTAGGCACATTCATTTATACTTAATCCTCCAATCAGCATCAAGACTGTAGCTTCCCCAAAATTCTTATCTCGGCTCCAAGTTAAAACCAAAATATTAGGTAATTGATGTTTGGATTTGGTTATTATAAGGTGGAAGGTTGTATGGTGTAATATATGGTTGTCATGTGCTGGTAAAGGCTATTTTGGAAAGCATATGGATGTACTACAGGAATATTCGTAACCATATATTGGAAGGAAGTTGAGAGGCCAACTCTCGAGGATCCAATTCGATAAATTGGGTTCTTTTATTTTCAAATGGCCAAAAAATGGATTGGACAGATTTGAAAATGAGCTATACATTTTAAATTTGATTCTTCAATATGATATTTTATAACATATGTCTTCATTGTAATTTGTAGTGGTTTTTTCTTACGTGATGTGCAAATTGGTTCTATGTAGGATGTCAAAGGAATATCAAGTCGGGGTTGAAGAATTCAGAGTTTGCAAAAAAACATTCAGAGGATAATAACACCACAAGATTCCCTTGTAAAAAATGTTGCAATGTTGGAGTATTGATGTTTGAGGAAGTACAAGACCACTTGATGATTCATGGTATAGTAAGTTCATATAAAACTTGGTTTTTCCATGGAGAGAGAGTTCCTACTCAGGACTATATATTTGACAAGACCAAAAAATGCCACAAAACAGAGATGCATGATTTGCCTCTCGAAATTACACATGGTGATGAACACATAGTCGGACATCAGTTCTCATTTAAGTTGTATCTGTGAAAATTTATATCTTAGATTATTACTTGGAATTACCTTTCATGCATATGTTTTTTTTTTTGCTACTATTTATGCATGGATCTTATCTGTTTTATTGTGTTATGTAACTTTCGTTTATTTTTACAGTAGATAATTTGGGTGTGGGGAATTGAGTGTGATGTGAGGGCGGGGATGGGCCATATGAGTTTCAACCTTCACATGGTTGGCCCTGTTTAGTAGAGAATAAGATATTCTTGAAACCAAGAGAAACTCATTCAAGTATTTTCATTTCATTTTTTTAGAATTTCATATATGTTATGCATTTTTTTACATATCTATCAATTGCTTATATGAAAATACCATTTTTTCATGAAATATGTAGGTCTTCACAATGGAAAGCAATATAATGACATTTTTTTATCGTTCTCTAATGCATATTTGTAAGTTATCACCATAACGAATTTATCAATTAGATATCTTATTGTCGTTTCATTGATTATAACATGTTGATTTCTTCATTTTAAGTACAGTTGTACTTGTCCTTTTTATGAATTGATTTTGTTGCACATTTGTTGAAGGAAAAAATTTGATTGCAGGATAGCTATTGAGAATGGGAAGGTAATGTAATGAACAATATTGAAAGTATTTGATTACAACACATTTATTACAACCATAAGTATACCAGATTGATGGTGTAACAACTCATTTGTGTGAAATATGTTGATGTATATGTAATTTCAGAATGTATTTCATCCATGTATTTCATATATGTATTTTATATTCCTATAGAGATGTTATTATTCCTCTATACGGAAGTGTTTGTATTCCTATAGAGATGTTATTATTCCTCTATACGGAAGTGTCATCATTTATATTGTAAGTGTCATAACTTATACTTGATGGGTTATTAGACCACCCTATTGGGGGTCGGCCATGTGGGTCAAAGGGTTATTAGACCACCAAGTGTGGGGTCAGCCCAGATTAAGTTAACCATGGGTTAAGCTAGACATGTAGGCCCCATTGGTTTATTGGGTAGGACAAAACAAGTATAAATAGAGATCGGGAGATCTCTATTTGATCATTCATTCACACACTTCTCTCATTCGGAAAGTGGCACACTTGTGAGGAGGAGGATCTACTGCTAGGAGAAGACTATCTCTTGTATTCTGGTTGTATCATTGCTCTATCTATCTCTGAGGAAGTTATTGGGGTTTTTCAGTTTTACGGTTTTCCCCAAGTAAACTTTGTGTCTCTCGTGTGCTTGCATTATTGTGTCCATGATTGATATGCTGTAGATTTGTTGTACATGTTGTTCTCTCAGTTAAGATCCTAGATCACATTGAAGTAAATTCTGAAAAATTTAACATGGTATTAGAGCTAGCCTGAAAGAAGGCATGATATGGCATGTATGACACTTGTTGCACTTATGATGCTAGGGCTTGATATAGCAAACACCAGTCATCGTATCACTTTCACTATAAATCCATTTTGGCGAAGTTTTCGGTTCTGAAACTTTTACAGATCGAAGATCAAATCCCCATGTACCTTGTGTACAAAGGACAACCTCTAATTCGTTGTACTTTGTGATTTATGATCTATACAATATAGGGTTTCTGCCTCTTCCAGATCTGAGTCAAAATCAGGTGACCTTGGGAAAAAGGTCATAACTTGGGCTAGGAAGCTCCAAATGAAATTTCGTAAAACGTGACAAGTAGTACACAGACTGTACTATTGCAGAAAAATGTTTCAGAGGTCGAAGTTGAACCAGTGACATGTGTAACTCCGTGCAAGTTCTCTCTCTTGTATTATCCCATAAACAGGTCACATTGCAACACTTGGCATAACTCTCTCTCAGAGAATCCAATTGAGGTCAGACCTATCGGGATGGAAATATAATAGGTCGGGCTATCTCAAGAAAATTTTTCAGAGGCCAAAGTTGAACCAGTGACATGTGGCACGCCGTACAAGTTCGCTCAAACCCTAATTCATGGTCCTCCCCAGTGAATCCAGAAATCTAAAAGGCCATTTTGAGGGGTGAAACTTTGCATTTTTCAAATTCTGAATATACCAACTTGATCCGCTCATCAAGGCGCATATTTCTATCCTTTCGAAAGTTTGAAATTCAAAGTTTGAATTTTTGGGGTTTCTTTGACAAACCCTAATCCAACTCCAGGTCCAGTTCTTGTAAATAAAGTGGATTGGGTTAATCCTAGAAGAATATGGATTAGTCACCTGCATAAGTGAAGAAGCTCCTGTCTCAGAGGGAGATGAGGCTAAGGCCTTCCATAAGAAGATTACAAGCAATCTTGACAGGTATGGCTTACAGGTATGTTGCATGGTTAAGTTTATCATATATTTGTCTTCATATCATTACAGTACAATCTTGATTAATTACTATACTTGTCGTATCACCTTAATAAAAGATATTCATTGATTAAGGTTTTGACATTTATGAATGTACTAATGCACTGTGATGTTGTATGAGGTTTATGTTGCTCACTAACATAAAAGGTACACCAAGAAAGACAAATCATGTTCTATTTCAAGAACATATGATCATGGTGACATGAAGACAATGATTCATCCATTGTCATGGATCACATAGAAGATCTACTTTTGAGGTATGTATAACTTGGTCCTACAATGGTTAACCTATGAGACATGTAGGTTACTAGCACAAGTCACTAAAGAGAACCAGAAGACATTGTGCGGGTATGTTAGACATAACTAGCTACCATGCTAATCCAGGTATGTTTTTCCTATATCAAGCTAGAATCTTACCTTGTGTTAGGATCTTATACTGTTGTGTTGTTGATAAAGATTATTCATGAAGTCATAGGTTTGAATAGTCATGGCTTTATGCATATTATGTTTATTACCATAATTGATGATATGACTAACCAGAAGAATCATGAAGGTATAGGTTTGAGTAATCACGGGTTTATGCATTGATGATTTAACTAATCAGAATAGTCCTATGATCAAATAAGAATATGCATGAGTAAAAGAAGACTTCCCTGAAACCTTGAATACTAATGTTTATTATCTGTGAAAGATCATGACTATACATGTTTAATATTATTGTGTTTTGATAGTATTAAGATTATACTAATAAATGTGTGATTATGTATGAGACCTCAAGGATAACACAATGATGATACTAATAAGCATGCATAGTGATTAAGGATGGATGTAAGTTCAAGGACAGATAATCCAGGAAGCAAAGATCAAGAGGGAGCACACTCCAATTGTTCCTGCAAGAAAGCAAAGGAGAACACTTTAATAGTTTCTGCAAGGATGCAGATATTCAGAGGGAGTTGACCACTTCTCACAATCCACATCAGAATGGAGTTGTAGAAAAGAAGCAAAGACTGAGAGGGAGTCAACCCAACAATCGAACAAGATAAGTATTTGAATTGTCATTTCTTACATAGTTGTTTGTTTAAATAATGTTATTCAATAATGTATATACTGATGTTCCTACAATTAGGTTGTGTATTATGCATATTAGAATAGTTGCATTGATGAATAGTATACTACTAATATACATGGGTAAGTGGCCTATGGCACTGTATAACATTCCATTGCTACTTATATAGAATGAAACCTCTTTGCTGACATGTTAAGAGTTGTGCACACTCTTAACAATGTTCTGGTAGAGATTGGAAGGCATCTAGAAAGTTATGGAATATGGATAAATGTTGTATTGAAGCATTGGCTAAGATAATTGCATGATTGTATGACATATTTCTTTATGTGTAAGAATTTGTTCTGAAAACTATGAGATGTTTTCTAATCATGCAATTTAACTTCTTGTGTAGGAAAGATCATATATCATCACCTACCAAAGAAGGACTACAACATTTGTTCAACAACAAAGTTATCTATTGAAAATATTGAAGATATTGAAGTTCCCAAGATCTGGAAAGAATGCCATGATCGAGGAGTACCAGTTGATCATGAAGATGTTTGGGATGCAGTCCCAAGACCTGAAAGGGAGTCTGTAGTGACTTCCAAGAGGATCTACAGATCAAGCATGCTGCCGGTGGTAGCATAGAGACTTTTGCTCCTATAGCCGGATACACTTCCATTAGATCAGTACTTGCTCTAGCTGCAGTGATGAAGTGAAAGATACACCAGATGGATTTCAAGATAGCCTTGTTGAATGGTGTAGTTGAAGAAGAAGTGTATGTGGAGAAGCCACTTGGTTCTGAGACACATGACAGGGAGTCATATGTGCAAAACTTGGTATGGTAGGATAGACAGCTTTCTATCCAGTTTGGGCTTTACCAAGAGTAAAGCGGATTCCAACCTTTACTACAAGATTGAGGAAGATACTACTATTGTATGTGGATGACCTGTTTATAACAGGTGAGGATAGATTGATTGCCGACATGCAACGAAAGATTGCTGCCGAACTTGGGGATGATGCACTATTTGTTTTTGGCATGGAGGTGTTGCAGAGTGCAGATGGAATCTTCCTTGGACAAGGGAAGTATGCAGTAGAGATCCTGAAGAGGTTCAGGATGATGGACTGCAAGGCTATGGACACACCTATGGCATCAAACCTAAAGCTTCTATGTGATGCTTAATCTGATCCGGTTGATGTCACGATGTATCGTCAGATGATTGGGTCCTCTATGTACCTGAAGAACACGAGACCAGCTATTTGCTTTGCGGTGAACACATTGAGCCAGTTCCTGATGGATCCGAGATATGTTCACCTGGTTTCTATAAAGCATATTCTGAGGTACCTAAAGGATACGGTTCATTATGGGCTCAAGTATGATGCGAATCAAAAGTTTAACCTGCAGGGTTATGTTGATTCAGATTGGGCAGGAAGTGTTGCAGATAGGAAGAGCACATTTGGGTTCTGCTTCAGTATGGGATCAGGTGTGATCTCTTGGTTTAGCAGGAAGTAGTCCTACGTAGCACTGAGTATAGCCAAAGTAGAGTATGTTGCGACGGATGAGCAGGTTGCAGATGTATTGACCAAGCCATTGGCCAGAGTGCAGTTTGAGTACTTCAGAGAGAGGCTTGGTGCACTTCAGATAAAGGTTCCTTCCAAAGGGAAGTGATGAGTCTGGAAGATGCAGATGAACATGATCTTTTCTGACATGGTTGATGTGTTCTCCCTTGGTCGTGATGTAATTGCTAAGCCATTTTTCACATGGTGGTAGATGTGTTCTCCCATGGTGAAAAAGTAAGGGTTGGAGCCTTCCCCGAATGGTGGTATATGTGTTCTCCCTTGTCGGTGGTGTAAGTGCTGGGTGATGTGCATCTAGGCTGTGCTTCGTGGATGATGAGATGATCTGAAGAGGACGATGCTTGTTATGATCAGTTGGATCATTTATGTATATATGCATCATCTTGGATGCTGGATATGATCAGTTGGATCATTTGTATGTATTTTGTATATGCATCATGTTGGATGCTTGGACCATGTATCTGTATATGTATCAGGTGGATACATTGTATGATCAGGTAGATCATGTATGTTGATATGTATCAGGTATGATCAGGTGGATCATGTATTTGTATTTGCATCAGGTGGATACATTGTATGATCAGGTGGATCATGTATGATGATATGTATCAGGTAGATACTTGGTATGCATCAGGTAGATGCATTATATGATCAGGATGATCATGGATGATGAGCTTCAGGATGTTGCTCCAGATGACATGCAGCAGGATGTTACAGTGATGATGATCAGGATGATCATGTGTACATCAGGATGATGTATGGTGAGTATCAGGTTGATACTTTGTGGCTGTGGAACAAATTGTGCAGATAAACATATAATTTGGCCCTGGAAGGTTTGCAGATAGTCTTGCAAGGTTTTGCCTATGGCATGTAATGTGGCCCTGGGATATCTGGCAAATGCTCTTTCGAGGTTTTGCTTTGGAAGGACATATAATTTGGTCCTAGGAGATCTGCAGATAGTCTTGCAAAGTTTTTCCTATGGCATATAATTTGGCCCTGGGATATCTGGCAGATGCTCTTTTGAGGTTTTGTCCTATGGCATATAATTCGGCTTTGGGCGATCAGATAAGCTGAGCTGTGTGCTCGTAATAAGTCCTAGGATGCTCTTGCAAGTTTTTGCCATGACCACATGTAATATGGCCCTAGGAGATCCGATAGGTTGGGTTGTGTGCCTGTAATAAGTCCTGGGATGCTCTTGCATGGTTTTGTGGTAGGTGTCACATGTAATAAGTCCTGGACAATTGGACAGGATGAAAAAGGCCTCAGATGCTCTTAAGGGTTCTTTCTAGTCAAGAGACTCTTTTAAGGTTTTGTGACAGTCACATATAATATGTCCCTGGGAGATCCGACAGGTAGAGTTGTGTGCTTATAATAGCCTGGATTATCTTGCAAGGTTTTGTGACGCACATAATAAGTCCTGAGATTTCCACAGTATGGCCAGTAATGATGAAGACCTGCAGGTGGTGGTCCTACATCCAGTATGAAAAAGGACTGGCTTTGTAGAACTTCCTATGACGAGTAGATTCATTGATTGATTGAGATAGTAGCAACAGTGATGATGACGATGATTCGAGGATGATGATTTGCTGATGATGATCCAAAGAAGAAGACTTGTGCTAGAAGACATGTGTCGAGAAATACCTTCCTAGTTAAGAGGGAGTGTTGATGTATATGTAACTTCGGAATGTATTTCACCCATGTATTTCATATATGTATTTTATAATCCTATAGAGATGTTATTATTCCTCTATACGGAAGTGTTTGTATTCCTATAGAGATGTTATTAATCCTCTATACAAAAGTGTCATCATTTATATTGTAAGTGTCGTAATTTATACTTGATGGGTTATTAGACCACCCTATTGGGGGCCGGTCATGTGGGTCAAAGGGTTATTAGACCACCAAGTGTGGGGTCCGTCCGGATTATGTTAACCATGGGTTAAGCTAGACATGTAGGCCCCATTAGTTTATTGGGCAGGATAGAACAAGTATAAATAGAGATCGGGATATCTCTATTTGATCATTCATTCACACACTTCTCTCATTCGGAAAGTGGCGCACTTGTGAGGAGGAGGATCTGCTGCTAGGAGAAGACTATCTCTTGTATTCTGGTTGTATCATTGCTCTATCTATCTCTAAGGAAGTTATTGGGGTTTTTCACCTTTATGGTTTTCCCCAAGTAAACTCTGTGTCTCTTGTGTGCTTGCATTATTGTGTCCATGATTGATATGCTGTAGATTTGCTGTACATGTTTTTCTCTCAGTTAAGATCCTAGATCAGATTGAAGTAAATTCTGAAAAATTTAACAAAATATTTGTGTAAAGCATAGATGATGCCAAGATCATCTAACGTTATTGGCATTAGATCTGAACTTTGAGGTATAGATCCTTATTTCTTTTTTGGAAGTAATAAGAGAGAACTTTATATTAAAAGAGAAAGATTTACAACCGAACCCAAAAAGGTCATAACCCTTCCATCACACTGAGTCACCTGACTGAACAAAATCACCTCCGAAGAGGACCTCGCCTGACCATACATACTACAGAGACGAATACTACAGATACTACAAAACTAAAACAAAACATGTGCACGTAGGCCTTTTGACTCCCATTATCACTCCTTTACACAACAAAACCTCATGAAATAGAAATGAAAACCAAATCCCCCCACTATTGACTTTCTTTACCATAAGCACCCGATAGCTTACAGACATAATAGACGATAAACCGACACCCAACAAATCAGACACTAAACATCCCCCATGCCAGCCTAGAACAGAATTTAGGGGAAATTAGGACAACGCATAGGAGGAGGAACCGTAGAAGCCATCGGCTGCGTAGGAGCAGGTTGAAATTGCATAGCCTAAAGGAGAAAATCTAGCTTACGGTGGATGGCCCTGGTTTCCTCCAAAATGCTTCTTTCATAGCTGAGCATCTCATTTACAAACGGATGCTCCATCCTATCCCAGAGAGCATAACCCATAATATTTTTCATTACCCAATAGAGCCCAATGATGTGCTCATACAGGCTGAAACGAACCGCGGTGTTTCCTGGATCCATAACCCAATTTGTAGTCTAACGACGTTCCGCATCCAAAGTCTCCTTATCAAGTTGGTTCCAAAGTTGTTGTTCCACAGCAAAAATCTCTTTCTGGAGATCCGGGGGAACATCGCGAACAAAGGGACTAGATTCCCAATGGGTCTTTTCCTGGGTGCGAGAGAAATTTCCATCGGATTCACCCTAAGAATTCTTACCCACCCGATAATGATGACGGCCTGCAGTGGCACTGCGTCTGTCCCAATTACCATGATCTACCATACTATCTAACAAGAAAACAATGGCGGTGCATGCAACTAAATCTCTGAACTCTACGTTCATGTCTACCACCTTCCTTGGGTTTAAAAAGAGTTCCGCCACCCACTGTCCATTAATGGAAAATCGTACTGCAACTGAAGGTGGTGATCTTTCACACAGTCCATTAATGGCAAATCGTATTGCAATTGAAGGTGGTGACCTTTCGCATTGTCCATTAATGGAAAATCGTGCTTCACTTAAATCCTTCCCTCCAGTAATCATGGTAGAAGTACCTTTCCGAGTTAGTGAGAAGACAACAAACTCCATGGGAAAGGGATGAAAAGACTGCTCATCAATCATCCTTTAAAAGAAGGGCGAAAGAACGAGGGAGGAGTGGATCATGTGGCAGTACGATCCTCCGCTTGACGTCGCACTCCGTCATCAGCATGGTAACTCATCATATCGTGAAGAAGAATATCCGAATTCGGCATGTTTTCCCACATTTGGGAACTTAGGTCCAAGTGATTCACTGCCCCAAGGTTAGCGATTAGGTTCTCCAGCTTGTTCACATTGCGCTTAACATGGGAGAAAGAAATAGCCATCCCCAGAGATAGCAAAGACACTAAATTATCCAGCTTTCCCTCCAACCGCCACGACGTCGCCACCTTTGAGCTGCATTTGGCATCACCCTCCACAACAAGGGGAGTACCATTATGGGTGCAAGCCAGCTGGATTCCCTGAAGATGACCTTCCAACTCAGTTGCATTATTAGTCTCATGCCCCAGATGGCCAATTTTGAAGCTGACCATTACCCTTCTATATCCCTGAGAACACACCTGTAGTCGGTCGAGCCAGGATTAAGAGGTATAGATCCTTATTATCAATACAATTTCAACATTATTTGGGAGTATCACCTATAGGTTTCCTTTTAGGCATTGGGAGTATCACCTATAGGTCTCCTGAAGCTGTCCTGACCACTATTAAAGAATTTTACGTAATGTAGTTAGCAATCCCATTGACTACTTTGTGTAAATGTCAATACTCAAGACATTTATTTAGTTAATGTGGTCACAAGATATGATTCAAATGTGAAATTGCTTCCAAACTCAATCAATAAACTCAATTAAGCCAAAAATAAAGGCATGCGATCTTATTTCACAATGGTCCTTTATCTAAACCTAAATACAATGGATCGATCATTACAAACAGAGACCTCTCTCTCTCTGTGTAAGCTCCAAGAGTCAAAACTCTGAGCTTGTTCCTCTTGATTGAACCTTCCTCGAGCTAACTAAGCTACCTAAAAGCTTCTGTGAGCTAACAAGCTTTTTAATCTAAAGCTAAGCTATCCATCTAAATGACTCAACTGGATTAAATATAACTCTTACTCTGTTTTCCAGATCCTTCAAAGAAGGAACAAAGTCCTTATTCGACTCTACTATCCTCTATGACTTACTATGCTTGATATCTGTTATTTTCCAATATGGTAAACAAGCAGCTCATTTTATTTTTGCTTACTGTGGTTTTCTTAGTTTTGGAAAATTATTGATGAAAACTGTCAAGGATTAGAGTGAAGGAGGAATATCTTGCATGTGGATCATTTCTGCATTCAAAGTGACTTATGAGAATCCTATACATTGGGTATTTTTCCCTGCATTATTAAGATTTGGTAAGCATTAACATTTTGTTGAAATCATGGTTGTGTAATAGTTAATTTATTTACCACCTTACAAATTGGGGTGATATCATACGATATTTGTATAAGATGTACTTTATAATTGTATAAATGGTAATTGAAAGGATATTTTTACTATTTATTTGTGTTACAACTTTTAGAATGGGTAACATATTAACTTTGATTTTGACTTTGGGTGCAGAGCAAAATTAGTGGATTATGCTCTTGCCTCTAGCAAAATATACGAGGGAGCAGGGTTTAAATACATTAAGGAGTCATTTGAAAATGGCACACTTCATTTCATTGGCCTTTTGAGAGACGGTGGTGTTCATTTGTGATTAGATCAGTTGCAGGTATTCTATATCTATAAATGCATTATTATGAGTTGTTTATCTTAGAAAATCTTATAGATTTATCTGTGCTATGCAATTTTTAATCTTTGTATTTCTCCATCCTATAGTTGAATGCTATTTATATCACCAGACTCGATTGAGTTGGGTCTAAATATGATATAATTGTAGAACCCATTGATCTACTGACATAAATTTTAAGAGAATGCTACTCTTACATGGATCCATCAAGCAACCATTAGAAAAGATGTTCGTTTTTACCCATGAATACTTGAAATTCTAGTTAGATGTTCACTTTAAGAGTATGTGTATGAACTTGAATGCCAACTTTGTCTTGCAAAACGTTTATGTATTACTTATTAGTTTTTAAGCATCAATTCAATATGATCTAGAATCTTAACTGAGAGAATAACATGTACAGCATATCAATCATGAGAAGTAATCACAAGAGACAATAGACACACAGAGTTTCCTTGGGGAAAACCATAAAGGTGAAAAACCCCAATAAATTCCTCAGAGATAGATAGAGCAATGATACAAAACCCAAACATAAGAGATAGTCTCCTAGCAGCAGCTTCTCCTCCTCCACTAGTGCGCCACTCTCCAATGAGTGTATGAGTGAGAAAGTGAATGATCAAATAGAGTGCCTCCCGCACTCTATTTATACTTGACTTGACTTTCCTAATAACCTTACTAGGTCGGCCTCCACTTAACCACTTAACATAATTCTGACAAGGCCAACCCCCAATAGGGTGGTCTAAAAACCCTTTAACCCACATGACTTATACAGGGCCGACCCCATCAAGGTGGTCTAATAACCCATCAAGTATAAGTTACGACACTTACAATATAAATGACAACACTTCCATATAGAGGAATAATAACATCTCTATAGGAATACAATATACATATGTGAAATACATTCCGAAGTTACATATACATCAACACTCCCTCTTAACTAGGAAGGTATTTCTCGACACAGATCTGCTAGCACAAGTCTTCTTCTCCGGATCACCATCATCGAATCATCGTCATCGTTGTTGCTACTGCTATCTCAATCAATCTCCAATATACTCATCAGAGGAAGTTCTACAGAGCCATCCCTTTTCATGTTGGATGTAGGCCCACCACTGATCATAACATCGTTCACGAAGCACAACCCAAATACACACAACACAACACTTACACTGACCGCCATGGAAGGACTTTCCTCTGACCATCTGGGAAAGGCTCAGCACTCACATCAACACACATGGGAGAACACATCTACCACCATGTTGGAAAGGATCTGCACTTACATCAACTCACATGGGAGAAAACATCTACCACCATGTCAGAAAGCCTCTGCACTTACATCAACGCACATGGGAGAACACATCTACCACCATGTACGAAAGGCTCTGCACTTACATCAACGCACATGGGAGAACACATCTACCACCATGTCGGAAAGGATTTGCACTTACATCATTGCACATGGGAGAACACACCTACCACCATGTCGGAAAGGCTCTGTGCATCTGTGTCTTTGGAACTTATCACACATAATCCAACTGATTATGTAATATACCCACTTGATACATATCATCACATATGATCATCCTAATCATCATCATAGCATCATCCTCATGCATATCATCCAGAGTATCATCTTGATACTCATAATCCATGATCATCCTGATCATACAATGCATCCACCTGATGCATACCAAGTATCTACTTTATACATATCATCATACATGATCCACTTGATCATGCAATGTATCCACTTGATACATACACAAATACATGATCCACCTGATCATACAATGTATCCACCTGATACATACATAAATACATGATCCATCTGATCATATCAAGAATCCAACATGATGCATATACAAATGCATGATCCAACTGATCATATCAAGCATCCAACATGATGCATATACAAATACATGATCAAACTGATCAAAGCATCCAACTTATGCATATAAAAATACATTATCAAACTGATCAAAGCATCCAACTGATGCATATACAAAGCAGTAACTGGAGCATCGTCTTGATTCTCATCACACAGTGCTTACATCAACAGTCATAGGAAGGATCCTCCTCATGCTTGGAATGGCTCCTGCAAATGTGTCCATCACTTCTTCCTTGAAGTGTCGTCAATCTGAAGAACACCAAGCCTCTTTCTGAAGTACTCAAACTTCACTCTGCCTAGTGGTTTCATCAACACATCTACAACCTGCTCATCTGTCGTAACATACAGGAGCTTCACTACTCCTCTCTGCAACATATCCCTGATATAGTGATATCTGATCTCAATGTGCTTCGACCTGTCGTCAAACACTGGGTTCTCAGACAACTTTACACAACTCTAGTTGTCACAAAAGATACCAATAGCATCCAACGGGAGATCAAATAACTCAGATAGTAGCTTTCTACGCCATACTGCCTCACAACTAGCAGAACAAGCTACAACATACTTTGCTTCAGCTGTACTCAGTGCTACGTAGGACTGCTGTTGATGTATATGTAACTTTGGAATGTATTTCATCTGTGTATTATATATATATTTATTGTACCCTTATAAGAGATGTGTCATTCCTCTATAAGGAAGTGTCGTCATGTGGATTGACAAGTGTCGCAAGTGTGTGTACTTGCCGATGGGTTATTAGACCACCTTGTGGGGTTGGCCCTGAATTATATATAATATAATGTGGATGTACCTAGCTAGACAAGTCGGCCCCATAAGGTCACTGGGCAAAAAGGTTAGTATAAATAGAGATCGGAGATCTCTATTTTACACACTCGAAAAAGTAACTCACTCTCACTCAGAAAGTGGTGCACTAGTGCAGAGGAGGATCATCTGCTTCTAGGAGACTATCACATTGTTATTTGGTTGTACTTTGGTTGAGACATTACTCTCTCTATCTCTGAGGAAGTTGTGGGGTTTTTTCACCTTAGGGTTTTCCCCACGGAAACTCTGTGTCTCTTGTCTCTTATGCTTTTGATTCTTGTGATGCTTGTCATATTGTGATTATCATGCATTGATATACTGTATATGTTATTCTCTCAGCAAAGATCCTAGAGTATTGTGAATTAATGCTCAAAATTTAACATGGTATCAGAGCTAACCTGAGAAGAAGACATTTTGCAGTGACGGAATCTTGAGTTCCTTGTTTATTGGGTTTCTCTCCACAAATTTTTGAAAATCAGTATAGTAGATTGACTCTAATCATCAAGGTGCATCTATCTGTCCAATCAGAATTCAATTCCGAGCATTTTCATATTTGGCCCTAAAAATTAGGGTTTCCACAAAAATAGGAATTTATGGAATCTGAAGGCACAGTTGGAAGCTCCTTGCAAAAATCGAAGTTTAGAGCTTTGGATCGAGATTTTTGTCTAGGTAGATCTCCGGGAAACTCAAACCCTAATTTAGGGCTCTCCCCACTAAACCCGAGAGGAAAAAAAGGCAATTCTGAAGGGCAAAACTTTGTTGATCTCAAATTCTGAATGCACCAGGCTGATCAGCTCATCAAGGCGCATCTTTCTATCCTTTCAAAAATTTGAAATTCACATTTTGAATTTTTAGGGTTTTTCTAACAAACCCTAATCCGGGACCAGATCCAGTTTTCAGCATTTCAAGTGGTAAGACCTAAATCTTTTCTATTTCCATTTGAAGTACTCTTTAAGATGTCTCTCCACACCAAGCTTGAGGATAAGCTTGAAGGGGATGATAACTTCCGAGCCTGGAAGTATAGGATTGGGTTAATCCTATAAGAGAATGAGTTGGACTCATATGTGAAAGAAGACATCCCTATCCCAGAGGATGAAGAGGCCAAGGTATTGCATAGGAAGAACTTGGTCAAGGCAAAGAGAGTCATTTCTGATTCCATTAAAGATCATCTCATACTCCATGTGTCCTCTCTAAAGACACCCAAGGAGATGTCTGACTCTTTGACCAAGCTATTTGAAGGGAAGAACATAAATCGGAAGATGACCCTGCGGAACCAATGGAAAGGAGTAAAGTTTCAGAATGGAGAAACCATTCAATCTTATTTTTCAAGGGTCTCCCAGATCAAGGAACAACTAGAAGCAGTGGATGAAATGGTGGAGAATGGTGAAGTGGTGATGACCACTATAAATGGCCTACCCAGGTCATGGGATTCCTTTATCCAAGGAATTTGTGTAAGGAAGAAGTTGATCTCCTTCAGTAGACTACGGGAAGAATGCTCACAAGAAGAAGCAAGGCTTGTGGCACTAGAAGAAAAGATGGGGAATGAATATCAAGCTCTCACAGCTCACACCAAGAAAGGGAAGTCCAAGAGAGAGCCATCTCACTCCAAGAAATCTTCCCATCACTTCAAAGAAAGAAGAATATGTTTCACCTGTAATGAGAAAGGACATATTGCCATAAATTGTCCCAAGAACAAGAAGGACAACAACAACTCCAACAAGAAGAAGAAGGGCAACAAAAGAAGGTTTCATGCTCATGCTATCGAGGATGATGAACCACCCAAGAAGAAGGCTAGGCCAGAAAGTGATGATAACTCATCAAGTGAAGAAGAGTATGTTCTAATCTCTTCCCTCACAGGTACCATCTCCCATGGTTGTAATGATTGGTTGATTGATAGTGGGGCTTCCAAACACATGACTGGGTTTAAGGAATCTTTTGTGAATCTATCTGAACATGAATTAGCCCATAAGGTAAAACTTGGGGATGATTATCAATACCCAATGAAAGGAAGTGGTGAAGCCTCCTACAACCTAGATTCTGGAAAATATTTGAAGATGAAAGAAGTTCTTTATGTACCTGGGCTCAAGAAGAACTTACTCTCAATCTCTACATTGGATGCAAAAGGTATGAGGGTTGCATTTGTGGATGGTCAAGTCCTAATGTGGCCAAAGGGAAAGACCATAGATGATGCAGTATTGATTGGAGAGCAAGAGGGAGGTTTGTATAAATTAAAGAGACAACCTAAACATGCCATGGTGCATGAATCCATGGAGCCAAATGAACTTCGGCATAGAAGACTTGCTCATATGCACTATAGGGCACTTCCAATTGCAAGCAAGGCTGTAGAGGGTCTTCCTGAAATCAAGACCAAACATGAAGGTGTTTGAAAAGGATGTGCAAAAGGTAAGAACATTAAGAAGGCTTTCCCAAGTAGTGAAAGCAAGGCAAAAGACATCCTGGAAATCATCCACTCAGATGTAGGTGGTCCTATGTCATCCAGTTCTCTAAGTGGGTATGTTTACTATGTCTCATTTATTGATTACTTCTCCAAGAAGACTTGGGTATACTTCTTGAAGAACAAAGATGAGGTGTTTGATAAGTTTAAGGAATTCAAAACCTTGATGGAGAATCAAACTGACAAGAAGATCAAAACATTCAGATCCGACAATGGTGGAGAATTCACCTCAGGTGACTTCAAGAAGCTTTGCAGTGATTTAGGGATTAAGAGGGAGTTGACTAATCCTTACAATCCACAACAGAATGGAGTTGCAGAAAGGAAAAACAGAACAATCATGGAAGCAGCAAGAGCAATGCTCCATGACCGAGATCTACCTATGCATCTATGGGAAGAAGCAACTAGAACACCTGTATATGTGCAGAACAGAACACCCCACAAGATATTGGACAACAAGACACCGGAAGAGGTCTTTTCTGGTAAGAAACCTGAAGTCAGCCATCTCAGAATATTTGGTTGTCCAGTATACACTCATGTCCCAAAAGAAAAGAGGACTAAACTAGATCCTTCAGGAAAGAAGGGTATCTTTGTGGGTTACAGTGAAAGCTCGAAGGCTTACAAAATATACTTTCCAGGGTTCAAGAAGATTGATGTCAGCAGGGATGTAACATTTGATGAAAACTCAGCATTCATCAAATCAAGGAAGGCACATATCGAAGTTTATGAAGAACCTAAGGAAACTAGATTTCAAGACACTACCATGACTGAAGCAGTTCTAGAAGTTGTTCGTGAGTTTGAAGATCCGCAAGAACCTATAGAGGATAACTCTCACAAGAGGAAACCTGCATGGGATAGAGATCTCATTCAGGATGCAGAAAGATTTGGCATTCCAGAAGAAGAACACAGAGCAAAGAAGAGAACCAGATCACATACCAGCTATGTTGCTTTACTCTATGACATTATGAACAAAGAGCCTTCCAGTTATGAAGAAGCAGCGGAAAAGAAAGAATGGAAGGATGCCATGGTTGAGGAATACCAATCAATAATGAAGTATGATGTTTGGGATGTTGTCCCAAGACCTAAAGAGAAGTCTGTTGTGACTTCTAAATGGATCTTCAAAATCAAGCATGCTGCAGATGGTAGTGTAGAGAAATACAAGGCAAGATTCGTAGCTCATGGCTTCTCTCAGAAAGAGGGAATAGATTATGAAGAAACTTTTGCACCTGTAGCCAGGTATACTTCCATCAGAACAATACTTTCCCTGGCTGCAGCTATGAAATGGAAAATACATCAGATGGATGTCAAGACTGCTTTCTTGAATGGTGTAGTTGAAGAGGAAGTATATGTGGAGCAGCCACTCAGTTTTGAAATACATGACAAGGAGTCATATGTGTGCAGATTGAAGAAAGCCTTTTATGGCTTGAAACAAGCTCCTAGAACTTGGTATGGTAGGATGGATAGTTTCCTATCTAGTTTGGGCTTTACCAAGAGTAAAGCGGATTCCAACCTTTACTACAAGGTTGAGGAAGGGAATCCTGTGATTCTACTCCTGTATGTGGATGAATTATTTGTAACAGGAGATGACAGACTGATTGCAGATACTAAGAGGAAGCTTGCTGCTGAATTCGATATGAAATATTTGGGAAGGATGCACTATTTCCTAGGTATGGAGGTGTGGCATAGTGCAGGTGGGATCTTCCTTGGTCAAGGGAAGTACACAGTAGATATCCTGAAGAGATTTGGGATGATGGATTGCAAGGCCATGGCCACACCTATGGCATCGAATCTGAAGCTTCTATGTGATGCTTCATCTGAGCCGGTTGATGTCTCTATGTATCCTCAGATGATTGGTTCCTTGATGTACCTGACGAACACGAGACCAGACATTTGCTTTGCCGTGAACACATTGAGCCAGTTCCTGACAGATCCGAGGAGTGTTCACCTGATTGGTGTAAAGCATGTTTTGAGGTACCTGAAGGGTACAGTGGATTATGGGCTCAAGTATGAAGCGAATCAAAAGTTTAACCTGCAGGGTTATATTGATTCAGATTGGGCTGGGAGTGCTACAGATAGGAAGAGCACATATGGGTGCTGCTTCAGTATGGGATCAGGTGTGATCTCTTGGTTTAGTAGGAAGCAGTCCTACGTAGCACTGAGTACAGCTGAGGCAGAGTATGTTGCAGCCTGTTCATCTAGTTGTGAGGCAGTATGGCTACGGAAGCTACTGTCTGAGTTATTTGATCTCCCATTGGATGCTACTGGTATCTTCTGTGATAACCAGAGTTGTGTGAAGCTGTCCGAGAACCCAGTGTTTCATGACAGTTCAAAACACATAGAGATCAAATATCACTATATCAGGGATATGGTGCAGAGAGGAGCTGTGAAGCTCCTGTATGTTGCGACGGACGAGTAGATTACATATGTGCTGACGAAGCCACTAGCCAAAGTGAAGTTCAAGTACTTCAGATAGAAGCTTGGTGTTCTTCATATCGAGGACACTTTGAGGAAGAAGTGATGGACACATTTGCTGAAGCCATTCCAAGCATGTTGGAAGGAGGATCCTTCACATGGCTATGGATGTAAGCGCTGGATGATGAGCATCAGGATGATGTTCTGGTTTCTGCTGGATATGATCAGTTGGATCATTTTTATGTATGTATGTATGCATCATGTTGGATGCTGGATATGATCAGTTGGATCATTTATATGTATGTACGCATCATGTTGGATGTTGGATATGATCAGTTGGATCATTTATATATATGTACGCATCATGTTGGATGCTGGATATGATCTGTTGTATCATGTGTATGTATTTTGTATATGCATCATGTTGGATTCTTGGACCATGTATCTGTATATGTATCAGGTGGATACATTGTATGATCAGGTAGATCATTCATATTGATATGTATCAGATATGATCAGGTAGATCATGTATGTTGATGGATACATTGTGTGGATCATGTATCTATGTATCAGGTGGATACACTATGTATGATGATATGTATCAGGTAGATACGTGGTGTGCATAAGATGGATGCATTGTATGATCAGGATGATCGTGGATGATGAGATTCTCCAAATGACATGCAGCAGGATGTTGTAGTGATGATGATTAGGGTGATCATGTGTACATTAGGATGATGGATGATGAGTATCAGATGATACTCTGTGGCCGTGGAACAGGTTTTGTAGATGAGCATATAATTCGTTTCCCTAAAATATTTGCAGATAGTCTTTCGAGGTTTTTCCTATGGCATGTAATTCGGTGCCCTGGGATATCTGGCAAATGCTCTTTCGAGGTTTTTCTCTGGGAGGACATATAATTTGGCCCTAGGAGATCTACAGATAGTCTTTCGAGGTTTTGCCTATGGCATGTAATTCGTTGCCCTGGAATATCTGGCAGATTCTCTTTCGAGGTTTTGTCCTATGGCATTTAATTTGCTCCTAGGAGATCTGGACAGGATGAAAAAGGCCTCAGATGCTTTAGCCAGGTTTTGCCATGACCACATGTAATTTGCTCCTGGGAGATCTGGACAGGATGAAAAAGGCCTTAGATGCTTCATCTAGGTTTTGTGGTGGACCACATGTAATGTGCTCCTGGGAGATCCGACAGGTAGATCTGTGTGCTCGTAACAGCCTGGGATGCTTCAGCCAGGTTTTGTGGTGAGATCACATGTAATGTGCTCCTGGGAGATCCGACAGGTAGAGCCGTGTGCTTGTAACAGCCTGGGATGCCTCAGCCAGGTTTTGTGATGGGTCACATGTAATGTGCTCCTGGGAGATCCTACAGGTAGAGCTATGTGCTCGTAATAGCCTGGGATGCTGCAGCCAGGTTTTGTGATGCATGTAATAAGTCATGAGAATTCCATAGTATGACCAGTAATGATGAAGACCTGCAGGAGGTGGGCCTACATCCAGTATGAAAAAGGACTAGCTCTGTAGAACTTCCTATGACGAGTAGAGTCAGAGATTGGTTGAGATAGCAGCAGCAGTGACGATGATGATGACGATGCATCGATGACGATGATCCTGAGAAGAAGACTTGTCTAGCAGAACTGTGTCGAGAAATACCTTCCTAGTTAAGAGGGAGTGTTGATGTATATGTAACTTCGGAATGTATTTCATCTGTGTATTTTATATATATTTATTGTACCCTTATAAGAGATGTGTCATTCCTCTATAAGGAAGTGTCTTCATGTGGATTGACAAGTGTCACAAGTGTGTGTACTTGTCGTTGGGTTATTAGACCACCTTGTGGGGTCGGCCCTTAATTATATATAATATAATGTGGATGTACCTAGCTAGACAAGTCGGCCCCATAAGGTCACTGGGCAAAAAGGTTAGTATAAATAGAGATCGGAGATCTCTATTTTACACACTCGAAAAAGTAACTCACTCTCACTCAGAAAGTGGCACACTAGTGAGGAGGAGGATTATCTGCTTCTAGGAGACTATCTCAATGTTATTTGGCTGTAATTTGGTTGAGCCATTGCCCTCTCTCTCTCTCTGAGGAAGTTGTGGGGTTTTTTCACCTTACGGTTTTCCCCACGGAAACTCTGTGTCTCTTGTCTCTTATGCTTTTGATTCTTGTGATGCTTGTCATTATGTGATTGTCATGCATTGATATACTGTATATGTTATTCTCTCAGCAAAGATCCTAGAGTATTGTGAATTAATGCTCAAAATTTAACAACTGCTTCCTGCTAAACCAAGATATCACACATGATCCCATATTGAAGGAGCACCCCAAAGTTCTCTTCCTATCTACAGCACTGCCTGCCCAATCTGAATCAACATAACCCTCTAGGTCAAACTTTTGTATTTGTATTTGTATCAGGTGGATACATTGTATGATCAGGTGGATCATGTATGATGATATGTATCAGGTAGATACTTGGTATGCATCAGGTAGATGCATTATGTGATCAGGATGATCATGGATGACGAGCTTCAGGATGTTGCTCCAGATGACATGCAGCAGGATGTTGCAGTGATGATGATCAGGATGATCATGTGTACATCAGGATGATGTATGGTGAGTATCAGGTTGATACTTTGTGGCCGTGGAACAGGTTGTGAAGATAAGCATATAATTTGGCCCTGGGAGGTTTGCAGATAGTCTTACAAAGTTTTTCCTATGGCATGTAATGTGGCCCTGGGGTATCTGGCAAACGCTCTTTCGAGGTTTTGCTTTCGAAGGACATATAATTTGGTCCTGGGAGATCTGCAGATAGTCTTGCAAGGTTTTTCCTATGGCATACTGTTGGCCCGGTTTTGCAACCAGGCTTAGTGCTATGGGCACCTGCTAACTAGTAGCAGCAGTTTCAATAGAAATAAAAACAAGAAACTAAATAAACAAGACTATTCATGGATCTAAGCAAAGATATTAAGCAAATAACAAAAATAATTTAAAATCAAGAACAAGAACATATAAAATAAAGAATTTGTATTGAAAGGATGGGGCAAGCAAGTGCTTGCGGAATCAATACCTCTAATGGTGAGGTTGAATAGCTCCAAGGATGAGCAACTCCCAATCTCCAATGGTCTCTTCTCCAATGTGGTTTGCAATGGCTAAAATGCTCAAGGGAGATTTCAGCAGCATAAGGATGAGATAATGGATGGATGTGAAATGAGGAGCCCCTACCACCTTTTTATAGGTTTTGGTGGTGGGAGATACCATTTGTGGTTTTGTGGAAACCAAATGGTATTGACCAACATGGTTTAGGTACTTTTCCCTCCTTTTTCCTTTTTTGAATAAAAATAATATTTTAATTCCCTTTTTGATATTTTTGGGAATTTGGACCCTTTTTGAGGGTTTTTTATGATTTTCTTGGAAAAATAATCTTTTTTAATGGAAAAATGGGTGTACTAAGGTCTTTTGGTGACCTTTTGTTGGTTTCAGAGGCTCAGATGGTGGAAAAGTGGACAAATGGGTCATGTGAGTAAGGGAATGAGCTAGTGAGCACTTTTTAGGTGTTAACAGATTGCCCCCTGATGTGTGAGGGCAGGAGCTCATCGTATGGCCGATAGACATCATAGTTCTTTGTCCTTTTTTCTGGGGTTTATGGGAGAGAAGAGACCGGTTGGAGACTGGAGCCACGGCCCTTGGAAGCTGCAAAAAACAAAAAATATTACCTTAATATGAATGAGGTATAATCTCTGATAAAGGACGAGGCGGGCATTCCCATGCTCGTATCAAGACATATACAAAACAATTAGTCCCAAGAAGGGGGATCTAATACATGAAGAAATATACTGGTACATCATAATGGTCCAGAGGGGACATTATTGTGGGATATACTCATGATCATGGCTGATCTCAATAACTGATACAATGGAATAACTGTTGAACTGCTGAAACTGAAGGTGTCCAACATCTGTAGGGACTCAAAGACTGTGAGTCATCTTTGGGAAGTATTTGTATCTGTATACTCGAGGGAGTATAAAACTGGGGTACATCTGAATACTGTCGCCATACGCAACCCGGATATGTATAGAAAAAATGTAACTGGTTGTATCCATAGGTAGACTCTCAAATTTGGAGGAGTCAGGTAGTGTCCGGGGTCTTCGACTAATAACTGAACGGACCAATACCCTGTGCGAGTCTCAACGATGCGATCAAGGTGTTGAAGTCGAGCATCTGAGAAACAACCATTTGGAGAGGCACTGAGGATTCCTCTCGAAATGATTCGTAGGCACTCATCATAAATGGTAATGAGTCCAAGACACAAGGACCTCTAGGTCTATCCTCTGGAATCAATGTGATTGTCGTCGACAGAGAGAGACCAGCCACTAACAAGGCAATGATGTTTCCTTGATAGGAGCACGAGGTGTAGAACTGAAGTGATGTAGTACTGCTGGTAGGACTGACATACTTGTGGGGATGGGAAATAACTGGGTCAAAAAATGGGTAGACTCAAACTTCCTTTGTTCAGAGCATGATGACATGGTTGACCTGGCAGCGCAGGGAACTGACTTGTAGGTGTGGGGATCATCTTTTGGGGACTGAAGGGTATGTACTGACTCTGGGGGGGGTGAAGCTGATGGTAGCTGTCGAGGGAGTTTCAGGGTGACATACTGCAGAATACTCTGAACAAAGGCGACCAAAATGGGGAAGCTGCCTGATGAGTAGATATGATCTGTCGTGGCGCCAAGAGGCACCATTGATTCCTTCTTCGTAGTTTTAATGAGCTCCAAGAAGGGATAAAAGTGTGCTCTGAAATGGTACGGTCCTGTGGATTTAGTGAGCCCAGGACGGCTCATGCTCATGGTTGCTTTCATGTTTAGAGAGTCTGAAAGCGGTAAGTGGACTCTATCGGTGTTTCTTTTTCGTAAGTTTAGTCTCCAAGGCCCGAAAAAGCATAAAATGATGCGGATGGAGAACTCTTCTAGCCGGTGTGACTAGAGTATACCTTTTTCGTAATTGGTCTACGAGGTCCGGAAAAGGGGTAAACTTATACCAGGTAGACACCCTTTCAGATACGTTTATCGAGCATGAAAGGAAGCAAGATTACTCGGCGATCTTTTCATTGTTTTAGGAGTCAGAAAAGAGCTTAACAGAAACTCCCTAAGTGCCTTTTTCGTAAAAAGGGGTTGCTCGGCCCGAAAAAGGGATAAAATTATACCGAACAAAAATGGATTGATGAGGGCGAGGAAAGGTCTCAAGCATCGTCATCTTGCGGGAAACTGGATCCGGTGACATAAGGATTGTTGGAAACGGAGAACGGCCGATGTGGCACGCAAACCGAGGTGACGAGGGGGCGTGGAAAAATGCCTGAAAAATCTAAAAGTGAGAGCGAGAAATGATCTCGAGCATCATCATGAGCGTGGAAAACTGAATCCGGCGATATAAGGCACATCGAAAATGGAGAACGGCCGATGTGGCACGCAAACCGAGGCGACAAGGGGGGCATGGGAAAAATGCCCGAAAAATATAAAGGTGAGAGCGATAAATGATCTCAAGCATCATCACGAGCGTGGAAAACTGAATCCGGCGATATAAGGCACATCGAAAACGGAGAACGGCCGATGTGGCACGCAAACCGAGGCGACGAGGGGGGCATGGGAAAAAATGCCCGAAAAATCTAAAGGTGAGAGCGAGAAATGATCTCAAGCATCATCACGAGCGCGGAAAACTTAATCCGGCGATATAAGGCACATCGAAAACGGAGAACGGCCGATGTGGCACGCAAACCGAGGCGACGAGGGGGGCATGGGAAAAAATGCCCGAAAAATCTAAAGGTGAGAGCGAGAAATTATCTCGAGCATCATCATGAGCGCGGAAAACTGAATCCGGCGATATAAGGCACGTCGAAAACGGAGAACGGCCGATGTGGCACGCAAATCGAGGCGACGAGGTGTCGGGACACAATGTTGATATTGGTCCTGGTGAGAGCGAGAAATGATCTCAAGCATCATCACGGGCACGGAAATATGAATCCGGCAGTGCAAATGGTGCGAAAAACGGAGGTCATAAGGACTCCGGAATGGTTAAAGGAAAGAACTAGGTTAAAAAATGGCTACAAATAAAGGTGATCCCACCAAGCGAAGGATGCAGTGGTGGGGAGAAATGATGACCTACGGGGGGAAATACTATGTGTATAAAATCAACTCAAATATACAAGTGACACGTGACCTCAAAAATGGTTGAGATCACGAATATGAAAAAGTGAGCAGGGTTAATGACCTGCCCCCATGCTATGTGCATGGGGTTTGTGATTGTGGATCACATATGTGTTGGTTTGAACGATGGGCTCATTGAGGTGTTGAGATAGAGATGATGGGGAAGGTTCAAAATGATTGATCATGCCCCCTATCCCGGGGTCGAGGTAATCTATTATGCCCCCTAACTCAGAGGTGTCAATGTGGTGCAGATGTTGTCTCAGAGAGAGATCAATAGGGCATTGAGCAACTGCTGGCGGGGTGTTATACCATGAGGCTGTGGGCTGTGGTGGCATACTGAAGTGATGATATGATGATGGGGGATTCCCTTTGTGGGGTGGATGCCCCCAGTATCTCCGACGAGAATCACGATGATGATGAGTAGGCAAGTTTTTGGGCCTGCCCCCATGTTGTGGACATGTGGTTTCCTGGTCGATTTGAAAGGGTTGAACCTGTGTGTCAAAGGGATCAATGGAAGTGGTTGACCGGACAGAGGGGTATCTAGTAGAAATCATGTAAATGGTGTTAATTTCTTTCGAGGAGGAAGATGGTGGGGGATGAATTTCCTCAATTGTTGGGGGCGCCGTCTCAAGGTCCAAATTATTCATCTCGTAGAGAGATACTCTGTAATCTGGGATGTCAGGACAGTGATGGGAGTAGTGGCCGTAAATACCGCATATCGCACATGGGTGGTTGGTACGCAGTGATTTATCACGAGGCATGGGGTTTGGATCGAGTTTGACAACCGGGATGTTGGGATCGTCGTCCAGCATTTGCATGTGTTCCTGCAATGCAGGTAACTGTGGACACTGATGGGTTGGATGGCCTAACTCATCACACAGCGAGCATTTTGGAGGAGCACGAAATATGGGGGGAGGTTTAACTGCCTTGGGTGGGGGTACCGCAGTGCATGGTTGTGGACCTCTGCCCCCAGTGGGCCTGACGAATGGAGGGGGATTCGTCGACAACGAAGGAGTCGTGATACCGGGAGGTGGTTGGGTAGAAGTGACAATGGGTTGCACCGGTTGCAGGATGACATTTGGTGTCGGTGGGGAAACGGGAGGCGAAATATACCACACGGGTAATCCCAATGTTAACCCGGGGAGACTGAGGGTAGCCATAACCGGAGCGCTTACTACGCCCGAGGGAGGGAATAGAAAGGGGATTGTGTGGATGGGTGTAACTCCAATGTGACTAGGTACCAATGGTGGTTTAGGGAACAAGGAGGGTTGGTTACCGGTTTGTTGTGACAGAGTGCAGAGGTTAGCGACCTGGGTCTCCGGTGATAGTGGTGGAATGGCCTGGAATGTAGAGGTCATCGGCGCCTCAGAGTAAAGTCCGAGTCCTATTGAGGAAATGAATGAGGTAGTCGCACCACAAACAGGTTGTTCAACCATGGGGAGAACATTTTCAGGTGTGGCGGGGGCCTTGGGATCGTAATAGGTGAGCTGGTCGACCTTGACCACGCGTCCCTCATGGGGGAACTGCATGGTGCGAAATACGGATGAGGCAACAGCCCGCATGGCATACATGTAGCTACGACCAAGTAAAAGGTTATAGTCTAGTTGGGCATTGATGACCTCAATGTCAATGAGCACGGTTTTACCCGCCAGCTGGACAGGGACATTGGCTAAAAGACCTTGGGGTTGAGCCGAACGGCCGTCGTAGGCTCGTAATGCAGTGGTGGACTGCTGGAGAGTAGGGGATCCCAACTTCTGCCAAACGAATGTGGACATGACGCATGTGGAGGCCCCTTCATCGATAATGCACCGATGGATGACAAGATTCCGAACAGAAATGGAAATTTGGAATGCTAATGAGGAAGGCAGTCGTGGTTCAGACTGGTCTAAATCAAAGGTCATCAATTTCGAATCATTTGGGTCAGTCGCCCCAATGGCGGAAAGTAAATTCTTGCGCTGAGTAGGACAGGTTTTTAAGACTTCTAACGCAGACATGGCTGCGGGAGATTGAGCTAAGTCATCTACAATGTTGTAATTGGACGCAGCCCGTGCATTGGGGTTGTTGTTGATTCGGCGAAGGGGGAAGCGAGGTGCTTTACAAGCGCCATCGAGTGGAACCTGAGGTATACGCAATGTCTGATCAGTGGGATTAGCATTAGTATCCTTTTCGGTGGGGGGGGTTTCAGCAGTCGGTCCGTATTGGTTCCGACGGGTTTGGATATTGACGTCGGCAGTGGACATCATCAATAAGTGGTGGGTGCCTGAATCAAACATGGGTTGGTCAGGAGCTGCGTAATTGATTTGTTGTGGTTGCACGTTGCCCTGTGGGGGGCTAACGGCTGAGTGTTCACCACCCCTTGTGTGGGAAAAGGGTTTTGTAGCACCAAAGGCTGTTGTTGAGGTGGTGGAGGGTTGGGTGGCGGCTGAGGAGCCGCCTGCCCTTGACGATGGGCGTCATTTGTCCATAGTTGTCGAGCTCACTCCAGATGTGGGAAAGCGTGGGTATAGTGGCCATAAACACCGCAAATGGAACAAGGATGGTTTGTTCGTAAATTAGCATTTTTGGCTTGCTTAGGTGTTCGATCAGGATTCTGATGAGCAGGCGCCGCGTTATTGCTTTGCGGAGGATGGGTAGGTTGTGGAGCTTGGTTACGGTTTTGATTGTTTCCACGGTTGCGTCCTCTTCCGCGGTTTGGTTGCCCACCCTGGTTGCGTTGGTTATTTTGGTATTGGGGCTAATGTTGTTGTGCGTACACATGCCCTTGAGCATTGGGGGGATTCTGAGGAGCCGCAGGTGCGGGAGCAGGTTGCGGTGGATAGTATGTAGGTGGAGCTAGAGGTGGTCCAGTTGCCTGTTGGGGTTGTTGGTACCCCTGAGCTGGTGGAGGTGTGAGGTTAGCTGGTGCAACCGGTTGTGGGTAATGCATGGGCTGTTGTGGGAACTGCATGGGGGTCTGTACCGTAGGTTGAGCATAGTATGTAGGAGGTACATATGCTGATGGCGCTTGGCCATAACAATGTTGTGGACAAGAGGGTCCATGAACATGATGGGTCTGGTTTGTTGGAGCATAAGAAGTTGTCGCTCCGGAACTCGATGTAGCCCTAGAAAGGTCTGGGGCGGGCATGGTGCTCACCATGCTGAAAGGTTTTGCTTGCGGTGTAATTTGGCCAATAATGCCATCAGCGGCATGTGATGCCCCCGGTGTGTCACTGCGTGCAGAGTCGCCTTGTGGGGCGTCCGGTATGATCGTGTATAAGTAACCCGACTGGGCATAGATGAGATCAAACTGTTGGGCCTTGAGGATGGCCTCTTCCTCGGACTGGGGTCTTTCAGATGCTACATCCTTCGCAATGAGAGGAAGGAGGGATTTAAGGAACCAGTCTAAAAATATTCGGTCGTCAAATTTGATCTTGCATAGGCTTCGGCGCCGGCGCCAATCATGAATATGGTCAGTGATATGCGTGGCCGTGTTCTGTCTGCAAGACAGTAGGATTTCGATGCCCGCATCATAGCGGACAGGTAGCTGAAAGAACTGCAGGAAGGTCGAGGCAAGGGAGGTAAATGTGGAATGCGTCCCATGGGGTTGCTCGATATACCATTTGGCTGTAGAGCCAGTGAAAGTGCGCTGTAATAAACGGAGGCGGACAGAGTCGTCCACTATGGAGTTGGAGGAACACCATAGATGGAAGGACATGATATGGTTTTGGGGGTCTTCCCCTGCCTTACCCTCAAACTTAGGGATGTCAGAGGGAAGTTTGGTGGGCATATGGGGCCACGCAGGATCATGTCTAATGGGGTCATTTGTGAGCCTAGCTAAATCTGGCAGGTTCAGACTTGCCATGTATGGTAGACTAGCAGATGTGGTGACTGGAACTGGGACATGCCTAGCCATTGTGGTATGGTGTAGGGGTCCAGGAGCGCCTAAAGGTATGCTAGGTATGGAGGGTATGTGCCCTCCAATAGGTGAAGTCTGGTGTGGGCCAGCGCCTCCAAGTACAGCTTGGGTGACACTTGGGTTAGGAATCGCACTAGGGATTCCTGGGATAGCACCTCCAAGTGCAACATGGGTTGCACTTGGGTTGGGAATCGCACTAGGGATTCCTGGGATGGGGTTTGTGGAAACCAAAGGGGGTATGACCCCCATGTTGGGTATACCCATGACAGGTGGTGGCCCTGTGTTAGGCATTCCTAAATGTGGAGTGTTACCCATATTGGGCATACCCAGGGGGGTGGTTGTTGCCGTGGATGGTACGACAGCAGAAGGGTCTGCGGATGTCTGACCTATGGTAGTTGTAAATAGCGGATCAAATGGTGTTCCAGACATAATGGTGGTTGGTGATAACTCTGTGGGATTTTCGGATTCTACCTCCAAATCAAAAGTGAAGTGGGGTATGTCAGAATCGGATGACTGTGTAATTGATTGATGATGTGTCGAATCAAGGGATAGGGCTCTGCGTCCGTGACGTGGAGAGCCAAGTGGACTAAACTCTGGGAGTTCGCCCTGCAGACGACGAGAGCGTCTAAAATTCTCAATGGTGAGAATATGTGTTTGGGTAAAAAATTTGTTTTAAGTATCAGGTGGTGATATATATATAAAAGACTCAAAACCCTAATGCAACCAAGGGTGCAAGAAGGGGAGTGAAAAAAGAAGGCTCTCAGGCCAAAAAATCAATCCTCAAAAAAGGCACTTATTCTAGCAGTTGTGCTACAATAAGTGGAGGAATGCAACAACTGGTCAGAATACCAACATGCAAGCGGCTCCTAGAAAAAATAGGTGTAACTAGACCACAGGTAGGTTGAAATCATGCAAACACCTAATCTAAAAGTATTGTGACTCAAACAGACGATATCCTCTGCAAGGTGATGAAATCCAAGTCAGACAATATGAATGTTGAGACAACGGCTAGATATCCCCCTACCGAGAGGGACACCGGGTAATCAATCCTAAAGACAGGCTACTAGGATACTCCATTCATGACGCGTCGAGAAAAGGTAAATCTGCCGTTTGGTCCTTTGATCGCAATATCCCAATACAGGGATATCCCGAGAACTGCGAATGGTATCCCTTCGGTTACTGAATGGATTTCGGTATTCCACTCAGGCTTCCGGAACCATCCTCGCGACTTCAACCCTCCTAAGGGAGAGGCCTTCCCACAAACCGGTTGTGACCGCGCCAAAAAGTACTAAGAGATTTTAGCTCCCTAATTGGACAACTTCTATGTCTCATATGTAAGAACTGAGGGGTGTTATTGGAACACCTATCCCCCCAATACTACCTAGCTACAAGAATTCTTTTAGTGTTCCCCAAGTGGGGTTAAAAGTGTGTTCAAATTAGGGTACGTTTTAAGGCTTAGTTCAATTAAGTGATCGTGTGAGTGCACGTGAGGTGTTGTAAACTGAACTTTGAAAAGAATTAAATGCTTTACAGGAAATTTTCAAAAAATAAAGGATTTTTCGAAAGTAAAAAGCAAATATTTATGACTTTTCACTAAAAGGAATTTAAATGCTTTTCAAAAAATAACTCAAAAAATAATGGATTTTTTGGATTTATGAAAGCAAATAATAGACTTCTTTTAAAAGAAATACATGGATTTCTTCGTTCAGGAAAATTGCTAAGGGCAAGATTTTAAAGAAGTAAACAAGAAAAAATTTGAATCTAGATGAAAATGCAAAATTTGTCTTTCTTTCACTTTCTTGAAAATTTTTAAAAAGATTTCTAGATATGCATTTTAAATAGTAAATTTTTTTTCAAAGCTGTAAAATATGCAGGATTTAATACTGTAAAAAATGTGCTATGGGCAGAAAGTACAGTAAATTTTTTTTTTTTTTCAAAATCGGGATGGCCGAATGAAAAATTCAGCCGCGCGGGTTTTGGACGCACAGCCGCGATGGGCCGCGCGGGTTTTGGACGCACAGCCGCGATGGACTGCGCGGGTTTTGGGCGCACAGTCGCGATGGACCGCGCGGGTTTTAGCCGCACAGTCGCGATGGGCAGCGCGGAAATTGGCCGCGAAGCCGCGGTGTGCAGCGCGGAAAAACGCAGAAAAGTCGCGATGGACCGCGCGACTGTCTGGGAAAAAGCCGCGATGGACCGCGCGGAAAAGTGCAGAAAAGTCGCGATGGACCGCGCGACTGTCTGGCAAAAAGCCGCGAGGCGGAAGCCGTGCACGGAAACCGAGAAACGAACCCGAAAATTGAAAATTTCGGGCTGTTTATGGGGCCAAATCTCAGAGCAGCAATGGATCTGCTGTCTAAGATGGCAGATCTATGGATCTAAAGGTTAAAAACTCATAAAAAAGTAAGATTAAAGGCAAAACTAGAGATCTATGGTTCAAACCAAAGCGGAGTCGCCAAAAACTGTTGGCCCGGTTTTGCAACCAGGCTTAGTGCTATGGGCACCTGCTAACTAGTAGCAGCAGTTTCAATAGAAATAAAAACAAGAAACTAAATAAACAAGACTATTCATGGATCTAAGCAAAGATATTAAGCAAATAACAAAAATAATTTAAAATCAAGAACAAGAACATATAAAATAAAGAATTTGTATTGAAAGGATGGGGCAAGCAAGTGCTTGCGGAATCAATACCTCTAATGGTGAGGTTGAATAGCTCCAAGGATGAGAAACTCCCAATCTCCAATGGTCTCTTCTCCAATGTGGTTTGCAATGGCTAAAATGCTCAAGGGAGATTTCAGCAGCATAAGGATGAGATAATGGATGGATGTGAAATGAGGAGCCCCTACCACCTTTTTATAGGTTTTGGTGGTGGGAGATACCATTTGTGGTTTTGTGGAAACCAAATGGTATTGACCAACATGGTTTAGGTACTTTTCCCTCCTTTTTCCTTTTTTGAATAAAAATAATATTTTAATTCCCTTTTTGATATTTTTGGGAATTTGGACCCTTTTTGAGGGTTTTTTATGATTTTCTTAGAAAAATAATCTTTTTTAATGGAAAAAGGGGTGTACTAAGGTCTTTTGGTGACCTTTTGTTGGTTTCAGAGGCTCAGATGGTGGAAAAGTGGACAAATGGGTCATGTGAGTAAGGGAATGAGCTAGTGAGCACTTTTTAGGTGTTAACACATATAATTTGGCCCTGGGATATCTGGCAGATGCTCTTTCGAGGTTTTGTCCTATGGCATATAATTCGGCCCTGGGAGATCCGATAGGTTGAGTTGTGTGCTCGTAATAAGTCCTGGGATGCTCTTGCAAGGTTTTTCCATGACCACATGTAATATGGCCCTAGGAGATCCGATAGGTTGGGTTGTGTGCCCGTAATAAGTCCTGGGATGCTCTTGCAAGGTTTTATGGTAGGTGTCACATGTAATAAGTCCTTGAGATCTGGACAGGATGAAAAAGGCCTCAGATGCTCTTTAGGGTTCTTTCTAGTCAAGAGACTCTTTTAAGGTTTTGTGACAGTCACATATAATATGTCCCTGGGAGATCCGACAGGTATAACTGTGTGCTCGTAACAGCCTGGATGCTATTGCAAGGTTTTGTGACACACGTAATAAGTCTTGAGATTTCCACAGTATGGCCAATGATGATGAAGACCTACAGTTGGTGGTCCTACATCCAGTATGAAAAAGGACTGGCTCTGTAGAACTTCCTATGACGAGTAGATTCATAGATTGATTGAGATAGCAGCAGCAGTGACGATGCCGATGATTCGAGGATGATGATTTACTGATGATGATCCAAAGAAGAAGACTTGTGCTAGCAGACCTGTGTCGAGAAATAGCTTTCTAGTTAAGAGGGAGTGTTGATGTATATGTAACTTTGGAATTTATTTCACCCATGTATTTCATATATGTATTTTATATTCCTATATAGATGTTATTATTCCTCTATACGGAAGTGTTTGTATTCCTATAGAGATGTTATTATTCCTCTATACGGAAGTGTCATCATTTATATTGTAAGTGTCGTAATTTATACTTGATGGGTTATTAGACCACCCTATTGGGGGTTGGCCATGTGGGTCAAAGGGTTATTAGACCACCAAGTTTGGGCTCGGCCCGGATTAAGTTAACCATGGGTTAAGCTAGACATGTAGGCTCCATTAGTTTATTGGGCAGGACAGAACAAGTATAAATAGAGATCGGGAGATCTCTATTTGATCATTCATTCACACACTTCTCTCATTCAGAAAGTGGCACACTTGTGAGGAGGAGGATCTGCTGCTAGGAGAAGATTATCTCTTGTATTCTGGTTGTATCATTGCTCTATCTATATCTGAGGAAGTTATTGGGGTTTTTTACCTTTATGGTTTTCCGCAAGTAAAATCTGTGTCTCTTGTGTGCTTGCATTATTGTGTCCATGATTGATATGCTGTAGATTTGTTGTACATGTTGTTCTCGCAGTTAAGATCCTAGATCAGATTGAAGTAAATTTTGAAAAATTTAAGAAAATATTTCTGTAAAGCATAGAGGATGCCAAGATCATCTGATGTTATTGGCATTAGATCTGAACTTTGAGGTATAGATCCTTATTTCTTTTTTTGAAGTAAGAAGAGAGAACTTTATATTAAAAGAGAAAGATTTACAACTAAACCCAAAAAGGTCATAACCCTTCCATCACACTGAGTCACCTGACTGAACAAAATCACATCCGAAGAGGACTTCGCCTGACCATACATACTACAGAGACAAATACCACAGATACTACAAAACTAAAACAAAACATGTGCACGCAGGACTTTTGACTCCCATTATCACTCCTTTACACAACAAAACCTCATGAAATAGAAATGAAAACCAAACCCCCCCACTATTGACCTTCTTTACCATAAGCACCCAATAGCTTACAGACATAATAGACGATAATCCGACACCCAACAAATCAGACACTAAACATCCCCCACGCCAGCCTAGAACAGAATTTAGGGGAAATCAGGACAACGCATAGGAGGAGGAACCGCAGAAGCCATCGGCTGCATAGGAACAGGTTGAAGTTGCATAGCCTAAAGGAGAAAATCTAGCTTACGGTGGATGGCCCTGGTTTCCTACAAAATGCTTCTTTCATAGCTGAGCATCTCATTTACAAACGGATGCTCCATCCTATCCCGGAGAGAATAACCCATAATATTTTTCATTACCCAATAGAGCGCAATGGTGTGCTCATACAAGGTGAAATGAACAACGGTGTTTCCTGGATCCATAACCCAATTTGCAGTCTAACGACGTTCCGCATCCAAAGTCTCCTTATCAAGTTGGTTCCAAAGTTGTTGTTCCACAGTGAAAATCTCTTTCTAGAGATTCGGGAGAACATCGCAAACAAAGGCACTAGATTCCCAACGGGTCTTTTCCTGGGTGCGAGAGAAATTTCCATCGGATTCACCCTAAGAATTGTTTCCCACCCAATAATGACGACGGCCTGCAGTGGCACTACGTCTGTCCCAATTACCATGATCGACCATACTATCTAACAAGAAAACAATGGCGATGCATGCAACTAAATCTCTGAACTCTAGGTTCATGTCTACCACCTTCCTTGGGTTTAAAAAGAGTTCCGCCACCCATTGTCCATTAATGGAAAATCATACTGCAACTTAAGGTGGTGATATTTCGCACAGTCCATTAATGGCAAATCGTATTGCAACTGAAGGTGGTGACCTTTCGCATTGTCCATTAATGGCAAATTGTGCTTCACTTAAATCCTTCCCTCCAGTAATCATGGTAGAAGTACCTTTCCGAGTTAGTGAGAAGACAACAAACTCCACGGGAAAGGGATGAAAAGACTGCTCATCAATCATCCTTTAAAAGAAGGGAGAAAGAACGAGGGTGGAGTGGATCATGTGGCATTACGATCCTCCACTTGACGTCGCACTCCGTCATCAGCATGGTAACTCATCATATCGTGAGAAAGAATATCCGAATTCGGCAGGTTTTCCCACATTTGGGCACTTAGGTCCAAGTGATTCACCGCCCCACAGTTAGCGAGCAGGTTCTCCAGCTTATTCACATTGCGCTTAACATGGGAGAAAGAAATAGCCATCCCCAGAGATAGCAAAGACACTAAATTATCCAGCTTGCCCTCCAACCGCCACGGTGACACCACCTTTGAGCTGCATTTGGCATCACCCTCCACAACAAGGGGAGTACAATTATGGGTGCAAGCCAGCTGGATTCCCTGAAGATGACCTTCCAGCTCAGTTGCATTATTAGTCTCATGCCCCAGATGGCCAATTTTGAAGCTGACCATTACCCTTCTATATCCCTGAGAACATACCTGTAGTCGGTCGAGCCAGGATAAAGAGGTATAGATCCTTATTATCAATACAATTTCAACATTATTTGGGAGTATCACCTATAGGTTTCCTTTTAGGCATTGGGAGTATCACCTATAGGTCTCCTGAAGCTGTCCTGACCACTATTAAAGAATTTTACGTAATGTAGTTAGCAATCCCATTGACTACTTTGTGTAAATGTCAATACTCAAGACATTTCTTCAGTTAATGTGGTCACAAGATATGATTCAAATGGGAAATTGCTTCCAAACTCAATCAATAAACTCAATTAAGCCAAAAATAAAGGCATACGATCTTATTTCACAATGGCCCTTTATCTGAACCTAAATACAATGGATCGATCATTACAAATAGAGACCTCTCTCTCTCTGTGTAAGCTCCAAGAGTCAAAACTCTGAGCTTGTTCCTCTTGATTGAACCTTCCTCGAGCTAACTAAGCTACCTAAAAGCTTCTGCGAGCTAACAAGCTTTTTAATCTAAAGCTAAGCTATCCATCTAAATGACTCAACTGGATTAAATATAACTCTTACTCTGTTTTCCAGATCCTTCAAAGAAGGAACAAAGTCCTTATTCGACTCTACTATCCTCTATGACTTACTATGCTTGATATCTGTTATTTTCCAGTATGGTAAACAAGCAACTCATTTTATTTTTGCTTACTATGGTTTTCTTAGTTTTGGAAAATTATTGATGAAAACTGTCAAGGATTAGAGTGAAGGAGGAATATCTTGCATGTGGATCATTTCTGCATTCAAAGTGACTTATGAGAATCCTATACATTGGGTATTTTTCCCTGCATTATTAAGGTTTGGTAAGCATTAACATTTTGTTGAAATCATGGTTGTGTAATAGTTAATTTATTGACCACCTTACAAATTGGGGTGATATCATACGATATTTGTATAAGATGTACTTTATAATTGTATAAATGGTAACTGAAAGGATATTTTTACTATTTATTCATGTTACAACTTTTAGAATGGGAAACATATTAACTTTGATTTTGACTTTGGGTGCAGAGCAAAATTAGTGGATTATGCTCTTGGCTCTAGAAAAATATACGAGGGAGAAGGGTTTAAATACATTAAGGAGTCATTTGAAAATGGCACACTTCATCTCATTGGCCTTTTGAGAGACGGTGGTGTTCATTTGTGATTAGATCAGTTGCAGGTATTCTATATCTATAAATGCATTATTATGAGTTGTTTATCTTAGAAAATCTTATAGATTTATCTGTGCTATGCAATTTTTAATCTTTGTATTTCTCCATCCTATAGTTGAATGCTATTTATATCACCAGACTCGATTGAGTTGGGTCTAAATATGATATAATTGTAGAACCCATTGATCTACTGACATAAATTTTAAGAGAAGGATACTCTTACATGGATCCATCAAGCAACCATTAGAAAAGATGCTCGTTTTTACCCATGAATACTTGAATTTCTAGTTAGATGTTCACTTTAAGAGTATGTGTATGAACTTGAATGCCAAATTTGTCCTGCAAAATGTTTATGTATTACTTATTAATTTTTAAGCATCAATTCAATATGATCTAGGATCTTAACTGAGAGAATAACATGTACAGCATATCAATCACAAGAGACAATAGACACACAGAGTTTCCTTCGGGAAAACCATAAAGGTGAAAAACCCCAATAAATTCCTCAGATATAGATAGAGCAATGATAGAAAAACCAAACATAAGAGATAGTCTCCTAGCAATAGCTTCTCCTCCTCCACTAGTGTGCCACTCTCCAATGAGTATATGAGTGAGAAAGTGAATGATCAAATAGAGTGCCTCCCGCACTCTATTTATACTTGACTTGACTTTCCTAATAACCTTACTAGGTTGGCCTCAACTTAACCACTTAACATAATGCTGACAGGGCCAACCCCCAATAGGGTGGTCTAACAACCCTTTAACCCACATGACTTATACAAGGCCGACCCCATCAAGGTGGTCTAATAACCCATCAAGTATAAGTTATGACACTTACAATATAAATGACAACACTTCAGTATAGAGGAATAATAAAATCTCTATAGGAATACAATATACATATGTGAAATACATTTCGAAGTTACATATACATCAACACTCCCTCTTAACTAGGAAGGTATTTCTTGACACAGATATGCTAGCACAAGTCTTCTTCTCTGGATCATCATCATCATTGCTGCTGCTGCTATCTCAATCAATCTCCAATCTACTCATAAGAGGAAGTTCTACAGAGCCATCCCTTTTCATGTTGGATGTAGGTCCACCACTGATCATAACATCGTTCACGAAGCACAACCCAAATACACACAACACAACACTTACACTCACCAGCATGGAAGGACTTTCCTATGATCATCCGGGAAAGGCTCAGCACTCACATCAACACACATGGGAGAACACATCTACCACCATGTCGGAAAGGCTCTACACTTACATCAATGCACATGGGAGAACACATCTACCACCATGTCGGAAAGCCTCTGCACTTACATCAACGCACATGGGAGAACACATCTACCACCATGTCGGAAATCCTCTGCACTTACATCAACGCACATGGGAGAACACATCAAACTGATCAAAGCGTCCAACTGATGCATAAACAAAGCAGTAACTGGAGCATCGTCTTGATTCTCATCACACAACGCTTACATCAACAGTCATAGGAAGGATCCTCCTCATGCTTGGAATGGCTCCTGCAAATGTGTCCATCACTTCTTCCTTGAAGTGTCGTCAATCTGAAGAACACCAAGCCTCTTTCTGAAGTACTCAAACTTCACTCTGCCTAGCGGTTTCATCAACACATCTACAACCTGCTCATCCGTTGTAACATACAGGAGCTTCACTACTCCTCTCTGCAACATATCCATGATATAGTGATATCTGATCTCAATATGCTTTGACCTGTCGTGGAACACCGGGTTCTTAGACAACTTTACACAACTCTAGTTGTCACAAAAGATACTAGTAGCATCCAACGGGAGATCAAATAACTCAGATAGTAGATTTCTAAGCCATACTGCCTCACAACTAGCAGAACAAGCTACAACATACTTTGCTTCAACTGTACTCAGTGCTACACAGGACTACTTCCTACTAAACCAAGATATCACACCTGATCCCATACTGAAGGAGCACCCCAAAGTTCTCTTCCTATCTGCAGCACTTCCTGCCCAATCTAAATCAACATAACCCTCTAGGTTAAACTTTTGATTCGCATGATACTTGAGCCCGTAATCAACTGTACCCTTCAGGTACCTCAGAATATGCTTTACAACAACCAGGTGAACACTTCTCGGATCCGTCAGGAATTGGCTCAATGTGTTCACCGCAAAGCAAATATCTGGTCTAATGTTTATCAAGTACATCAAGGACCCAATCATTTGATGATACACTGTGACATCAATCGGATTAGATGAAGCATCACACAAAAGCTACAGGTTCGATGCCATAGGTGTGGCCATGGCCTTGTATTCCATCATCTCTAATCGCTTCAAGATCTCTACTGCATACTTCCCTTGTCCAAGGAAGATCCCATCTGCACTCTCCCACACCTCCATGCCTAGAAAATAGTGCATCATCCCCAAGTCCTTCAGCTCGAACTTGACAGCAAGCTTCCTCTTCATGTCGGCAATCAATCTATCCTCTCCTATTACAAACAGGTCATCCACATACAATAAGAGTATCACAAGATTGCCTTCCTCGATCTTGTAGTACATGTTGGAATCCGCTTTACTCTTGGTAAAGCCCAAACTGGATAGAAAGCTATCTATCCTACCATACCAAGTCCTAGGAGCTTGCTTCAAGCCACACAAGGCTTTCTTCAACCTGTGTGATGCGTCTCAAAACCAAGTGGCTGCTCCACATACACTTTCTCCTCGACTACACCATTCAAGAAGGCTATCTTGGCATCCATCTGGTGTATCTTCCATTTCATCACTTGCTTTATATTTCTCTATGCTGCCATCTGCAGCATGATTGATATTATAAATCAACTTGGAAGTCACAACAAACTTCCCTTCTGGTCTTGGGACCACATCCCAAACATCATTCTTCAAGATCTATGGATCATGGCATCATTACTTCATCCCGGATCTTGGGAACTTCAGATTCTTCAATAGATAGATTTGTTGCTAAACAAATGTTGTAGTCCTTTTGTAGGTACTTGTATACAATCTTTCCTACAAAAACAAGTTAAATTGCATGATTAGAAACATCTCATAGTTTTCAGAAAAAATTCTTACACATAAAGAAATATGTCATACAGTTATGCAATTATTTTAGCTAATGCTTCAATACAACATTTATCCATATCCCGTAACTTTCTAGATGCGTTCCAATCTCTACCAGAACATTATTAAGAGTGTGCACAACTCCCAACATGTCAGCAAAGAGGTTTCATTCTAGGTAAGTAGCAATGGAATGTTGTACAGTGCCATAGGCCACTTACCCATTACATGGATATTAGTAGTATACTGTTCATTAATGCAATTATTTTAATATGTATGATAAACAGCTTAAGTCTAGGAACATAATTATATACATCATTGAACAGTATTATTTAAACAATCAAATATACAAGAAATGACAATTCAAATACTTATCTTTGTTTGTTTGTTGGGTGGACTCCCTCTCAATCTTTGCTTCCTTGCAGGAACTACTGGAGTGTGCTCCCTCTTTATCTTTGTTTCTTGGATTACCTGTCCTTGAACTTATATCCATCCTTGATCACTATGCATGCTTACTAGTATCATCATTGTGTTATCCTCGAGATCTCATACATAATCATACATTCATTAGTATAATCTTAATACTATCAAAACACAATAATCTTAAACATGTATAGTCATGATCATTTCAAACACAAATAATAAGCATTAGCATTCAAAGTTTCAAGGAAGACTTCTCTTACTCATGCATATTCATATTTGACCATAGAACTCTTCTAGTTAGTCATATCATCAATCAAGGTAAGAGACATAATATGCATAAACCCTAGATTACTCAAACTTGTAACTTAATGAGTAATCATTATCAATCATACAAAAGTATAAGATCCTTAAATAGGGTAGGATTCTAACTTGATATAGGAAAAACATACATGGTCATCATATTTGCTAGTTATGTCTAGCAATCTTTTCTTGTTCTCTTCAATGACATGCATAACTCATAAGTTAACCATTGCAGAACCAAAATATACATACCTCGTAAGTAGAGCTTCTTATGTGATCCATGACTATGGATGAGTCTCTGTCTTCATGTCCCCATGGTCTTGATCTTGGAATTTTATTTGTACCTTCATGTTAGCGGATAATATTCTCCCCATACAACACCACAGTGCATTTGTACAATCATGATACAATCAGAAGTGTCATAACTCTATTCAATGAATGTCTTCTATCATGCATTCATACTTCTACTAGGGTGATAAGGCAAGTCTAAAATTAAACAATATTGTTACTAAACTCAATAACATGAAGACAATCATATTATAAACTTAATCATGAACAGATTTCAAAACATACCTATAAATCATACCTGTCAGATTGCTTGTAGTAGTTGTTGTTGTTGTTCCTTTTATTCTTAGGACAATCAGAGAAAAAGTGTCCTCTTCTTGGTATGTGTTGTGAGAGCTTGATTTTCATTCCCCATCTTTTCTTCTCAAGCTACAATCCGAGCTTCTTCCTGTGAGCATTCTTCCCACAGCCTACTGAATGAGATAAGTTTCTTCCTAGAACAAATTCCTTTGATGAGGGAATCCCATGACCTAGGAAAGTCATTAAGAGTGGTCATTACCACTTCTCCATTGTCTATATCTTCTCCCATAGCTTCAAGTTGTTCTTTTATTTGAGATACCCTTGAAAAGTAAGACTGCATGGTCTTCACATTCTGGATCTGGATGTTCTTTAAATGATTCCTCAATGTCATCTTTTGATTTATGTTCTTCCCTTCAAATAGCTTGGTCAAGGAATCAAGCATCTCCTTAGGTGTCCTTAGGGAAGACACATGGGGTATGAGATGGTCCTTAACATAATTAGCAATGATTCTCTTGGTTTTGACCAATTTCTTCTTGTGTGAAGCTTTAGTCTCATCTCCCTCTGGAACTGGAACCTTTTCACTTATTATAAATGTCCAACTCATTTTCTTCTAGGATTAACTCCAATCCTATACTTCCATGCTCGAAAGTTATTAGCCCCTTCAAGATTATCCTCAAGCTTGGTGTGCCGATACATTTTAAAGAGTACTTCAAATGGAAATAGAAAATATTTAGGTCTTACCACTTGATTTGCAAAAATCAGGATCTGGAGCGGGATTAGGGTTTGTCAGAGAAACCCTAAAAATTCAAACTTTGAATTTAAAACTTTTGAAAGTATAGAAAGATGCACCTTGATGAGCTGATCAAGTTGGTATACTTAGAATTTGAAAATTGCAAAGTTTCACCCCTCAAATTTGCTTTTCAAACTTCCAGATTCATTAGGGAGGACCTTGAATTAGGGTTTGATTTTCTTGGAGCTTCACCTATCCAAAAAGTTCAATCTTGGTCTCTAAACTTTGATTTTTTAGAGAGGAGCTTCCAGCCATGGTCTCAGATTTCAGAAATTCCAACTTTTGCAGAAACCCTAATTTTCAGCTTCACTAGACAGGACCCCAAACTAGGGTTTGATTTTCCCAGAGCTTTACCCAACCAAAAAGTTCGATCCAAAGCTCTAAACTTCGATTCCAAGGAGCGTCCAGCCATGGTCTCAGATTTCAAAAATTCCACTTTTTGTAGAAACCATAATTTTTAGGTCAAAATCTGAAAATGCTTAGAATTGAATTCTATTTCGACAGAAAGATGCGCCTCACTGAGGAGAGTCAATCTAGCCTCCTTCCTTTCAAGATATTTGGAGAGAAACCCAAAATAAAAGAAGCCCTAGCTTCCGCAACGGCACAGTGTCTTCTTCTCAGGTTAGCTCTGATACCATGTTAGTTTTTAAGCATCACTTCAATATGATCTAGGATCTTAACTAAGAGAATAACATGTACAGCATATCAATCACAAGAAGCAATCACAAGAGACAATAGACACACAAAGTTTCCCTGGGGAAAACCATCAAGGTGAAAAACCCCAATAACTTTCTCAGAGATAGATAGAGCAATGATACAAAACCCAAGCATAAGAGATAGTCTCCTAGCAGCAACTTCTCCTCCTCCACTAGTGTGCCACTCTCCAATGAGTGTATGAGTGAGAAAGTGAATGATCAAATAGAGTGCCTCCCGCACTCTATTTATACTTGACTTGGCTTGCCTAAGAACCTTACAAGGTCGGCCTCAGCTTAACCATATAACATAATGCTGACAGGGCCGACCCCCAATAGGGTGGTTTAATAACCCTTTAACCCACATGATTTATACAGGGCCGACCCCATCAAGGTGGTCTAATAACCCATCAAGTATAAGTTACGACACTTACAATATAAATGACAACACTTCTGTATATAGGAATAATAACATCTCTATAGGAATACAATATACAAATGTGAAATACATTTCAAAGTTACATATACATCAACACTCCCTCTTAACTAGGAAGGTATTTCTTGACACAGATCTACTAGCACAAGTCTTCTTCTCTGGATCATCATCACTAGATCATCGTCATCGTTGTTGCTGCTATCTCAATCAATCTCCAATCTACTCATCAGAGGGAGTTCTACAGAGCCATCCCTTTTTCATACTGGATGTAGGCCCACCACTTGTAGGTCTTCATCATCAGTGGCCATACTGTGGAATCCTCGGGACACATTACGTGCATCAACAAAACCTTGCAAGAGAATCCCAGGACTGATTACAAGTACACACACCTCAACCTATCGGATCTCCAAGGACCTTTTACATGCCACTGCACAACCTGTTCATGGTCACAGCGTATCATGCTGATACTCATGATCATATTGATCATAACATCGTTCACGAAGCACAACCCATATGCACACAACACAACACTTACATTCACCAACATGGAAGGACTTTCCTCTGACCATCCGGGAAAGGCTCAGCACTCACATCAACGCACATGGGAGAACATATCTACCACCATGTCGGAAAGGCTCTGCACTTACATCAATGCACATGGCAGAACACATCTACTAGCATGTCAGAAAGGCTCTGCACTTACATCAACGCACATGGGAGAACACATCTACCACCATGTCGGAAAGGCTCTGCACTTACATCAACGCACATGGGAGAACACATCTACCACCATGTCGGAAAGGCTCTGCACTTACATCAACACACATGGGAGAACACATCTACCACCATGTCAGAAAGGCTTTGTGCATTTGTGTCTTCGAAACTTATCACACATAATCCAACTGATTATGTAATGTATCCACTTGATACATATCATCACATATGATCATCCTGATCATCATCATAGTACCATCCTAATGCATATCATCCAGAGTATAATCCTGATACTCATCATCCATGATCATCTTGATCATACAATGCATCCACCTAATGCATACCAAGTATCTACCTGATACATATCAACATACATGATCCACCTGATCATACAATGTATCCACTTGATACATACACAAATACATGATCCACCTAATCATACAATGTATTCACCTGATACATACATAAATACATGATCCACCTGATCATATCAAGCATCCAACATGATGCATATACAAATGCATGATCCAATTGATCATATCAAGCATCCAACATGATGCATATAGAAATACATGATCAAACTGATCAAAGCATCCAACTAATGCATATACAGATACATGATCAAACTGATCAAAGCATCCAACTGATGGATATACAAAGAAGTAACTGGAGCATCGTCCTGATGCTCATCACACAGCGCTTACATCCACAGTCATAGGAAGGATCCTCCTCATGCTTGGAATGGCTCCTGCAAATGTGTCCATCACTTCTTCCTTGAAGTGTCGTCAATCTGAAGAACACCAAGCCTCTCTATGAAGTACTCAAACTTCACTCTGGCTAGTGGTTTCATCAACACATCTGCAACCTTCTCATCCGTCGTAACATACAAGAGCTTCACTGCTCCTCTCTGCACCATAACTCTGATATAGCGATATTTGATCTCAATGTGCTTCGACCTATTGTGGAACACTAGGTTCTCAGACAGCTTCACACAACTCTGGTTGTCACAAAAGATACTAGTAGCATCCAATGGGAGATCAAATAACTCAGATAGTAGCTTTTTAAGCCATACTGCCTCACAACTAGCTGAACAAGCTGCAATATACTCTGCTTCGGCTGTACTTAGTGCTACACAGGACTGCTTCCTGCTAAACCAAGAGATCACACCTGATCCCATATTGAAGCAGCACCCTGAAGTGCTCTTCCTATCTGCAGCACTGCCTGTCCAATCTGAATAAACATAACCCTCTAGGTTAAACTTTTGATTCACATCATACTTGAGCCCATAATCAACTGTACCCTTCAAGTACCTCAGAATATGCTTTACATCAACCAGGTGAACACTTCTCGGATCTGTCAGGAACTGGCTCAATGTGTTCACTGCAAAGCAAATATTTGGTCTAGTGTTCGTCAAGTACATCAAGGACCCAATCATCTGACGATACACCGTGACATCAACCAGATCAGATGAAGCATCACATAGAAGATTCAGGTTCGATGCCATAGGTGTGGCCATGGCCTTCCAGTCCATCATCTCGAACCCCTTCAGGATCTCTACTGCATACTTCCCTTGTCCAAGGAAGATCCCATCTACACTCTGCCACACCTCCATGCCTAGAAAATAGTGCATCATCCCCAAGTCCTTCATCTCGAACTTGGTAGCAACCTTCCTTTTCGTGTCGAAAATCAATCTATCCTCTCCTGTTACAAGCAGGTCATCCACATACAATAAGAGTATCACAGGATTGCCTTCCTCAACCTTGTAGTAAAGGTTGGATTCCGCTTTACTCTTGGTAAAGCCCAAACTAGATAGAAAGCTATCTATCCTACCATACCAAGTCCTATGAGCTTACTTCAGGCCATACAAGGCTTTCTTCAACCTGCACACATATGTCTCTCTATCATGTGTCTCAAAACCAAGTGGCTTCTCCACATACATTTCCTCCTCGACTACACCATTCAAGAATGTTGTCTTGACATCCATCTGGTGTATCTTCCATTTCATCACTTGCTTTATATTTCTCTATGCTGCCATTTGCAGCATGATTGATCTGATAAAACCACTTGGAAGTCACAAAAGATTTCCCTTCTGGTATTGGGACCACATCCCAAACATCATTCTTCATGATCTACGCATCATGGCATCATTACTTCATCCCAGATCTTGGGAACTTCAGATTCTTCAATAGATAGATTTGTTGCTGAACAAATGTTGTAGTTCTTCTTTTGTAGGTACTCATATACCATCTTTCCTACAAAAACAAGTTAAATTGCATGATTAGAAACATCTCATAGTTTTCAGAACAAATTCTTCATAAAGAAATATGTCATACCGTCATGCAATTATTTTAGCCAATGCTTCAATACAACATTTATCCATATCCCATAACTTTCTAAATGCCTTCCAATCTCTACCAGAACATTGTTAAGAGTGTGCACAACTCCCAACATGTCAGCAAAGAGGTTTCATTCTAGGTAAGTAGCAATGGAATGTTGTACACTGCTATAGGCCACTTACCCATTACATGGATATTAGTAGTATACTGTTCATTAATGCAATTATTCTAATATGCATGATACACAGCCTATGTCTAGGAACATAATTATATACATCATTGAATAGTATTATTTAAACAATCAAATATACAAGAAATGACAATTCAAATACTTATCTTTGTTTGTTTGTTGGGTGGACTCCCTCTCAATCTTTGCTTCCTTGCCGAAACAACTGAAGTGTGCTCACTCTTGATCTTTGATTCCTGGATTACCTGTCCTTGAACTTGTATCCATCCTCGATCACTATGCTTGCTTACTAGTATCATCAATGTGTTATCCTCGAGATCTCATACATAATCATACATTCATTAGTATAATCTTAATACTATCGAAACAAAATAATCTTAAACATGTATAGTCATGATCATTTCAAACACAAATAATAAGCATTAGCATTCAAAGTTTCAGGGAAGACTTCTCTTACTCATGCATATTCATATTTGACCATATAACTCTTATGGTTAGTCATATCATCAATCAAGGTAAGAGACATAATATGCATAAAACCTAGATTACTCAAACTTGTAACTTCATGAGTAATCATTATCAATCATACAAAAGTATAATATCCTTACATAGGGTAGGATTCTAACTTGATATAGGAAAAACATACCTGGTCATCATATTTGCTAGTTATGTCTAGCAATATTTTCTTGTTCTCTTCAATGACCTGCATAACTCATAAGTTAACCATTGTAGAACCAAAATATACATACCTCATAAGTAGAGCTTCTTATGTGATCCATGACTATGGATGAGTCTCTGTCTTCATGTCACCATTGTCTTGATCTTGGAATTTTATTTGTACCTTCATGTTAGCAGATAACATTCTCCTCATACAACACCACAGTGCATTATTACAATCATGATACAATCATAAGTGTCATAACCCTAATCAATGAATGTCTTCTATCACGCACTCATACTTCTACTAGGGTGATAAGACAAGTCTAAAATTAAACAAGATTGTTACTAAACTCAATAACATGAAGACAATCATATTATAAACTTAATCATGAACAAATTTTAGAACATAACTGTAAATCATACCTGTCAGATTGCTTGTAGTAGTAGATGTTGTTGTTCCTTTTGTTCTTAGGACAATCAGAGGAAAGTGTCCTCTTCTTGGTATGTGTTGTGAGAGCTTGATCTTCATTCCCCATATTTTCTTCTCAAGCTACAATCTGAGCTTCTTCTTGTGAGCATTCTTCCCACAACCTACTGAATGAGATAAGTTTCTTCCTAGCACAAATTCCTTGGATGAGATAATCCCATGACCTAGGAAAGCCATTAAGAGTGGTCATTACCACTTCTCCATTCTCTATATCTTCTCCCACAGTTTCAAGTTATTCTTTTATTTGGGAGACCCTTGAAAAGTAAGACTACATGGACTTCGCATTCTGGATTTGGATGTTCTATAGACGATTCCTCAATGTCATCTTCCGATTTATGTTCTTCCCTTCAAATAGTTTGTTCAAGGAATGAAACATCTCCTTAGGTGTCCTTAGGGAAGACACATGGGGTATTAGATGGTACTTAATAGAATCAACAATGATTCTCTTGGCTTTGACCAATTTCTTCTTGTGTGAAGCCTTAGTATCATCTCCCTCTGGACATGGAACCTTTTAACTTATTATAAGTGTCCAACTCATTTTCTTCTAGGATTAGCCCCAATCCTATACTTCCATGCTCGGAAGTTATCAGCCCCTTCAAGCTTATCCTCAAGCTTGGTGTGGTGAGACATCTTAAAGAGTACTTCAAATGTAAATAGAAAATATTTAGGTCTTACCACTTGATTTGCAGAAATCTGGATCTAGAGCGGGATCAGGGTTTGTCAGAGAAACCCTAAAAATTCAAACTTTGAATTTCAAACTTCTGAAAGGATAGAAAGATACGCCTTGATGAGCTATTCAAGCTGGTATACTCATAATTTGAAAAATGCAAAGTTTCACCCCTCAAGTTTGCTTTTCAAACTTCTGGATTCAATGGTAGGACCCTGAATTAGGGCTTGATTTTCCCAGAGCTTCACCCATCCAAAGAGTTCGATCTTGGCCCCTAAGCTTCAATATTTTAGAGGAGCTTCTAGCCATGGTCTCAGATTTCAAAAATTCCAACTTTTGTAGAAACCCTAATTTCCGTCTTCACTAGACAAGACCCCAAACTAGGGTTTGATTTTCCCGGAGCTTTACCCAACCAAAAGGTTCAATATAAAACTCTAAAATTTGATTTTTCCAAGGAGCTTCCAGCCATGGTCTCAGATTTCAAAAATTCCACTTTTTGTGGAAACCCTAATTTTTAGGTCAAAATTTTAAATTGCTCAGAATTGAATTATGTTTCGATAGGAAGATGTGCCTTACTGAGGAGAGTCAATCTAGCCTCCTTCCTTTCAAGATATGTGGAGAGAAACCAAAAAAAAAAGAAGCCCTAGCTTCTGCAACTGCACAGTGTCTTCTTCCTAGGTTAGCTTTGATACCATGTTAGTTTTTAAGCATCAATTCAATATGATCTAGGATCTTAACTGAGAGAATAACATGTACAACATATCAATCACAAGAGACAATAGACACACAGAGTTTCCTTGGGGAAAACCATAAAGGTGAAAAACCCCAATAACTTCCTCGGAGATAGATAGAGCAATGATACAAAACCCAAGCATAAGAGATAGTCTCCTAGCAGCAGCTTCTCCTCCTCCACTAGTGCACCACTCTCCAATGAGTTTATGAGTGAGAAAGTGAATGATCAAATAGAGTGCCTCCCGCACTCTATTTATACTTGACTTGACTTTCCTAATAACCTTACAAGGTCAGCCTCAACTTAACCATATAACATAATGCTGACAAGGCTGACCCCCAATAGGGTGGTCTAATAACCCTTTAACCCACATGATTTATACAGGGCCGATCCCATCAAGGTGGTCTAATAACCCATCAAGTATAAGTTACGACACTTACAATATAAATGAAAACACTTCCGTATATAGGAATAATAACATCTCTATAGGAATACAATATACATATGTGAAATACAATCCTAAGTTACATATACATCAACATTATTGTTTTCTTTATTGAATCAATGCTGCATATGAAACCTTTCAAGTTCAACCAACTTATAAGGTCAGAGCCATTCAGACTACTTTCTTAGGTATCTCGAGTCAAAAACAATGTTGGGATTATTAGTCTTTTCTTAGAATTACAAATGATGCAAGCTTGGTGTTAATATTGCCCCTTTCCCCAATTCTTAAAGGGTTATATCTCAATGGTAGAGCGCCTGCTTTACAAGCAGGAGGTTGAAGGTTCGATTCCTTAGTGCCCTAATGATATTGCAATATTGATGTTTTAAATAAAATATATTTTATTATGATTTATTATGGCTATGAGGGGGGTTCTAAACTGACTTCATATGTCACTACAAGGGGGGTTCATAACTGCCCCCAAAGGTTTGTAAATATTTTTATAGGGGGTTTTGAACTGCCTCCGTAGGTACCTACGAGGGGGGTTCATAACCGCCCCCAAAGATTTGTAAAGAGTTTTAGCGGGGGTTCTGACTCGCCTCCATAGGTACCTACGAGGGGGGTTTATAACCGCCCCCAAATGTTTGTAAAGAGTTTTAGGGGGGGGGTTGAACTACCTCCCTAGGCACCTACGAAGGGAGTTTATAACCGCACCACTTGTTTGTAAAGAGTTTTATGGTTGGTTGTGAACTGCCTCCGAAGGTACTTATGAGGGGGCTTTAAACCTACCCCCAAAGGTTTTTCATAAATAATTTTAAGGGCGGTTCGAAACCGCTCCCGTAGGTACCTACGAGGGGGTTTATATCCGCCCTCAAAAGTGACTTTTGCAGGGGTTTAGAATCACCGCCAAGAGGCACTTTAGGGGCAGTTTTGATCTCTTCCATAACTACCCCTAGAAATCAAACCTTTTAACGTCGGTTTTATTAGGGGAGATTTTCTAAAGACCACCTCCAAACTGCCCCCAAAAGTAACGTTTGGAGGCGGAAGGCAACCGCTGACAATAGACCAAAAGTACCTTTTTTTGGAGGGGAGGGGGGTAGAACCGCCCCCAAAAGTCACTTTTGGGGGCGATTCTAAACCCCCCCCTAAAGTGACTTTTGGAGAAGGTTGTGAATTGCCCCCAAAAGGGACTTTAGGGGGGGTTTACAACCGCCCCCAAAAGTGACTTTTGGGGGCGGGTATCAACCACCACCAAAATAACTTTTGGTGGTGGTTTTGATCTCCTCCAGAACCACCCCTAAAAGTGAAAAGATTTAGCGTCGGTGCTATTAGGGGCGATTTTGGAAAGACCGCCACCAAATCCAAAACCGCTGCCAAAAGTGAGTTTTGGAGGCGGAAAGCAACCGCCCCTAAATGTCAAATTTGTTGTAGTGAGTGCACCTGTGTGGTGCCTTGGGGAAATAGGTTCCAGATGGAACTTCCCGATTTGGAGGGAAAGAAATGTCACTATGTAGGTCTCAGAATTTTGATTGTGGTGATGTGGACGATTCATCAAACGAAGCTACAGTTTGGCCATGGTGAAAGTTGGAAGTTTGGCCAAGTTTTTATTAAATGGGGGTGGGGCCCGCTTTTCGAAATCATTTGTACCGTTTGACTTACACCCTCCAGAGAATGCTTTTGTTGATTCTGGAATATTGGGATAACCGTTTTCCAAGTGATGAGAACCAGGTAACCCTTAACTTTATCTTTTTTATTTTCATCTGGGTAGATTTAGGGATCAGGGGACCCAATGCCTGTATGGTTGGTTTTTATCCATAAAAAATGATCGCACAAGTTTTTAGGATTTTCTCACGTGAGGGTGTGAGAAAAGGGGAGAATCTCATGTTGATATAGTGCGAGATAGTGGGGAAAAATTGCGCAATGCATGGTATTTGTGTGCTTTGGTTGCAGGGTGATAGATCATCATGATTGTGTAAGCGATTGTAGCGCGTGAGCGCGGTTGAAATGTAGAAATATGGAGTGAGAATTGATGTGATTGTACTTGAGATGGTCGCACTGGAGCACAATCAAAGAAAAAATATCCAACGTAGATTGGTTTGCGTAGGAAAGTCGATAATAGTCGCATGGTGTGCAACCCTGAGAACTGTAAGGCTGTGATAAGCACATGTTTCACACAAAGAACCAACGCGAGGTAGGTCATTTGGAATTGGTCTAGTTTTTTATTGACATAGATCTTGATGTTTGACCCTTTTGTGCATGCAGGTGGAGATGGCCTATGTGGAATGGAGAGAGTGTAGTTATGAGGACTTTGTGGAGGTGGTGATAGGGGATCTCATAGCCACCCAAACATTGACTAATGCAGGGACTCTAAATATTTTTAGGTGACCTTTCATGAGGTCATCAGAGTACATGCTGTAGGAGCTGATCAAGATGTGGGATCCCGACTAGTCGATATTCCATGTAGGGGGGTAGGACCTGTGCATTACTACTAAGGACATATACTTTCTAATTCCTCTTAGTCATCGAGGGGTGCAGGATCCGATTCATTCGTATCTAGGTGGGGATCATACAATCTAGGGTTTGATTGACCAGTACTGTGGTGGTGATCCATGTGCTCTAGGATCGGGGAAGATATTGGTCAGTCACCTGATTAGTCTACCGGTGAGGATGGTAGCAACTCCTGTGCTGCTGGTGCTAGGGATTTTGGCCCCACATAGGGTTACGGGCATCTAGTTGTTTCTTTTGGAGAGGTTCATATCCAGTCAACATGTAGCTTGGGGTCCTATGCTCCGGAAGAGTATGATGGTTCAATTGTCCGAGCTACATAGGGGTGGTAAGAGGAGGATATTTTTCTATGGGAGGGTTTTGTGCTTTTATTTATTGGAGAGGTACCCTAAGTTGAGGTTGGTGGTTGTGGTTCCTCCTAAGGGGACACAATATCCCTGCATGGCTTTCTAGGGGGAGGTGATGCCTCGTCTTGGTGGTGGCAAGGTAGGAGCATACTACACACCACATTTTATGAAGGTGTGGTTGCAGCGTATTGGTTCGATGTAGCGGTACCTGTGGAGAGGTATGGAATTCACCATAGATATAGAGTTATCACAGTCGGTTCATGGATGAGATGATTTAGGTATGTCTCATGTTTTGGTCCTATGTCTATTTCTATACATTATTTCTGATTATGCACATACTTTATGACATGTTTATTGATGGGGTTTATTTGATTAGTGATGTAGCTGTTAGATCAATTCCTCCTATCCGCAGGGTTCATCGTCGTGAGGGGGGTGCAGCACCTATAAGACCTATTAGGGAGGGCAGCGGGGATGGTGTGAGTGGTATAGCTGTTGTTGGGGTTGCTCCAGTGGGGGGAAGCAGTCGGTGAGGGGGCTTCGACATTCACCTTTGTAGAGTTGGAGAGGATACTTGGTGAGATGATTGTGAGAATTGACGAGAACGGGGTCGCTGAGCTGGATGATGAGGAGTTGGCGTGGATGTTGTAGCTTCTAGCAGCCCATAGGCCTAGATGGCATCAGGTGATGTGATGACTAGCGGTGGCATGTCCTGTGGCCCGAGAGGCCCAGGGAGGTTAGCGATCGAGGAAGAGACCATGGCCAGGACCAGGACTGACACAGGGACCAGATCTAGAGGTAGTGAGGGGTGAGGCCACGACCTTTAGCTATTCTAGGGCCTCATGACCCACCTACCTGAGGAGTAACTTGATTTCTAGGCTCAGTATATCTTTTATATTTTGGTATGGATGAGGTCCCTTTCATGTATGGAGTCTACGGGAGCTGGGTTTATGATGTATCCCCCATAAGACTTATGATTCTTTTTATATATGCCCCTGGAGGTACATTTTTTTGCACAAGACAAATATTTTTTTACGATATATACACACACACACACACACACACACACCTTTTTAGCAGCACATGTATGGTCTCATGTTTGTATGTGTTTATGTATCTTGGATGATGATAATGCTATCTATAAGTGGATGTGATGTATGTGTAGTAGTAGGTAATGACACATATTATGTGGATGGTTATCATAATACGATCCATGGTGATGATGATGATATATATGTATGCATAGAGATAGGTGCTTACACATGATATATATATGTTTTAGTTGGATGTGCAGTGGTGGGCTCTAAGTATGGGTGCCTAATGAGGGCAGCTAGACTAGGAGCTTACTTTAATTATCAAACCAGGGGACGTACAAACTTTAGAGGCACTGGCACTATATGTGCTCTTCTAGGATAGTCCATGTCGAAGTGGGGTGTCTGTATCAATGTTTTTAAAGAGCTGCCTAAGAAAGATTAAATGAACTGTAAACATGATTGTTAATCTATGGATGAGAAATTCCTATGCTAAGAAATCAAATACTGAAAGTAAGAAATCTGTGGATAAGAATTTGAATGCAGAAAATAGTAAATCTATTTTTAAGAATTAACTTGCTGAAAACAATAAAAATTATACTATGGAATTGAAATGCTAGGATTTAGCACAGACCTATTCTAAAGTAATGAAAGCTTGATATTTAATCTCAAGGGGTATTTACTGAAAATCAACTGCATAAAACTCAAAGTCTGATCTAACATAAATTAATGCAAAGGTTGAAATCAGAATGCCATTATCTAATGCTGCATTTTTAGTCAAAACATCTAAGAAGTGAATGTCATCATATAACAAATAAATACTGAAAGAAATCAATCTCTATGAGTAGTCCTAATAATGAAATGAATACATAGGCTTAAGATCTAAATCGCTGCTTCAGAAGTAAATGCAAGTACATAGAGAAAAAAGTGTTAAATTATGCTTTGACGGAATGTTGCTACAAGACTACAGGAACAACATTATCATACTACAGAATGCGCTGTAATGAACTACGAAATCAGAAGTGATGAACCACTACAGAAATCGAATCGTGTTATTGAGACGCTATTTAGAATACTCTCATCTGCAATATAAATTCAACCAATGCACAACACATAATGAGAAATACATGTACTGTGAGATCTCCTGACTTGTGGTTTGGAGGGGCCCTCTCCAACCCATACTTAGGAGTGAAAAGAACTTATAAACACTGAATCGTAGATAACATCAAGTCTTTTTTTTAAATATAAACTTCATCATTTAGAAACCAAGTCTGTAACACAACTCTCTTAAAAGTCTGAAATGCAAAATAGTAATTCTTCAAAATAGCAGCCGGGGGCCTCTCGCTACCCGAGAGGTCCTTATTTATAAAATCCTAATGCTTAACCTAACAAAAATGTCTAACTTCCGATTCTCTTTGAACAAGAGTTCGGTCTCTACAGATCAGTAAAAAGGCACTGAGTTTGGTGATGTTCTTCCAGTTCTTCACTTGATTCACGTGTTATCCTTTAGTACACCTACACCTGCTCATTCAACTTCGTTTTTCATGCAATTAGCTCATAGCAACGCTTTTCAAAACATAACAGAAATAATATGTTAAACACTTCATTAAATAATTAAGGTAAATCATTTTCCCACTAACGAGTGTATCTTTACAACCTTTCTTGTATTTTACTGGTGGGAAAGGAAACTATCAGATACCTGAAATGGGGACTCATCATCTCCCCCATGCTTGAAGGATTCACGCATCCTTGGGTGACATATTCTTCTCTTTGATGACGTATCTGATGTCCCATGCTACCACCTTGGGGGTCCCTGCCTGCCTGTGGTATCCCATACTTTGATCTTCCTTGACCCATGCCCTCCTTTCTTCTTCCTCATTGACTTGTTCCTTAATGACCGGAGGAAGGAAGAATGGGGGTTTAGCCTCATCCCTATCAACCTAAGTTGATTCTTTAATAATGACTCCCTGTAGAGCTTGGTTTTTACGAGAGCATTTTCTAGTCTAGCAGGGGAGTGAAGCTCTTTTATTTTCAGTTCATTTGCCACTCTGCGCCATCTTTCACCAATAGACTCCTGAACCTCCTTATGTGTGCTCTAAAGACTAAGATCGAAGTGAACCACAGCCCCTTTCTATTTCTCAAGGAGAATTGGGATCAGTTCCTCATCTATGGTGAGATTTCTATGGTCATAGATTATTCTTTCAAGGTGAGTTGCTTCTACCCTGATCCATAATGGGGTCTTCCATTTTGCTGCCACATAAATGTGGTATTCCTGAGCTCGTTCAATTTCGTTTTTCATCCAAGAGCATAATGCCCTTAACTGGAAATCACCCATGTAAGGGTTTGGTGACCAGTTGGACGAGCTAGGAGCTACAAAATTGTGTAGGAAAAACTCACTGAGCTAGTCCTTCTTTGAATCTGTGGCCTTGAGAGATGCATCCACAAATTCCCTGGTTGTTTTGATTTCTATTGGGAGTCCCTGTGCCAACCCTTGGAGCTGGAATTTGCCCCACTTTTCTTGTAGGTAAACTGCATATATTGCTAAAGGTAGCCTATGCTCCAATAGTTTACTGCATATTTCAGTGGTAGTAGCCAAAACATGCTTCAGTTGAACAATTTCCTGGTCCTTTTTGGCTAGTTCCCCTTGTGCCTCAGCCAACTTTTCTTAAAGTACTGAATTTCTCTATTCCTCCAGTCTTAGCTCCCCTACATGATGCATTCTTAGAATTTGTGTCTTCTTAGATGAGAATGGGGGTGATGTTGTTTGGCTTCCTGATTCAATTTTCAATGCCACCAGCTCCTTTCTGAGCTCTTCTAATTCTGCCCGTGCCTCAACTAGATGATTGAAAACCCCATGGTTTTCATTATGCTCAGGAGGGTCCCCCTGGGGGTTGTCTTGCTCTTTTTGTTCATTCCGTTCTTCTTCCACCTCCTGTTCTTCCTGTTCATCGTGCATTTCTTGTTCATCCTACTCCTCTTCTATAGTGGGATCCCTCTGATCTACCCACTGATCATCGTCCCCATCCGACACATTTTGAACTATGGGACTGGGTTCCCTACTCTTTTCCTTGGTTATTCGGATTCTGGATGCTTGTGTGAATCTCTTACTTCTTCTTTTCGGCTCTTGATTACTAGCAGAGATCCCTGGTTTCGTCTTGGGGGAGTCATCTCTTGAATGCTTTATTTTCACCAGGGTCTCGGCCACATGGTCCAGATCAATTTTCCTCTTCGCCCCTGATGTAGAGGTGGTTTTGTTCATTCCTCCTGGTGGTATGCCAGCTGTGGGTGTACCCTTCATCCTTTGAACATCTTCAGTAGATACCAACATGAATTCTTCCCATGAAATCTCTGGTATCTGCGCCTTTAATTCCTCACAAACGATTAACTTGATCAGCCCATGATGGGCCAAGGCATCCTCCTTACCTTTAGCATTTTTGCTAGAGATTGGAGCATGTAGTATGGAATACTAATGTTGTTGTTTGGTGGATGATGGGTCCTGTGCCTTAAAAACTCTAGAATCCGAAAATGAAAGATGGGGACATAGCTTAACCTACCAGAGCATGTGATGTACTTCTGAACGATTGCAGCCACATCCTCCCATGGCACTGGAATGGAGAGTCTTTTGACTCCATTTTTTTCTTCGTCATAGACTTCTCCTTGCTCGAAAAATGTTGTTTTTGACTCATGGTTTGCCTCCTTGTCATCCCTGCTCCAATGCAAACCTATCTGTAGACCAGTGAATTTGGAAATTACATCCTCGTCCAACTTTATACGTAACCCCTTCACTCGGGTGACGAACTGTTCATCCTTGATATGTTTAAAATTTCTCGCAAACTCCAGATCCACCCCTGTATTGTACCCTTTCAGTCCTAGGATGAAAGGCATCCAGCCCGCACTGTGGATGGTTGTTAATATTCGCAGGTTCTGGTAGATGGCGTTGTGCTCCTCTGGTTCACTTTTCTTGAATCCTTTCGTCATCTTAAAATCTCTTCTACAATCGACAAAAACCAACTTTGAATGTGTCTTTTACCTCACTAGTCTGGATTGACTATAGGCTTGAGGCCAGATTGCTTGCTGCATGACCACACTCACTTCTAATGGCTTACTTCCGGGAAGTGTTGAGAGGTTTTTTTGTTTGCAAAAACTGGCTCTTTTTTCTTTTACGATCATGCAGCTTTACTTAACTGTCCTTCTGCACTTATCCATATTATTCTTCGTTGTACTTGCTGATTGATCCATTTCTTTTCATAATCAAGCTCTTCAGTTCACTTTATGCTTGTACTTTGTGATTATTGTGAAGTATGGTGGTTATATGTGGATTCATCATTTGTCGAAATGACGGGTGTGTGCAATCATGATTTTGTAATTTGAACCTTTCCCTCCGACTTTATTGAAAAGCTGTCCTCGGCTTAAAATATAACCATTTTGGGGATAATGGTTTGACCTTAAGAATAAAATGAAAATGTTCAGAGATTACCTTGTTATATTTTGTTAGCGTACTTGAGTTCATGATCATCGCTGATTTGTATGCGTGTTGGATGCTGTAGTAGATTTGGTGTAATCCATAGTGATCTTCGGCGTGTCAGTAGTTATGTGTGTTGTCGGCATTTTTTCTTTATTCGTGCCATTTCTTATTTGACTTTGATAATTATTTGCATGAATTTGATTGCTTGTTGCTGCACTTGGATGAATTTTTGGCTCGCTTGGATAAATGGAAGCCTTGCTTGAATCAATTGCAGGCTCACTTGAAGTAGGGCCAGGCTCTCGTGATCATATGGTAGAGTTGATTGAAGAGTGTGCTTGGATTGTTCCTGTAGTGGTAGATAATTTTGCTGGCTCTCTTGAATATATATCTGGCTTGCTTGATTGCTAGAAATGTTTGTGAATTTTCGGGCTCGCTTGAATTGTGCTTGATATTTCTCTTTGCAATAGTAATACTGTATCTTCATAGGGATATACGTGGCCCTTTAATTTGGCCTGTTATTTTCTCTATCAATTTTATTTTCCTTTCTCTTTTTTCTTTTTCTTTTTTTTTTCTTTTTCTTTTTTTCATTTTTCATTTTTTTCTCTCTTTTTTTTTCATTCATTTTTTTCAATGCTTTTTCATATTTTCTATCAGCATCAGTTGTTGCTGGTAGAGTACCTGTGTAAACTCTTCTTTATACTGTGGTTTCTTGTAAAGTTTGAGTTGATGTCCATTCACTATCATGGGAAACTGTTGTTCATCTATTGTAATAATCTTGACTGCTCCATTTTCATAGATGTGCTCAATGATGTAAGGTCCTAGCCATCTGGTTGTTAATTTTTCTTTGAATGTGTGAAACCTGGAATCATAGAGTAGTGCCTAGTCACCTTCCTTGAACTTTTTATCTTTTAGGTGCTTGTCATGCCACCTCTTTATTTGTTGTTGGATTATTTCAGTGTGAGCCAGTGCTTGTTGGCGTTGCTCATCCAGTTGATTCAATTTTAGCATGCGTTCTTGTTGTATTTCTGATAGTTCCATGTTTAACTCCACTGCAATTCTTAGTGTTTTTATTTCAAATTCAATTGGCAACATGACTTTCTTTCCATATACTAACTCATAAGGTGTGAATCCTGTTGTTGTCTTCCATGTGGTGTTATAGGCCCTAACTGCCTCACTTAATCTGTCATCCCAATCTCTTTTGTGGAGTTGGACTGTCTTTGTTAGAATCCTATCTAATTCTATGTTGGTGACTTCTGCTTGACCATTTCCTTGAGGGTGATATGAAGAGGACTGTCTATGCTTAACCTTATTCTTTTTTCAGTAGGTCCTCTATTAAGTTGGATGTAAATTGTGGTCCTTGATCAGAAACTAGTTCCCTTGGTACACCAAACCCATGGAAGATTTGCTCAGTGAAAAATTTTGCTACATTGTTTTCATTTGCTGCAGCAAGTGTTGCTACCTTAGTCCATTTTGTAAGGTAATCTATGCATACTAGAATGTAGCTCTTTTGATTTGATGGTGGGTTGATTGGGCCAACGAAGTCAAATCCCCATTTCTCGAATGCTTCTAAGGAGATCTGTGGATGAAGAGGCATTTATTCTTTTTGTGTAGGCTTCCCCATTCTTTGACAGTCATCACAGTGGAACACATACTCATAAGCATCTTTGTGGAGTGTTGGCCAATAATACCCTGTTTGCAAGATCTTGTAGGTTGTCCTATTTGTAGCATAGTGTCCTCCACAGGGTTCATTGTGAGTGGCATGCATTATGTTATGTACTTCATCTTCCCTAATGCACCTTCTAAGTATCTGATTTGGTCCCCGTTTAAAAAGCATGCCCTCTATCCATATGTATGTGGCACTTTGCCTTATTACTTTTGTCTTTTCTTTATAACTGTAACGTTTTGGAAACTTCTCGAACACTAAATAGTTTGCTATGTCAGCAAACCATGGGATTCTTGTTGATATGGAAAAAAGGTGCTCATCAGGGAAGTTATCATTAACCAATTCATTATATTTTCCATGTGTGACTCTTGACAAAAAGTCGGCTACAACATTATGCTTGCTTGGTTTATCTATTATAGTAATGTCAAATTCTTTGTAGAAGTAGCATCCATCTAATAATTCTTGCACTAGTATTAGGATTGTTCATAGGATATCTGATTACTAAGTGGTCAGTGTGGATAAAACTTTGGTATCCTGTGATGTAATGCCTGAATTTATTGATTGCATGTATGACTGCTAAAAATTCCTTCTCTGTGACTGTGTAGTTGAGTTCTGCCCCAGCCAAATTTTTGCTTATATAGTATATGGCATAGGGTTTCTTGTCTTGTTCTTGTCCAAGCACATATCCAATGGCTTTATCTGATGCATATGTGTGGATGTGAAATGGAGTTTCCTAGTTCGGTCCTTGGAGTACTAGTGCTGCGATTGTTTTCTCCTTAAGATTTTCAAATGTTGTCATGCAATTGCTTGTCCATATGAACTCATTGTCTTTTGTGAGAAGTGCAAACATTGGGGCAACAATTTTGCTATAATTTTCAATAAACCTTCTGTAGTACCCTGTTTGTCCAAGGAAACTTCTTACATCCCTTTGTTTGATAGGTGGTGGCAGCGTTTTGATTACTGAGACTTTTGCTTGATCAACCTCTATCCCCGTCTATGATATATGATGTCCTAGAACGATGCCTTCTTCCATTAACATCTTTCATTTGTCATTGCTTAGGCACAAGCTCATCTCAATACATTTTTTAATACTAATTCAAGATTGTTCAATGCCTGCTCAAAGTTTTTTCCATAGGGTGTGAAATCATCCATGAAGACTTCCATTTTTTCATTTATAAAATCGAAGAAAATACTCAATATGGCTCTTTGAAATGTTGTTGGGGCGTTAAACAAACCAAAGGGTAGGACCCTACAAGCATAAGTTTCCCATGGGCATGTAAAGGTCATCTTATCTTGATCAACTAGGTGTATTAAAATTTGGTTGTACCCACTGAAACAGTCTAAGAATGAAAAATACTTGTTTCCAGATAATGTATCTAGCACCTGATCCATAAATGGAAGAGGAAAGTGATATTTCTTGGTTGCTTTATTCAGCTCTCTGTAGTCCACACAAATTCTCCATTTGCCTCCTTTTTTAGGTACTATAACTAGTGGTGAGACCCACTCACTGTCAGATATTGGATAGATGAACCTTGCATCTAATAACTTTTGTAGTTCCACTTTGACTATGTCTTTCAATGGAGGGTTCAACCTTCTTTGTGGTTTCTTGATAGGAGTAGAACCTTCTTTGATGTAAATGTAGTGTTTGCAGATATCAGGATGTATTCCTCTCATGTCTGCATATGTCCATGCAAATGCTTTACTTTGTTCTTCTAGTATCTTCATTAATTTATTTTCTTGCTTTGGTTTCAAATTGGAATTTATGTTGACTATTTTGCCAGGAAGAATTTCCATGATTTTCACCTTTTCAATTTGTTCTTCTAGTACTTCTGTCCATAATTCATCCATGTTCTATTTTGAACTCTCACCTGTTTCTGTGGAAAAAAATTCTTGAATAACATGATTGTTAGAAGATACATTTTGTATAAATCTATCTATATGGCCATCTTCGTTTATTGCTTTTAGTGATAGTGCAACATCAATTGTTAGGATAGGTCGGAGGTTGTCATTTGGTGTGTTCTAGTAATCATCAGTCCAATTTTGATATTCTAGATCTGAAGATTTCATTGCTGGTGGGTAGATCGTGATTTTCTTCCTGGCATGTCCACTGGTGATAGTTATATTTCTTGAACGGCAACCTATGTAAGCATCCGCAATTGCTAACCAAGGTCTACCTAGTATGATTGGATAACCACTAAGTTTTCTTTTGACTTCAATTATTATGAAATCAGCTGGGTATTCCCAGGATTCAATATTGATCATAATGTCTTCTAGCATCCCTTCGGGTTTCACAGTGGATGTGTCCGCTAGTTGGAGTACTGTTGTGGTTGGTCTGACCATTGATTGGAGTCCCAGGTATAGCATGGTTTCCTTAGTCATGACATTGATCACAACTCCCAAATCTATTAAGCTTTTATTTATTTACTTGTTATTGATGGTGACGTTTACTACAGGACTACCTGGATCAAGATATTTAGGGTTTATTATGACACCCAGCATTAAATAAACCAATCGTCCCACTACATTTATGGTTGGTGGGTCACATTTCCTCCTTCTGAGTTTCTTTAGGCAATTTTCCCTAATAAATTTGTTGCAGATGGGCACATCCCTTATGGCTTGTAAAATTGAGATTTGGATGTTTAAGTGCCTGAATTCGTTTAAAATTGTATTCTCTTCATTTTCTTTCATACTTCATACCAGTTTTTCTAGAAATGGAGGGTTTCTATTGGGTGGGAGTGGTTGGGTTTCGTCCTCAGGAGGGTTTGGTCCATCTGGATGCTGAACATAGGGTTCTGATGTTTGTTCTTGAGCTTCAAGTTGTTGGATATTGTGTGGGGATGTATTCTGCAACATTTTTCCATATCGAAGGTTTATTTCGTTTATTTCTATGGTGCCTATGACATATGTAGGGAATTGTGTGATATCAACGTTATAAGTCTGTTGCTGTTGTGGAGGTCGGTTATTATTAGGATTTGGGATTGGTTGGGATGGAATGGGTGGAGGTCTGGGGGGTGGTTGAGGCTGTGGGGGTGGCATAATAAGTGGCTGTTGTAACGGGGCCCTCCAATTTGATGGATGGGGGTATTGATTTGCATAATTTGGGGTGGATGGAGGAAAAGGTGGGGGGTATTGGGGGTAAGACGGTGGGTAATACGATTGTTGATAGGATGGTTGATATGTTTGTTGATTCTGTTTCCATTGCTTTGGATTTTGTTGTGCTTGCCATGGAGTTGGTGCAGAGTTCTAATTTGGTTGTCCTTGATTATAGTAGGCTTGATTGCTTAGTTGATATGGTTTAACAAAATTATTCCTCCTCTGATTTATAAAACAGAGCTATTCTATTGCTCCTTCAGTTGTTGGGTCTTGAATAGCTGCCTTACATGAGGGTAAGAGGGGACATTTATCAGTGGAATGGTCGTCATTGTAGATACCACATACTTCTATGGTGTTCAAGGTGCACTGCCCCTTCTCATGTTTTTTTCTACAACGAGGACAGAATACTTCCAAGGCTTGGTTAATTTCATCCTACTTCTTTTTTATTTGTAGTGCATCAAGTTGCATGGCCAGAGATTGTAAGATGTCAGTCTTCATGTCATCTAACAGGTTGCCTAAATCATATTTTGTAAGATTGGGTCCTGAAGATGATGAGGATCCTATAGATGTGTATCTCTTGTCCCATTCTTGCTTTTCCTAGACCTAGAATGGTTCTTGAAGATCTGTAGTATTTGGTCATAAGTCTTCTGAAATATGTCTCCATCTCCCAAGAGGTTTAGGATCTCAAAATTCTCCTCTTTAATCCCCCTAAGAAGGACCAGTTTCAGTGATTCAGGGTCTAGGTTGCAATGGTTAGCTCATTTGTAGCTGAGCTGAAATCGCTGGGCATAATCTTCTAAGGATTCACGGTCTCCCTGTTGCATCCTAAATATTTCATCCCTTGTATCTTTTTCTTTGCAGTAGTCCCTATACTTTTCTAGGAATGCCTATTTCATTTGATCCCAACTGAAAATACTATTTCCTTCTAAACTCATGAACCACCTAAGTGATAAATATTCCAGTGTGGAGGGAAAAAGCATCAACTTTTGTGCATCTGTAGTATAATCGAAAGATCTACAAACCATCTCAAACTCAAACAGGAATGTGTCAGGATCTTCTGAAGTCAATCCATGGAAGTTTAGCAGATTGTTAGGGTTGATATTCTTCATTCTAGCATCTCCAAGAGGTATGCTAATGGGAAAGGTGAAAAGCTCCCTGGGTTCTTCTTCTTCATCAGCCATAGTGGTGTTTGAGCTAGAACTAGTAGAGAAGTTGTCTCTGTTTGGATCGTATGTGGAATCAGTTTCATTTTTAGAGCTTGGGGATCCAAACTGAGAGTGGTAAGAATTGTTGTCATTGTTATCGCTCATGGGACGCCTAGGCAGAAAGCGTCCAAACCTATCCCTTTGCCGACGAGGCATTCATTGGAAAAAAAATTATGTTCTTGTTTTATGTGATTTTTGTTTTCTTTTTGTGTTGTTTTTAGGTGATGTCTCCTAAAATATTTAGCACCTCCCCGACAATGGCGCCAAAAAGTGGTGGGCTCTAAGTATGGGTGCCTAATGAGGGAAACTAGACTAGGAGCTTACTTTAATTATCAAACCAGGGGACGTACAAACTTTAAAGGCACTAGCACTATATGTGCTCTTCTAGGATAGTCCTTGTCGAAGTGGGGTGTCTGTATCAATGTTTTTAAAGAGTTGCCTAAGAAAGATTAAATGAACTCTAAACAAGATTGTTAATCTATGGAAGAGAAATTCCTATGCTAAGAAATCAAATACTAAAAGCAGGAAATCTATGGATAAGAATTTGAATGCAGGAAACATTAAATCTATTTTTAAGAATTAACTTGCTAAAAACAATAAAAATTATACTATGGAATTGAAATGCTGGGATATAACACAGATCTATTCTAAAGTAATGAAAGCTTGATCTTTAATCTAAGGGGTATTTACTGGAAATCAACTGCATAAAACTCAAAGTCTGATCTAACATAAATTAATGCTAAGGTTGAATTCAGAATGCCATTATCTAATGCTACATTTTTAGTCAAAACATCTAAGAAGTGAATGTCATCATATAACCAATAAATACTGAAAGAAATCAATCTCTATGAGCAGTCCTAATAATGAAATGAATACATAGGCTTAAGATCTAAATCGTTGCTTCAAAAGTAAATGCAAGTACATAGAGAAAAAAGTGTTAAATTATGTTTTGACGGAATGCTGCTACAGGACTACAGACACAGCATTATCATACTATAGAATGCGTTGTAATGAACTACGGAATCAGAAGTGATCAACCACTATAGAAATCAAATCGTTTTATTGAGATGTTATTTAGAATACTCTTATCTGCAATATAAATTCAACCAATGCACAACACATAATGAGAAATACCTGTACTGCGAGATCTCCTGACTTACGTGTTGGAGGGGCCCTCTCCAACCCGTACTCAGGATTGAAAAGAACTTATAAATGCTGAATTGTAGATAACATCAAGTATTTTTTTTAAATAGAAACTTCATCGTTTGAAAACCAGGTTTGTAACACAACTGTCTTAAAATTCTGAAACGCTAAACAATAATTCTTCAAAATAGCAGCCGGGGCCTCTCGCTACCCGAGAGGTCCATATTTGAAAAATCCTAATGCTTAACCTAACAAAAATGCCTAACTACAGATTCTCTTTGAACAGGAGTTCATTCTCTACGGATCAGGAAAAAGGCGCTGAGTTTGGTGATGTTTTTCCAGTTCTTCACTTGATTCACGCGTTATCCTTTAGTACACCTACAGCTGCTCATTCAACCTTGTTTCTCATGCAATTAGCTCATAGCAACACTTTTCAAAACATAACAGAAATAATCTTTTAAACACTTCATTAAATAATTAAGGTAAATCATTTTCCCACTAACGAGTGTATCTTTACAACCTTTCTTGTATTTTACTGGTGGGAAAAGAAACTATCAGATACCTAAAATGGGGACTCATAATGTAGGATTAGGAAGTCGCTTGATGTATCAAGTGCTAGTTCAATGCCTCATTGGAAATAGAGTCATCGAATGCATTGGTGTTTCATGGGATATCACTAAAAGTAATGGTTTCAAATTCATAGATGAGAAGGTGCACTTGCAGGAACTTGCAGAAGAGGAGGGGATCGATGACACAAAACACATTGTTTAGCTGCGAGACAACTAGTTGGGAATCTAGGTTTTCTTGCATATGGTGTATGTTGAGGTGGGTGGAATCACTTAAGAAACCAATGATGGAATCATACTCTGCTTGGTTTTTTGTGAGTTCTCCCAGAAAAAATCCACCAGTGTGGTAGATAACTTGGAGGGTCAATAAATAGCCCAAGCAACTAATGCAAGGTTTTTGGACCATTGACTTGCATCGTCTGCGTAACCAATATAGATGTTTGTTCAATAGGTCATTTGCATAAAAAAAATGGACTTATTCTCAACCAAAAGGAATAAAAAATCATAAATGAAATGTTGGGTTGTGTTAAACTAGATAAATGTAAAAAAGAAGGGGAAAATATGGTTTGACCATTCTTTGTTTTGGGGGCCATTAAATGTTGGAACTCAAGGTGGTATCATAATCATTGGTGATGTTAGGAACCCATGTCTTTACATTGTTAGTATGTTGTTGTTGGACGCATATGCTTTGTAAGTCGTCCCGTAGTATTTGTTGATCAATAGTTTATGTTATTGTTGTTAGCGAATATGCTTTGTAAGTCGCCCGTAGTATTGTTGATCCATAGTTTGTAACGGCCCATGGTTTTGACCCATAGTATTGGCACCTAGAATTAGTATATAAGTGTGTGTTGAGACCTATGAAGGCACCGTGAAGTTAATTGTATTGAGCTTGCTCAAAGGAGGTTTCCCCCTCAAAGTGGCCTGTGATCAATATAAAAGTGATTTTGAGTTATGTCATTTCTGCTATTTCGCATATTCTTGTTAATTAATTGTTGCAGGTGCATCACATCTGGTATCAGAGCACTTTCTTGGGCTCGCTGGGTGAAATTTCTGGCAAATTTTTTTTCGCATCTGTTGCAGGTTCGGATTTGGGAATAATCCCTATTCGCTTAACTATGGGAAGTACTTGGGCATAAGCCCTAAAACTCATTGTGAGGAGTACCACAGGAACCCCGAAGTAGCTGGCCCATTGAGAGGACCTGCCAGCGAAAAGGGCAACGACCCCTACCTGATTGACTAGTTCCCACCCGTGAGGTAAACCAAGAGCTGTCGTTTGTGGCAAAGCGGTTATCAGTTTTACCTGAGCCGTGGAGTGAGGGGTACTGCCCCAATACGCAAGCCGTCAGACAGCATTGGTGGCCGAGTGAAACCCCTGAACTGTTAGGAAGCCGCACATACCTGGGGTCCATATCTACTTTCAGCTGAACTATTGTCGATCACTGCTGCGTTGTTTCAGATCCATTTTGCAAGTCGTTCCAGATTCAACCGTTTTCAATCCATTTGGCGCTGTTCCAGATCGCTTATTTTCACTCTGTTTCCCTTGAAATATTCGGGGAACCCCTGTCATCCCATTCTACATATTTCAGTCCTGAGGACCCTATCCCCAATTCCCCTTCCGAAAGCCCAAAATCTCACATTTGTCTATTTTTAGGGTTTGCCATAACTTCCTCATATTTCACCCAATCACCTTCAAATTTTACCACAAAGTTCCTTTCTGAATTCTGCTTCTTTGTTCCCCTCTGCCAAATTTTCCCATTCTTTCACCTCGCTTCTGAAATCCTCATTTTTGCTTCCCTATCTATCCAACAGTGTCCAAAACCTAGTCAAACCACAATTACCCTTCTGATTTTTTCCCAAATCCAGATTTTCCCTTACTGAAGTAGTTTATGTTTTTGTTTTCCTACCCAGTCAACCAAAAAAAAAAAACTGGTTATGGTTGTCACCCGTGCAGGAGCAAAAACCATGGAGGACGCACTTGCAGTCATCCAAGCCAAACTCCAGGATCTGGATGAAAAATTTCTCGGTCTCCATCTTGAACATTCAGCTATGAACAACAAACGACAGTCTGAGTCTTCAGCAGACAGTGGATTCTCTTCTTCCAGCAATTTTCGTGGTCTGAAGCTTGATTTTCCTCGCTTCAATGGTACCGATCCAACTGGATGGATCTATCATGCAGAACAGTATTTCAGTCTGCATAATACTTTTGATGTCAACAAAGTTCCATTGGCATCCTTTCATTTGGAACAGGAAGCTCTTCAATGATACCGTTGGTACATCAAGGCTCATCCAGAGCCCAAATGGCCAGACTTTTGCCAGCTCCTTTTGCAACGATTTGGTCCTAGTGCTTTTGATGACTTCACGGGAGCCCTCACTAAACTTCGCCAAACTGGCACTGTGAGAGAGTATCAAACCGAATTTGAGAATCTAGCCAACCACACCGAAGGATTGTCTAATGACTTTTACCGGAGTTGTTTTATCAGTGGTCTAAAGGATGCCATCTGCTCTGAGGTCAAAATGTTCCGTCCCAACATAATGATGGAAGCAATAGGGTTGGCAAATTTGGCAGAAGACAAGATTGTAGCCCAACAACGCTCCAAGCCCACTTTTGTTCCCTTCTGAAATATGGGTTCTCAGCGACCACCTATACCGCAGGCTCCTCGACCGACTCCTATCAAGCGTTTGTCTGAAACAGAGATGCAAGCACGCAGAGAAAAGGGGCTTTGCTATAATTGTGATGATAAATTCACTCGGGGACATAGATGTGTTCAGCAAAAGCTTTATCTCTTGGATGTGGAGTCTCCGCCTACCTCTGAAATTGGTGACGAAGATCCAGAAACACTGGATGCTCTGGTCGACATTCAGGAACCGCCTATTGACCCTCCGTCTTAGGATGACCAGCCAGAGATATCTCTGCATGCTTTAGTTGGAATCACCACCCCCCAAACAATGCGGGTCAGGGGTTACTTCAAGAAGCTTCCTCTTACAATACTCATTGATTCTGGTAGCACTCATAATTTCATTGACCCTCGGATCGCCAAACAAGCTGATCTTTTTATCCATACTTGCTCCAACTTTGAAGTCATGGTTGCCAATGGGGACACCTTACCTTGCAAAGGGAAGTGTCAAAATGTGTGTATCTCTATGGGAGATTATACCTTGCGCTCTGACATGTTTTCCTTGCCCTTAGGCATATGTGATGTGGTTTTGAGTGCTCAATGGCTACGCACACTTGGCCCTATCTTATGGGATTTTGCTGAACTTTGGATGCAGTTTTCCCTCAATGGACACAAACACACATTGACAGGATTACAACCAGGTTCTCTCAGCATCATCAGTTCACATCGAATGGAAAAACTCTTCAAGAAGAATTCACATGGTGTCATCGCTCAGATACATTCCATCCAGATGCAACCATCAGTGGTCTCCACTACTCCTTTGGATCTACAACAAATTCTGGATCGATATACAGGTGTCTTTGCTGAACCAGTGGGATTGCCACCTTCCAGGCTAGAAGACCATCGTATTCAGCTCCTTCCTGGTAGTGTTCCTCCCAACATTAGGCCCTATCGCTACCCATTTCACCAAAAAACGAAGATTGAAATGCTCGTTCGGGACTTATTGAAGCAAGGTATTATTCGCCCAAGCACTAGTTCCTTTTCTTCTCCAGTTATTCTTGTATACAAAAAAGATGGGTCATGGCGCCTCTGCATTGACTTCCGAGCACTTAATCACCTCACCATCAAGGATAATTTTCCAATTCCTGTTGTTGATGAGCTTCTTAATGAGCTTCATGGGGCTCACTTTTTCTCCAAGTTGGATCTTCGTTCTGGGTATCATCAAATTCGGGTTCATGAGGATGATATCCCTAAAACAGCTTTCCACACACATGATGGCCATTATGAGTTTTTGGTCATGGCCTTTGGCCTCACTAATGCTCCTTCCACATTCCAAGCCTTAATGAATAAAATATTTCGACCCTACCTGCGGAAATTCATTCTGGTATTCTTTGATGATATCCTCATCTACAGTAAAACATGGGATGAACATCTTCAGCATTTGGATCTTGTCATGCAACTTTTCTCTGACCATCATCTCCATGCCAAGCAGTCTAAATGTGTTTTTGGACAGAAGGAAGTTGAGTATCTCGGGCACATTATCTCAGCACAAGGGGTTCGCGTGGATCCTGCCAAAATCGATGACATGAACAATTGGACGCATCCTCAGACACTCAAGAGCCTTCGTGGTTTTCTAGGGTTGACTGGCTACTACCGCAAGTTTGTCAAGGATTATGGGAAGATTGCAGGTCCATTAACTGCTCTATTGAAAAAGGATGCCTTCACATGGACACCTGCTGCTCAGTGTGCATTTGACAAACTAAAACAAGCTATGTGTACTACACCTGTGCTAGCTATGCCCGATTTTTCCAAGCCCTTCACTATTGAGAGTGATGCTTGCGGCAATAGACTTGGTGATGTTCTCCTTCAAGATGAACACCCCATTGCATTCACCAGCAAAGCCCTTTCAGGTAAGAATCTAGCTGCCTCTACCTATGAGAAGTAAATGATGGCTATTTTGCATGCAGTACAGAAGTGGCACCCATACCTATTAGGGAATCGTTTCTGCATCAAGACTAATCACCAGAGTCTGAAATATTTCTTGGACCAGCGTGTCTCCGCCCCGGCACAACAGAAATGGGTTAGCAAACTCATGGGTTATGACTATGAGATCACTTACAAGAAGGGTAAAGACAATATTGTGGCAAATGCTCTTTCTCGCACATTTGAGGCCCAAGGTTCTCTTTCAGCTATTTCTATGCCTGTTCCAAATTGGTTGCAATCTGTTCAACAGGATTATGTCAATGACTCCTCCTTATCTCAAATCATCCAATGCTTGACCAACAACCCTTCTGATGTACCACATTACTCTTGGGATGGTGCTTCTTTGCGATACAAGGGTCGTCTGGTGCTTCCCTAGAGCACAGATCTTCAACAGGCTGTCTTCTATGAACTCCACGCTTCTCCATCGGCAGGGCACTCTGGGTTCCTCAAAATGTATGAACGAGCACGGCGTAACTTCTTTTGGCAGGGCATGAAAAGGATAATTCAACAGATTATGGTCGAATGTGATACCTGCCAGCGCAATAAGGGTGAAACAACACTCCTTCCAGGATTGCTTGAACCCTTTCCCATACCTACACAGATTTGGACAGATATTTCTATGGATTTCATTGAAGGGCTCCCTAAATATGGCAAGAAGACAGTGATTCTCGTTGTGGTTGATCGCCTCTCCAAATATAGTCATTTTTGTGCTCTCAAACATCCCTATACAGCCTCCTCCGTCGCTCAAATTTTTCTGGACCAGATCTTTCGTCTTCATGGCATCCCTTCTTCCATTGTCTCAGATCGTGATGTGACTTTCACCAGCCACTTTTGGACAAAACTATTTTGCCACACTGGCACCAAACTGAAGATGAGTTCAAGGTATCACCCACAAACAGATGGTCAGACTGAAATTGTCAATAAATGCTTGGAAACTTATCTTCGTTGCTTCACCTCAGAACAACAACATCAGTGGGAAAAATGGCTCCCTCTCGCTGAATGGTGGTACAATACCTCTTACCACACTGCCTCTAAAATGACCCCATATGAAGCAGTCTATGGTCAGGCACCTCCAGCTCTTCTTCCATACACCCCCACCAGTTCACTAGTTCAGGAAGTTGACACGGTCCTTCGAAACCGCGATCAGATTCTTTGCATTTTGCGGGACAATCTTCACATGGCAAGAAATCGCATGAAGCAACAAGCTGATCAGCACCATTCTGAGCGCACTTTTCAAGTCGACGATATGGTTTTTCTTCGTCTCTAGCCGTACAAACAATCATCCTTGAAACTCAAAGGGCGTCATAAGCTCGCTCCAAAGTTCTATGGGCCATGTCGGATTCTTCAGAAGATTGGGTCCATTGCTTATAAATTGGAACTTCCTCCTTCTTCCCGCATTCATCCAGTCTTTCATGTCTCTTGTCTGAAGAAAGTTCTTGGCACCAACATCAGTGGACAAACGATTTTACCCGAAATAGATAATGAAGGATCCATCCTTTTGGAGCCAGAGGCCATCCTCAATCGGCGCACGCGTCATCTTCGCTCTCGCTCTATCACAGAGGTCTTAATTCAGTGGCACGACATGGAACCAGAGAATGCTACATGGGAACCACTCCTTCAGATTCAACAACAATTTCCACATCTAAAGCTTTGAGGACAAATATTTTTTTAAGGGGGAGGGGATGTTAGGAACGCATGTCTTTACTTTGTTAGTATGTTGTTGTTGGACGCATATGCTTTGTAAGTCGTCCCGTAGTATTTGTTGATCAATAGTTTATGTTATTGTTGTTGGCGCATATGCTTTGTAAGTCGCCCGTAGTATTGTTGATCCATAGTTTGTAATGGCCCATGGTTTTGACCCATAGTATTGGCGCCTAGAATTAGTATATAAGTGTATGTTGAGACCTATGAAGGCACTGTGAAGTTAATTGTATTGAGCTTGCTCAAAGGAGGTTGCCCCCTCTAAGTGGCCTGCGATCAATATAAAAGTGATTCTGAGTTCTGTCATTTCTGTTATTTCGCATATTCTTGTTAATTAATTGTTGCAGGTGCATCACAGGTGAGTATCCAAAATTTGTAGGGGATCCTTGAGTGTTTTCTAAACACCCAGTAATGCTTGCAAAGGATCCAAGTCTTCATTGAAAGATAAGGAATCACTACTAGTCAGGAGACCGGCCAAAGGAGATACAATATTGATGGTATTTGGTAAGGGAGAAACAACTTCCTCAGTCGATAAGCGTTGCGGGATTGTGGTAAGGTAAGTAATTTGATCTTGGAGTCTCATGAGTTCAAGATGAGCTTCTTGTTCGGTGCATAAAATAGGACATTGGAACAAAAAGTGAGAAGTATCATTGCAAGACCGACAAGGACGTGGTACTCGGGCACAGAGGGGTAACTACATCGTTGGGGAGTCACCTTGATCCAAAAGTGGTTGTGATGGTCCTGGAAGGGAGCATGTGCATATGATTCCCACAAGAGGAGAATTCATTATGTGGTGTTGTCGTCATAATATCTGTAGGTTGGGAGTCTTGTGGTGTCATAGGCTCCACAATGGGAACTTCCATAAGGATAGGTTGTGCGGGAGGAGAAACTACTGGTGTCTTGAATGTAGTGACCACGTTGATAGAATTTGCTTCTTGGTTTTGCGCTAAAGAGTTATCAACCCTCATTTGAGTGAGGTGAATCGTCACCAAAGTGTCTCGAAATCAATGGAGATCAAGACAATGGTGTGTGTAATAACAAAACTGCGAACAAATTGAACATGCATGATTTGCACGGAATGATTTGGACATAGGTGTGGGAAATTATTATGTGCCCTCTTCTACTGTTTGTGTAGCATGGGTTAAAATGACCAGGGTATTGAGAAAGTTCCATAGCTCTAGCAAGGTGGGGCACAAGTTGGTCGCATGGCCTTGTTTCCCACAAAGAGCGCGTGGTGGAGTGACTCTTTATGTGGGAGTATTGGTCATTACTGGGGATTTTAATTGTATTTGGTTGATGCCCCCTTTTTTAGGCTTAGAAAATCCCAAGGATTTGGGTTCAAGTTTAGGTAGGAGGGGGCCTTTCAAATTAGGTTGTTTCATGCCTCCGTTGGTGGTCATAGTGGTGACCGGTGTTGGTTTAGTTGACGATGTCGTAGGTTTGACTAGAGATATAGATAGCATAACTAACCTAGTAGGTGTAACAGCTGAAATAGGGATAAAATCATAGTGGGATACTGGTTTAGAATCCATTTATGGTAGGAGGGTGTAAGGTACCATACCATAATACCCAAAGTGAGTCTAGGTTGAGTCAACTGAGCCATAACCAGCGTCCCTTACATGTATGTGGGGGTGTACAAGAAAGAGATTTGGAAGATTGGGGGTACCGATGGATTCAATTTTTTTTCAATGCCATGGATAAATGGCGGGGCTGATGACAATGTTGAGGGGGAGGTGGGCCCATTTTTAGTGGTGAAAATTGTGCACATTAGGCCAATGGTGGATGTGAGGATATTAGGTGGTGGACTGGAGTACACTCCTAGAAAGTTGGAATCCTTGTACATGTCGAGGGAAATATCAACATAGGGGGGTTTATTTGCTCCGGTGACAATGGGTAGGGTATTGTCAGGGTTTCTAGTGGCATTGGGATCATAGTAATTGAGCTAGTTAAGTGTCACGTCCCCACCCATCATACCAGTGCAATGGGGAGGATAGTGAGGCTAAAACCGGGCATCCAGCCCATAAACTTATTTCATAAGCATTCACATACTATAATGGAGATATGAAGATTCATAAAGATTTTAAAAGCACAACAGAAGTAATTTCAATACACACCCATCATACATTCCAGATGTTCATGCCATTCATTAATTTAAGCAATATCCAATTAGCAAATGAGAATACTTATCTTAAACCAAGTAATCCCTGAGCAACCAGCTACGCTTCTGCAACGTTCCACCCAACCGTAGGCTAGTGTGCTCCCTAATCTCTCAGCACCACTGCCACCCCCCGAGATGGGCATGATCTCCACAAGGAAAAGGGGAAAAACAGGCTCATCACATAGCCAAAGATACGCTAGAAACAACCATACCAACCAACAGTTGGGTTTTTGAGGCTGCTAGGAGATGGAAGCATATAACAGCAAAAGTGTGAGTGTTGGGCATGAGAAAAACGCTTCTATAGTGAAGTTCCCAACAATGGGTTTCTAACAGTTCCAGAAAAACGTGGGCAACCAAAACGAAAAGGAGAAAATGGGAAATCAACCCCAGGAGAGTAGAATCGTTTTCAAAAGAATGCTCACGGGCATTTCGTGGGCAGAAATGGCCTCCCTAACCCCAAAAATCATGGCTCTCTTCTCCCATCCAATGAGCTAACCAAAAACGAGTTTGCAGGCATGGAATAATGCCGGAAATGGTGAAAAATGTGAAGGATAAAACCCCAACAGGCTCAAACTGCGTGAGAGGAAGAATGCCCTGGGTGAAGAATGGCTTTGGGCCAATTTCGTGGGGGTTTTCTTGCCCAACCAACCAAAACTCGATTTTCCAGGTTGTTGTCTTGCCCATACACAAAAATGACAGCCATACCTCTCCCATCCCAAGGCATTAATTGTCTCAACCAATTATTGGAAGAATTAAATGATTGGGTGCATGAGGCCAAATGGGTAGTTGAGAGTTCATGGGTTTCCTCAATGAAATGGCTTAACACCATGGCTCAAGGGTTTGGTTATTTTTCCTCCCTATTCATTGTAAAGATCATGCCCCCATCTCTTTGTTGCATTGCGTAGCTGGTTGTGGGTATCTTTCATTAAATTTGTATTTACATGATGTCTTATTTACATCCTGCCCTTCTAGCAGAAGAACCATAGGCATCTATCTCTTTAATTTCCAGTACATAAAATGCTAAATCAGTGGTGGGGCCTTGGCCTTGAGCTCCTCACTATGATTAAGTTACAATATTTACATCATTCACGATTTAATGCAAGGGGGTCAAAATGGGGACGTGACATTAAGGGTGAAAATATTCCCATCTAAGGGAAACATCATGATACGAAAGAACGAGGAGGAAACTGCCTTCATGGTGTACATGTAAATACACCCCAAGAGGATGTAATAGTCGAGTTGAACATTGACTACCTCGATATCGATCATGACCATATTCCCCCCATATCTATGGGGACATTTTGGTACAATCCTCTAGGTTGGAATGGCCTCCCATCATATGTACAAAGAGCAATAGATGAGGGAACTAGCTCGGGTGATCCAAATCATTTCCAAACATTAGAGGACATGACGCAAGTGGATGCGCCTTCATCGATGATACACTGATGAATCATAATTTTCTTGACTATAACGAGGACTTGAAATGTGACTAAAGAGGGAGTCGCGGTTCACCTTTGTTGAGGTAAAAGGTTCACCTTTGTTGAGGTAAAAGGTCATGAGGCTCAAGTTCGAAGGATCGACAGCGCTGAGTGCATTGCGTAATGACTTTCATTGGGTTGAGCATGACTATAGCACCTCTAATGTGGACATCATGGCAGGTGACTAAGCTAAGTCATCCACAATATTGTAATTGTGGGAGGATTTCATATGGGATTTATCAGGTGTGTTTTGAATGGAACTTTGGGGATTCATGGGATATGTTCAGTACTCGGCGTCAAATTTGAAAATGACCCTCGAGGGGATAGGGACATCTTCCAATTGGGGAACTTCAAGCCTATCATAACCTTTCGCTCGAGTATGAATATTAACATCCAGCGGGTAGATATTTTGGAAGGATCCATTTCCGGAGGAGCAGGGATTTTTTTATCGCATATTGACCCCTTGATTGGTGAAGGGTTGGTGTAAGACAACTATTTGGGGCTGGGGAGGATTGGGGGCCTAAGGAGTTGTAACAACTCTAAAAGTCCATCAAAAGAAAAAAAAATTGTATATGGTGAAATAAGTTCTACAGAATTTAGGTTTTACTTCTTATTTGCGTTAGCTGCTGAAGTGTACACTTGTACTTGTTATTTTCGTTTGTTTATGTAATTCATGTTGGATGATTTCTCACCATGTTACAAAAGATGTTTAAATGTCAAATATTAAGCTCATACATCTTAATACCATTGTATGACAATCCTTAGTTTTGATATCGTACTACTAATTACGTTATTTTTGTTTGAAGGGGTGTTCTTGTGACGACTATGGGCTTACTTAGCTTTCATGAAAGCTAATGCATATTGATAACTTGTACATGTTTCCAGGTAATGACTCATATTACCAAAAGGTTGGATTGGAGATTAAATAAAATTTCCAAAGTGATTTGATACCCTAGCTAAGAGTTTTAATGCATCAAAAGTGTTAAGCATTACTACCAACTATAGGTAAAGGTGGATGTCCTGACTAGCAGCTCGAAGGCATTAATTCAAAGTTTAAAATGTATGCATGTAACTATAGAAAGGTAGTAAGAATTTGATTTTAAGTGGGATATAGCTGGAGTTTTTAAGAGACCACGTGAAAGCTTGCCAACTTGGCCCCACGTTGGCGAAAACCCTAAACCCTAACTTCGAAAGGGTTGCATTGATAATCTTTTGTTCATTTTCTTTATGGAGGTGAGAAGAGCTCTCGGCCGTCATGGCTATGGGAAAACTCTACTATTTACCAATCCACGTAGGGGATAGCCTCTGGTTCACCATGGTTAAGGCAGAGGTAAACTCATTCTGCCCAATTCTATTGCGCAAATTCTTCAAATAATTTATTTAATGAAAAGTTTATAATGTAATGTGTTTTCTATGTGTGCTGACATAAGGTTTCGTGTTTCCTTTGAGTCCTTGGGTCATGTATTAAGAGTTTGGAAAAGAAGAAGAAGAAATCTGTAGGGTTTGGAACTGCCCTGGTAAGCCTCGAGCCTACCTGGAACATCCTGTTCACTGCGTTGCCTGTATAAGATGTAGTTTTCCTTAGTGCAGGGTTTAGTTTGGTTTCTGGTTGAATTTTTGGTGTACCAAACAGGATGAGACGAAGAGGTCTATTTCGATTTGTAAACAGTTATGTTTTTGTCGCTTCCATCGTTGTTCTATTAGGGTTAGTTTCCTGTTTTTGGAATCCATAATGGCAACCCTGTAATGATAACTTATAGTATTACTGTAATGTAAATACTTCTAGGCTAAATGCCTCTAGCTTGGGGTTTTTCCCAAGATATTTTGATGTATATATTATATTTTTAAATGAATACAGAGTTTAGATTACTCTTTGACTATTTGACATTTATATGGAAGGATTTGCTTTCTGAAAAGTGAGTTTTTCCGTTGTTTTGTTCCTTCATGGTTTTCTATTCAATTTTGTTTGAAATTGATCATATTCATGCTTCTGGTGATTGTATGTATGGCTATGTCTGCTATGTTAATGAAATTGTTTTCTTTAATCTAGGAAAAATCCTGATTATAAAACATAATACTATGTTTGTTATAAAAATTTGTACTTCGGCGTTTTGAATGAGTTGTCTGCCAGATTGGCTTATTGTTACTTATGTGATTTTAATACGTTGTTATTACTTTGGTTTTGAATTGGGGTTAAGGCGTCCATTGATAACAAACTAGACCTAGGGTTCCATCTTTATCAACGCTACCAAGAGTTGGTTTAAAAAGACATGTCTCAGTTGTATGTAGCCAATAATGAGCTTGATTATGTTTATATAAGCTCTAAGCTGATATGCCCGCATCATACCCTAGCTGATATGCCTGCAACATGCCCTAGTAATCATTGAGGTTTTTGGGTCATTTTTGTATTGTAAATTGTTTCAATCCAGTTTAGGCGACCATTAACATTCTACAAAAATCAATCTATGGTTGAAATTCTTGTTGAGGATTTTTATGTTCTTGATAAAAGTATTTCATGTTTGGTATGGTTGTATATTGTTGGACAAGTAAATAACCTTCTACAAAATTCGAGCCCTAAACTCTGTTTTTAGTTACAGTTCATGGGTGTTTACTAACTTGTAGGAAGTATGCTAATTCTTAGTATAGTTGTGGGTAGTTTGGAAGTATATTCCATACTTATATAGGAGAAGTATTATGTGCTCGATTCGATCTCTAGGTTAAAATGTTAACTGTATAATTAATTATAATATATATAGATATGGTGTGGAATTATATATATATTTGGTTAATATATTATGAAGAGAGGTGTTCTGTTTTCAGAATGTAAATCATTTGAATTCGATGATATTGTTTATATATATATACAGCTATATTGTGAGTAGATGTATATGTCTATTTTTAGCTACTATTAGTCTACCTGCATAGGCTATATAATTTACTAAAAACCATGATAACCTACTAACATAGATTTAACATATATTCTAGGTATTTAAATAAACCCTAATCCAAATACTATTAGAAATCATCATATAAACTCATAGCCAATAATTTAACCATTAACAACAATTAAACATTTATCTGTAAGCAAATAAAACAATAAGGAACCTGGAAAAGTAGGATACAACACACTCCAAAGGTCATTGTTCCTCCCAACCTACTTCTAACATAGCCAAATCACTTTCCCTGGAACCCTCAAGCTTTTTCACTGAACCACCAGAATGAAGAGAAAGTGTAGAATATTCTATGCTGCAACTTTTTTTCTTGTCAGTCACTTGATTATAGTTCTACTTCATCTCTCCCCTCATCGAATTCTTTTGTGTGCTTAACTTTTCAATATGCAACAAATCCACAAAATCTAGTGTGTGAGCCTTTTGTTCATTCGATGGTTATATTGATTGCCTAGGTCTTTGGGTCATTTTTGTAATTAATGAGCCACCTTCTCAGTTTTCCCTATCTTTTGGGAACATGACCACTTTTTGAGGGAGGATGCCTCCTACATCAGCTGGAAAGTAAATGTTGTTTCTAACAGCTATAGCTTCTGCATTCTACACTTGTGATTCCTCTCTAGTGGGTCAGTGAACACTCTTCAACAGTCCCTTTGGATATGTGTCTCTTCTTTTTATTTATTAAATAATAAAATATTCAATTACAGTCATCTTTGACCATCTCTAGTCAACAACATAAAACTTTACAATAACTTTTAAAGTAATGTTTTTCCACAACATAAAATGTTAAGTACTAGGTGGGTTACAGAAGGATTTATCACTGTCTTATTCTTGGCTTCCACCAACTATTGGAATTTAGGGATAAGAGGGAAGTGATGGGTGTAATGATCATATTATCCACAGATGGAGCAAGAGTAATTGGTCCTCAGGTTGGCATTTTTCCCTTGTCTAGGAGGGTTGTTTGTCCCCACATTTTGACTACCTGGGTTCTGTTTTTTTGTTGGGGATGAGGATTTGCCTCTTGCCCCTACTACTAGTTTTTCTTGTTCTTTCCTTTATTGTTCCCCTAATTTTGATGATTTTGGGGATTTGTGATGTTAAACTGCTCAAACTATTGAGCTTGTTATGCGAAAGAAGGTTGAGCAAGGTTGACCCCCATGTGAGGTGTGGGGGTCTAACCAGTCTAGAACGAAAACATATAGTAAGGTTTATATCCCGATGGTGGGATAAATGCAATTTGCGCTACATAAGATATGGATGTAGGAACGACTTGTGTCAATTGTGGTGTAGGAACCTGTGTTTCCTAGATAAAGTTCGTATAAGTAGGACTATAGGGTCCATACTGTAACTGACCAACTAGGGGGTTGGTACAGGAGAAGGGGGTTCCACCACAGGTGACATGGGTGGGTACTATGGGGCCACGTTAAATGGAACGGGTGTCGTAGGAGGAACCTTTCCTTGGTGGGAAATGGACCTCATAAACCCATCCTCCAAGTGTAAGTAACTCGTAGGTGTAGGATCCAATAACCGATGTTGAGGGGCATTAATGATGATCGTGTAAAGGTATCCATATTGTGCATAGATAAGATCGAAATGCTAAGCCTTAAGAATCCTCACTTTTCAGCAGGGAGGCAGCTATATCTTTGGCAATGTCTAGTTGGATTGATTTAATGAACCAATCCAACAAGAATGGTGGTTGTATTTGGGTGATTCCATGAAGATATAAATTCATAAAAAGAATGACATACGAAGATATAAATTCGTAAATTATATGTCCATGGATAGAGGATTCGTTGATGAATCCAACGGTATCAAGTATGCCCATTAATGTGCATTTAATGACATATTTTAAGCCCCTGAAAGGTACACAAATTTTTATTTCTGTAGAGAAAAGGGCTATGGGCCTGCTTTTAAGGCCCTTGAACGAGGTATTAGCTCGATCGATGTTTTTAAAATACCTTGATCGAGGGATTAAAGAGACCTCGATCGAGGGTTTTATGTTAGGATATTTAGACACTTAGGAGTTAGTTAAGATCAACTTGTGTAATATATCTGTTAGGGATAGTGTGTTTCTTTAGTATGCATTAGTATGCATTTGTAAATACTTAATCCGACGGTCATGATATGTTTTCGACATAGAGTGATCCGACGACTCAACTTCTCTTAGATCAAACCTAACCTTGATCCGTGGCTTAATACCCGATTGGTCCATGATCTCTATTTAAAGAGCATGGAGGGTCATTGTTTAGTTGATCGATTATGAGAAGCTCATTTGTAACTTTCTTTCTTTGCATAATAAATTGTCCCGTAGAAGCTATTTGGCCGGGGCCGTGGAGTGTTTCCCTCAAGAGGGTTTAAACCACGTCAAAACATCGGTGTGTTGATCTGTGATCTATTTGTGTGAAGTGGTTTCTCTTGGTGTTCGGTCCTTTGGTAGTACCTTGTGTACCCGAACATGGTATCAGAGCTTTTATGAAGTGTTGCTTCGGGTTATGATCTAGATCTTGAACTGCTGTTGCCGAAACTCGTAAGGGTTTCTAGTTCTGGTATTTTTGTGCATTTCTGGGCTATGGGAGGTGTTCCATTGCGTCTGGAGCATCGTTTCCATTGGAAAATAGTTTTCTTTTGATCGAAAACGGTTCCCGGTTGCTCCAGAAATGCGTATTTCATCAGATCTGAAGGTATAATGTTATAGTGACGCATTTTTTTATTTCGTTTTTTGAAAAGAAAAGAATCTCATATTTCATCTTTTTTTTACTGTTAGATTTTTTTTTGGTTCGGATTGTTGCTTTCCCGTCTGCGTATGCTCTTTGCCGTGCACCTTGAGCGATCTTGGCAAATCAGAAACAGAAAGGGAAAGGATTTTTCTCAGCTGCATATGCTCTTTGCCGTGCACCTTGCACGATCTCGGCAAATCAGAAGCAGAGAGAAAACGTATACTTTCCAGGCAAGCTAACAAGATCTAAATCCACAAGTGTGGAAAAGTTTTTTTTGTTTCGATTTGTGGTTTGTTTTGCAGGAAAAAGGGCAAGCACGCATATTTTACATACCTTTTAATCTAGCTCACTTGGTTCAAAGTTGCTTTATTCCTTAATAGGTCTTGAGTTCAAGTCTTAGGAAGTTACTTTTAAAATAAAAAGTGCATGCAATTTCTATTTTCAAGTTACTTTATTGTAAAAGTGCATCTCACTTAAATAATAAAAAATAAAAATACAAGTGAGTCACTTAAGTTTTTTTATTGTTGCACTATTTAAAAGTAATATCATTGTAAAAGTGAAATCACTTATTTTACAAAAGTGGTTCACTTAAAGCAACTTTTTTGTAAAGTGATTGTCAAAAGGTTCATTTTGGGAAGAGGGGGGTTCTTTTTTTAAGCTGGACATTCTCTAGCTGCCACGTCACTATTGGGGACATCTTCAACAGTTTCTTTGTTCAAGCATAACTTCATCATACAGAGTCAGTTTTCAGTGCCGTTTTTTTTGAAACCGCCTATTTTTTCGAGCTCTTCACATCCAGACTATTGGTTTATGCTTTTATAGCCATTAATTTACAAATATGGCCGCACCTAGTGATATTCTACTTAACAGTTCCAACTATTTCTCATGGAAATCTCGTATGGAGGATGTTCTACGAAGTAGGGGACTTTTCAGAATTACAACAGGGAAATAAAAAGAACCCACTGATGATGATAAGAAAATAAAATGGGCAAATAGATGTGATGAAGCTCGTGGATTGATTGGGATGTCAATCTCTACTGATTTGCGATTCCACATATCTGGAATTGATGAACCTAATACTGCTTGGGACAAGTTGGAATCTGTGTTTGGTAAACACAATGAAATTCGAGGTCACCAACTCGAAAATGAGTTGATTTCTTTAAATCCAAGTGACTTTTCATGCATTCAAGATTATTTATCTAAGTACAAAACTCTCAAGCTTTTATGTGCAGAATGTAAGATTGAGAGGGAAGACAAACAATGCATTTATCATATTCTTTCCAAACTTGGACTTGCATATTCTGTTTTTGTATCTACATTTTACTCCATGAAAGCATCCTTGAATGCAGCTAGCTATCAAAAGCCTAGTCTTGAATCCTTTTGTGATTCCTTGATTAGGGAACAAGATAAACTCATTCATCTTGGAATAATCAACAATGCAGATACATCTGGGAAAGCCTTATTGTCCCAACAGAAAGAAAAGTCCAAGCCTCCCAAGAAACAAAATTTTTGCAATAATAAGTCAAACAAGGGTCCAAAACCCTCTCAGTCAACTCCTTCTTTAAAAAATGACAAACGATCCAAGCCAAAAGGCAAGAAGACTGAGCGTCATTGCAACTATTGCGGGAAAGATAATCATGATGAATCTAAGTGTTTCAAGAAGATGGCAGCCTTGGAAGCAACAATGAAGAAGCACCACATCAGCCTAGATTCGCCTTCATAATTTGCCTCTCATGGACATGCACTTTGTGCATCTGGTTATTCTTATAATGTATCTTCTTCTTCTACTTCAAATGAATGGCTCATTGATTCTGGAGCATCTTATCATATGGCTAAGGATCAAGCCATCTTTTCTACTATGCATGAATGTAACACCAAACAAATATTTTTTGGTGATGATAGATCTCTAAGTGTTGTAGGAGCTGGAACAGTTCCAATAGATAATGGTCATTTTAGTGATGTACTATGTGTTCCAAGAATTTCCTGCAATTTGTTATCAGTCTATCAGATCACTCATTCTGGTGAAGGTAAAACTGTGACCTTTACACCTCACCAAGTTGTAATAAAGGATTTTAAAGATCCTCAACAGGTTTTAGCTACCAGAATTGTTGATGATATTACCAGGTTGTACAATTTTAACAACTTTGGGTCATCACCTTTTCCTTCAATTTTTGTTGCTCATAGTGATAACTTGAGCAAACTTTGGCATGAGCGATTTGGTCACTTAAATTATCGCTCATTGCAACAACTATGTAAAGAAAATATGGTGACAGGTCTTCCGATGGTATCTTGCAGAGATGGTGTTTGCTCCGGTTGTGTACTTGGTAAACATCATCGGAACAGTTTTGACAAACGTGCCTCTTGGCACGCCTCGGTTCCCTTGGAGCTTGTGCATAGTGACTTGTGTGGTGCTCTTCCATCTGCTTCCTTTTCTGGTTACAAGTATTTCTTAACTTTCATTGATGATTACACCAGACGCACTTGGGTTTATTTCCTAAAACTTAAAAGCGAAGTATTTAACATGTTCTTGGCCTACAAGGCCCTTGTGAAAAACAATCTGGTCATCAAATTATTAAGTTAAGATCTGACAATGGAGGAGAATATGTTAACAAATAGTTCACCACTTTCTGCACTGAACAAGGCATCCAACAACAACACACTGTTCCATATACACCACAACAAAATGGTGTAGCTGAGCGGAAGAACCGCACTTTAAAAGAAATGGCTAATTGTATGATCCAATCTAAGGGACTAAGTCTTCAATTTTGGGCTGAAGCCATAAATTGTGCAAATTACATATTCAATCGCACCCCCACAAAATCATTACAAGGTATAACACCGGAAGAAGCATGGAGTAAAATTAAACCTGATGTAAGTCACTTTCGTGTGTTTGGTAGTGAAGCATGGGCTCACATTCCGGATGAAAAACGGAAAGCATTGCAGCCTAAAAGTGAAAAGTGCATATTTGTTGGATATTCTGAAGATGTAAAAGGATATAGACTTCTTCAACCACATTCTCATGCTATAATCATTAGAAGAGATGTTAAATTTGATGAAAATCTCTTGGCCTGCGAGCCTAACTCGGCGATTGTGCCATCTTTGGCCTGCGAGCATGATTCGGCGTTTGTGCCTTCTTCTTCTTCTTCCAACTTCCTTGACAGGTTTCCAACTCCAGTTTCTGATGATGACAATGAGGATGAAAATCCACCTCTGCCTACTCATATTCCTCCAGTTGCATCAGCACAAGTGCTTCCTCGATGGGTCCGTTCAACATGTGAAGCAGCTGGTGATCTTGCCGGTGATCCCAGAGATCAACGTCGAACACGTTCTCAGTTTCAGCGAGCCTCTTCTCTTTCGGCTCAAGTTTCCGAGAATCATGATCCAGAAACTTTTGCAGAAGCTTCAGGGAATCCAGATTGGGATGCAGCCATGGATGAAGAATATCATTCCTTAATGGCGAACGATACTTGGGATCTTGTACCTCTTCCAAAAGGAAGAAAACTTGTCAGATGTAAATGGGTCTACAGAACTAAGTATGCATCAGATGGAAGTGTTGAAAGACTTAAGGCAATATTAGTTTCCAAAGGTTTTTCCCAAGTTGAAGGGATTGACTACAATGAAACCTTTGCTCCCGTCGCAAAAATGAATTCCATCCGCCTTGTTCTTTCCCTTGCAGCCTTACACAATTGGAAAGTCCATCAAATGGATGTCAAGTCTGCATTCTTACATGGTGATTTACAGGAGGAAATTTACATGGAACAACCTCCTAGCTATGTTCAGAATAACTCTAGCCTTGTCTGCCGCCTTAAGAAATCCTTATATGGCCTTAAGCAAGCTCCTAGAGCTTGGTATGCCAAAATGGATAACTTTCTCCTTGACACTGGTTTTTCTAGATGCCATTCTGACCCCAATGTCTATACCAAGAAAGTAGGAAACCATCTCATCATACTTGTTCTATATGTTGATGACCTTATTCTTACTGGTAGTGACCCTAAGCTTATAACCCATGTGAAATCCAGTCTTAAACAAACTTTTGAAATGTCAGACTTATGACATTTGCATTATTTTCTTGGTCTCCAAGTTCTGCAAACCAAAGAAGGAATCTTTCTTTCTCGGTCTAAGTATGCTTGTGACCTTCTTCATCGCTTTCACATGGAAGATTGTACACCAGCCCCTTCTCCCTTCCAGTCTGGAGTCAAACTTTCTGCCACTTGTACTTCACCTGAAGTAGATGCCACCTTGTATCGTCAACTTGTTGGTAGTCTTTTATACTTGACTCATTCCCATCCTGATCTTTCCTTTGCCGTTGGTCGAGTTGCCCGTTATATGCAGACACCTCATGAAAGTCACTGGAAAGCAGCTAAAAGAATACTTCGATATATTCGAGGTACAGTTCAGTTTGGGATTCATTACAGTACAGGGGGGAAACCTTTGTTGGTTGGTTTCACTGATTCAGATTGGGCCGATGATCCTGATGATCGAAAGTCTACTGCAGGTTATGTTTTTAGTCTAGGATTTGGACCTATTACTTGGGCTTGTAAGAAACAACAAGCTCTTGCTCTTTCTTCAGCAAAGGTAGAATATCGAGCAGCAGTTAATGCCAGTCAGGAAGCTTTATGGCTTCGACATTTCCTTTCAAAGTTTGGATTCGAGCAGCGGCAACCTACTCCACTTTGGTGTGACAATCAAAGTGCCATCAAGCTTGCCAAAGATCCAGTTCTACATCAACGCAGCAAACACATTGAGCTACATATGCACTTCATCAGAAATCTTGTTCATGATCGTGTTCTTGAAGTGCTCTTTTGCCCTACAGATGATCAAGTTGCAAACATATTCACCAAGTCTCTTACAGAAGCGAAGTTTTCTAAACTTCGATCTATGTTAGGAGTTCAGGAACTTGTCATTAAGGGGGGATAGGCTCTAATGCCTCCTTCCTTCTCCTAATAGTGTCACTTTGTAAATCCTTCAATCCTATCCCAAGTTGTTCTTAAGGGGGGATGTTAGGATATTTAGACACTTAGGAGTTAATTAAGATCAACTTGTGTAATATATCCGTTAGGGATAGTGTGTTTCTTTAGTATGCATTAGTATGCATTTGTAAATACTTAATCCGACGGTCACGATATGTTTCCGACATAGAGTGATCCAACGGCTCAACTTCTCTTAGATCAAACCTAACCTTGATCCGTGGCTTAACACCCGATTGGTCCATGATCTCTATTTAAAGAGCATGGAGGGTCATTGTTTAGTTGATCGATTATGAGAAGCTCATTTGTAACTTTCTTTCTTTGCATAATAAATTGTCCCATAAAAGCTATTTGGCCGGGGCCGTGGAGTGTTTCCCTCAAGAGGGTTTAAACCACGTCAAAACATCGGTGTGTTGATCTGTGATCTATTTGTGTGAAGTGGTTGCTCTTAGTGTTCGGTCCTTTGGTAGTACCCTGCGTACCCAAACATTTTACATAAACCTCGATTGAGGTTTCTTCGAGCCCTCGATTGAGGTTATTTCCTCGATCGAGGTTTTGTAAAAAAACCTCAATCGAGGGTTTGTCTGTGTAAACAAAAGAATAAAAAAGAGCTCAGGAAAGGATTTGGGCAATTAAAGTTGTCCAACCACCATTCCCATACAAATAAAACAACCAACCTCTATATAACCACTAAACAATTTCCCAACAACACTTGTTTAAATCATTGTTAGTTTAATTTCAATTAGATCTATGTGAATTTCATGTTGTTCAATTAGAGTTCATTACACATGTAGGAAGTTCTTTGTAGATCTACTTCAAATTCCATATTAACATATTGTTATTTGTTATAACAATTGGAAGAAATATTTGTTTGTTGTCATTTAAGTTTGATGGGAGAGTAAAAGAAAACGACAAAGGAAGCATGCTCGTGAATAAAACGACGATGAAGAGTATGAAAAGAATAGAGAAAGGATGAGGCAACAAAGAGCAAGGTTGAGAGAAGAATAAGATGAACCTTTGGTGCAACAAATTCCAATGGAGAAAAACCAAGGTAATTTTGTAATTACATGCTACATAATTTAAATTTCATATTTTATATTTCTCTAATAATTAGTTATGTACTAACTATTTTTTTTCATCTTAGCCTTACTATATTTTGTTTGTAATGATATTCTTAACAATTTTTATTTAGATTAGTAACAATTTAAAATATATCTATATATATATTTCCTAAGAATTTCTTCATTATTTTGTTTGTAATGAGATTCTTATTTATTTCTTTACTTTGTTATTTATATTTCAAAATTTGTAACAATTTTCAAGTTAAATGGATAATTTTCAAGTGACTAACAATTTTCAAATTAAATGTACACTTTTCAAGTTAAAATGTACATATATATCTATTTTCGATTTTCTAAGTTACTAACAATTTCAAGTTAAAAGTAATTTCAATTCTTGTTTCGTTATTTGTTAAAAAATTATTTGTATAGGGCTCATGTGAGTTCAGGTATCAACGTTTGTTGATTGAAATAACTATTAATGTCTCATTTTAGAACCCTCATTTTATTTGAAATGGACATTGTGATAGTTATGTATTAGTTGGAAAATTCATTTTGAAAACAAATGAAATGAACATTTTGATAGTTATGTAGTAGTACTTGTTAGTTATGAACAAATTCTTGTACCAACTTTTTCTATGCATGAATGTAGGGATAAGTTAGATTTTTTTCCTTATAATAAGTTATATGTTATTTATACTTCAAATTTTGTAACAATTTTCAAGTTAAATGGATAGTTATGTATTATTTGGAAAATTCAATTTAAAAACAAATAAAATGAACATTGTGATAGTTGTGCAGTAGTTGGAAAATACAATGACAACAATAAAAATGGACATTGTGATAGTTATGTAATAGTTTGAAGATTCAATGACAATAAAAGGGTTGTAGATTTTGTCAAATCTCAAATTCTTCCTATCATTGATCTAATTAGATTTGATATGTTCTATGTGGTATGTGTATAGCATAATATCTTAAACATGCACTAAAAAAATCAAATCTTGTTCTTAAAAAAATACTTAACAATGTGTAATAATATGTAACAATTTTCAAGTTAAATGGATAATTTCCAACTCACGAGCAATTTTCAATTTGTTAATTTCCACAACAAATTTCAAGTTACTAGCAATTTTAAAGTTAAATGTACAAATATCGAGTTATTAACAATTATCAAGTTAAATACATACTTGATTTTCAAACTTTACTAACAATTCTCAAGCTAAATGTACAATTTCAAGTTAAATACATATTTAGTTATTTTGAATTCAAGTTACAAACAATTTTCATGTTTTTAATGCATTTTCAATTCTCATACCAACTTTTTCTATGCATGAATGTAGGGATAAGTTATATTTTTTTCCCTATAGTAGCATAATAAGGATTACAAAAAATTGTTTGTATAGCCTCATGTGAGCTGCCAAGTCTCAAGTCACTAACAATTTTTCAAGTTATTAACAATTATCAAGTTAAATACATATACTTTATTTTCAAACTTTACTAACAATTCTCAAGCTAAATGTACAATTTCAAGTCAAATACATATTTAGTTATCTTGAATTCAATTTACAAACAATTTTCTTGTTTTTAATGTATGCTCAATTCTTGTACCAACTTTTTCTATGCATGAATGTAGGAATAAGTTATATTTTTTTCCTTATAGTACCATAATAAGGAATTTCAAAAAATTATTTGTATAGCCTCATGTGAGCTTCAAGTCTCAAGTCACTAGCATAATTTTTCAATTTTTTAATTTCCATGTAACAAATTTCAAGTTACTATCAATTTTAAAGTTAAATGTACAACTATCAAGTTATTAACAATTCTCAAGTTAAATACATATAATTGATTTTCAAAATTTACTAACAATTCTCAAGTTAAATGTACAATTTCGGGTTAAATACATATTTAGTTATATTGAATTCAAGTTACAAACAATTTTCTTGTTTTAATGTATTTTCAATTCATGTACCAACTTTTTCTATGCATGAATGTAGGGATAAGTTATTTTTTTTCCTTATAGTACCATACTAAGGAATTATAATCAATTCAATAATCAAATCTAGGAGCTTACACATCAAAGAATAATGAGTGTGTGTATGCTATGCATATGAGTTAGTGCAACAATAATATAATAATGCTAATGTTATCACATTAATGCCATGGAATTCTACAATGACAATCAAATTTAAATATTATGATTATGGAAAAATTAAATTCTTGAGTTGCATTTGTGTCTTTAGCATTTCAAAACACTTCAATTCGATGCTTTAAAATTAGCATCCTTGCATAGTGCATTTCTTATTGAAACTCCCTTCACATGAATTTTGATTATGTAGGGATAGATTATGGTCATCCATCACATAATTATGATAAAGAATCACATGACCCTATTCTCCCTCATGATCCTGATCAACCATCACAAGACACTTTTCCCTCTCACATTTCAAGTATAATTGGGAGTTGCAGTGGGGTTGGAAGGGGTGGAAATTGTTTGGAGGATTCTGAAGTTGTTGTTGCATGATAAGAGCTTGGGAACCTAATCCCTAGTCGGAAAGTCAGAGAGCATGTCAGTAACATAATCAAGTCATATTTGAACAACATTAAGTGATGGCACAATCTCGAATCCTACATGGGTTGATAAAACAAAAAAAATGAAACCTGCTACAAAGTTGTTGGGTTTTCAAGATGCTAAAACAAAAAAGACATGCAAGAATGCAATAGAAAATGTAAGAAATGCATTACCTTCGTTTGGAAAATCAAGAAATGATGATGATGACCGGGAAGATGCTGAAATCGAAGAGGAACTTACCAGATGAGTTAGCTTAGTTTGTCAACTACGATTTCAATCCCAAAATAAGAATTCAATCCTAGGTTTAATGTTATCATAAGCCCAAATTTTAATGTAATGAAAGTTCCAACGCTACAATGAGGCTAAACTCTGATGCATATAACAGGTGGTTGGAATCCTGTTCATATTGCGTTACCATTGGTTCAATACGTCATTTTTATACCTGTGTGTGCTGTGCAATCAAAACCATAGACTCCAGCTGTTAACAGCATGCTCCCAACTTGGCCAAAAACGATGGGACTGCGCCCCTTTCATCAACGAATGTTCTTTTACCTTGCGCTTGTAACAATGGAAAACACGCCCAATTTCTTCCAAATTCGACCACAGAGTTATACTATGAGGGTAATTCAACTCGATCTTTCCCACTGGAGTTTCTCAAAGTGTTTGCATGCGTAAGGGTTAGAATTTGAGCCTAGCTCTGTTTAAAAGAACCCCTGGCATCACTGGAAACTCATAAGAAAACCTAGATGGCAGATAAATAAAATGCCTCTATGCACACAAGTAACATGGCCACAATAGATTCAAGCATTCCAGAAAATGGCGATCCCTTCTCCAGTCATTCATACAAAAAAAAGAATACATGATATCCCCCTCATCAATTTTTTTCGAATTCATTCTTTTATTAATCGACAGGCTGTTACCAATTCCTGATCTAGTGAGTTTTCCAGGTTGTTTCTCCTTTTTTTCTTTTTGATAGTAAAAAAAAAAACTCTTCAGTGCCCCCTCACCGAGAGTTACAAACTCTATCTTGAACTGCTATTAGCAAGATTCTCCCTAACAGACACTTGCCCAAATCTTCAAAATTTCTTTCGAATTTTAACTAACTGACTCCTAAAACTCGTAACAGACTAACTAGGTGGCTTAGTCTCCTCATAGGGAGCTATAATTAGCCATTTATTTCCTATTTAAACTCTATAACTGACACCACATCGTGGTCTACATAATTAGTCATTTAACAAAATATTCAGATAAATTTTCCTTGATTTTCAGGTTCCCTTAGTTCAACTTCGAGCCACAACATGTGACAAAATGATCACATTGTTGGCTTGGGCTAAATTCCCTTGCATCAGACTCCTAGGGTGAAAAGAATTGAACCCTTGTTCAAAAGGTCAATGACAACAAAACCCTTGGATGCTAGTTTTGTTTCTCTCATCCAAGTAGCATCCTCTACAGGATGTGCTTTCCACTTTACCAAATACTCTAAGTAGTCCTTCTGCCTAGTGCTTTTTGCAATTTTAGTGTCTAAGATCTCTTCTGCTTCCAATTTGTGTGCTACTGGCATCTGCTTCAGCCACTGCAAATTGTCATCAACATCTTTGTCTCCTGCACTCTGACCTACATCACCTTCTATAAAAGGATATATATCAACAACATTGAATATAAGAGATATTCCAACCCCTACTGGCATTTCTAGCTCATAAGCATTAGCAAAAAAAATTCTGAGAATTTTGCATGGCCTAATCTTCTTCATTTTCAGTTTGTTGTACTCTCTTTTAGGAAATATTTCCTTTCTCAGATGGGATAACACTAGGTCTCCTACCTCATAATTATTTTCTCTCCTTTTAGAATCAACTCTAGCTTTGTAATTTGCATTACTTTTCTGTAATATTTCCTTAACTTCCTCCTGTAGTTCACTGATTCTAGCTGCAAAATATTCTCCATCTGCACTCCTCTTCTCCAAATGTCCCAAATCTATTAGTTCATACACCCCTCTAGGATGCATACCATACAAGATTTGAAATGGGCTCATACATGTGCTCCTATTTGGCGAGTCATTATAGGAAAATTCATCTTGTGCCAACACTCTATCCCATTGTTTTGGATTTTCTCCAACCAAGCTCCTCAACATGTTACCCAGACTCCTGTTAACTACCTCAGTCTAACCATCAGCTAGGGATGATAAGAGGAACTAAAGTTCAGCTTAGTGCCTAGCTTCTTCCATAATGTTCTCCAGAAGTGACCTGTGAATCTCACATCTCTATCAGACACAATAATTCTAGGCAAACCATGTTGCTTCACCACTTCATTAAAGAATAAGTTTGATATATGAGTGGCATCACTTGTCTTAAAATAGGGAATGAAATGTGTCATTTTAGTAAATCTATCAACCACTTCAAAGATGGAGTCATTTCCTTTCTGAGTCTTCGGCAATCCTAAAATAAAGTCCATACTCACAGAATCCCGGGGTCTGGTAGGAACGGGTAATGGTGTGTATAAGCCTATGTTTTGGCTTCTTCCTTTGGCATGCTGACAGATTCTACATCTGCTCACAAACTTCTCAACCTCGGACCTCATCTTGGGCCAGAAGTAAAAATGACTTAGTTGTACATAAGTCTTATCACTTCCAAAGTGACCAACCATTCCACCATTGTACTTCTCTTGAATCAAGTTTTCCCTCATTGAGCAACTTGGGATGCACAACTTACTATTCTTGAAAAGTAATCCATCCTGCAACATATATTCAATCCAAAATTCTTTGCCCGCTTCTGCAGGGTTCTTGCAAGCCTTGTATGCATTCTGAAAGTCACTGTCAGTCTCATACAAATCTCTAAGATATTCAAATCCTAAAACATGTACCTGATTTCTTGTACAATTAAGGTTTTCCTGCTTAATGCATCAGCTACACGATTTGACTGTCCACTAATATGCTTCAACACAAAAGTGAAACTCTGCAGGAACTCTTTGGCATGTTTTTTATTCAACTTAGGATGCTGCATTATGTACTACAAAGCATGATTGTCAGAATACAATACAAATTCCTTAGGCATCAAATAATGCCGCCAATGTTTCAGGGCTTGGGCTATAGTATAGAACTCCTTGTCATACGAGGAATATTTTTGTTTTGCATCATTTATTTTTTCACTAAAATAGGCCACTAGTTTATGTTCTTGACTGAGCACAGCCCCAATAGCTTCTCCACTAGCATCACATGTAACTTGGAATGGTTTTCTAAAGTCTAGTAACCCCAACACGGGCTGCTTAGTAATCTTTTTCTTTAACAACTGAAAGTTATTTTCAGCTCCTGCTATCCATTTGAAGGGTTGCTTGTCCTTTCTAATAGTATCAACAATTGTAGAACAAATGCCACTAAACTTCTTTATGAATTTCCTATAAAATCTTGCTAAGCCATGGAAGCTTCTTACCTCGAATGTGATTTGGGGGGGAGGCCAATCCAAAATTGCTTGTACCTTCTCTGGATCGATCTTCAAAGCATCCTTCGAAACCACAAAGCGCAAATACACTAACTCATATTTCATAAATGAACATTTCTTAATGTTCACCAATAACTTCTTTGCTTGCAACTTTTCCAAGACATATCTCATATGCCTCAGATGCTCCTCCTTTGACTGAATGAAAATTAGTATATCATCCAAGCAGACTATCACAAAATTTCCTATGAAGTATCTCAAGACTTCATTCATCAATCTCATAAAAGTACTTGGGGCATTTGATAACCCAACTAGCATAACCAGCCACTCATACAGCCCTTCATTATTTTTGAAGGTTGTCTTCCACTCATCCCCCTCTCTAATTCTGATCTGATGATACCCACTTTTAATATCTATCTTAGAAAAGTATGTTGCTCCACTTAGACAGTCCATTATGTCATCCATCTTGGGAAATGGGAACCTATACATGATGGTTATTTTATTAATGGCTAGTGAGTCCGTGCACATCCTCCATTAACCACCCTTCTTTGGGCTCAACACTGTAGGCACTGCACATGGGCTTAGAATTTTCTTAATCAACCCCTTATCCAACAGTCCTTGCACTTGCTTTCTGATCTCTTCATTCTCCTGAGGTGTCAACCTATAGGCTGCCTTGTTGGGTAAGCTAGCTCTATGAATGAATTCAATGTGATGGCTGATGTCTCTCTTGGGTGGTAACTCATTGGGCAAGTCATCCACCACAATGTCTCCAAATTCGGCCAAAATTTCCTGAATTTCTTTAGGCAAATCTGAAATAATAGTCTTCATCATTACTACCTTGGGATTGCACATCACAACATAGTTCACTTCCTCTTCCTCAAGCTGATGCAAATACTTTTTTCCAGTCAACATTAAAACTTTTGTTGCTTGTTGCTCTACTGTGATACCTTCTTGCAAAGGAAGTAAGACATGTCTCATTCCATCTGTATCAAAACTATAGAAGTTCCTCCTACCATCGTGCACTACTTTCCTATCAAACTACCAAGGTCTCCCCAAAAGAACATGACATACATCCATGAGCATAACATCACATATTATTTTGTCTTTATATGTACCTACTTGTAATTCAAACTCACATTGCTCACTTACCAGGATTTGATGTTCTTATGCAACCAGGATACCTTGTAGGGAACTGGATGTTTGTTCTTCTTCAAGCTCAGCTTCTCCACCATCTCCGTGGAAACCAGATTGTCAGTACTCCCACTGTCAAACACCATCTTGTAGCATTTTCCTTTGACCTTGCACATAGTCTTGAACAAGGCTTTCCTCTGAGTAGGTTATGCACTTTCTTTCTCAGGCTTCAGCAAGAATTTCTTTATCATCAAAGCCTCTCTAGTCTCAGGTAAATTTTCAGCCACTAGTAATTTCTATTGTTGTTGCTCCTTCTGAGCTACATAGGCCCGTCTATGTCCTATGTTTTCCTTCTCTAGGTATTCAAAATATCTATGACCTAGCTTGTTATATTTGTAACATCTAAAGATAGTTTCTTTGCCTCTCCCTCTACCTCTACCTCCTTGGTAAGGTCTTTCTCCTCTTGGGTCATTGCCCCTATTTTGTTGTTCATGCTGATTTGAATTGCTGGACTCTCCCTTTTGGGCTGCAAACTTCTCCCTTCCAGCTGGTTGTCCTCTTCCTTTGGCTGAACCTCTTCCTCTATTGAAGTTTTGTTTCCTCAATAGCTTCTCTTCTGCTCTCAAGGCACATTGGTAGGTCTCTTCCATTGTCTTAGGTGATATCATACTGATTTCATCTTGGATCTCCATCCTCAAGCCATTTACATACCTGGAAGTCTTCTTGGCTGATTCCTCCACATGGGCCAGCTCTCAAATTTAATTTGTAGAACTCCTCGGTGTACTCTCTTATAGTGAGCAACCTTTGTCTGAGATTCTGCATTTTTCTATACAAAGTTAGCTGGTAATCCTTGGGAAAGAATTTGGCCTTCATCTTGGCCACCATCCTATCCCAGCTTTTGATTAATGGCTTGTTTTTTCTTCTCCTCTCAGCTTGTACACTATCCCACCATAGGAATGCATTCCCTTTCAACAGTGTCACTGCCAATCTGACCTTCCTGTTCTCGTCAATATCATCATACTCAAAATATTTGTCCAACTCACTGATCCAGTCAATGAGGTGTTCAGCAGTAAGGCTTCCCTCATAGGTAGGCATCTTGGGATTTGGTCTTGATGTGGTTCCTACAATCGATCGAAAATACCTCAGATCAGGTGTCTCTACCATAGGTGTTGCCTCCTCTTCACGTTCTTCCTCTTCAGGCTCACTCACATTTCCTACCACTGGATCTCTCTGTCTGCCCAGCTCCATAGCTTCCATACGTGCTCTTACCTCTCTCAACTCCTGCATAACCTCTGCATTGGTTGTTGGTCGTCCTCTGCCACGACCCCGAGATCTACCAACATGAGCAGCCATGTCTTTTCTCTTTTATCATGAGCAAAACTCCTGGCTCTAATACCAAATTTGATGACCGGGAAGATGCTGAAACCGAAGAGGCACTTACCAAACGAGTTAGCTTAGTTTGTCAACTATGATTTCAATCCCAAAATAAGAATTCAATCCTGGGTTTAACGTTATCATAAGCCCAAATTTTAATGTAATGAAAGTTCCAATGCTACAACAAGGCTAAACTCTGATGCATACCAAGGTGGTTGGAATCCTGGTTATATTGAGTTACCATTGGTTCAATAAGTCATTTGTATACCTGCGTGTGTTGTGCAATCAAAATTGTAGACTCCGTCTTTGAACAACATGCTCCCAACTTGGCCAAAAATGATGGGACTGTGCCCCTTTCATCAACGAAGGTTCTTTTACCCTATTCCTGTAACAATGGAAAATATGCCCAGTTTCTTCCAAATTCAACCACAGATTTATACTATGAGGGTAATTCGGCTCAATCTTTCCCACTGGAGTTTCTCAAAGCGTTTGCATGCATAAGGGTTAGAATTTGAGCCTAGTTATGTTTAAAAGAACCCATGGCATCACTGGAAACTCATAAGAAAACCTAGATGGCAGATAAATAAAATGCCTCTATGTGCACAAGTAACATGGCCACAATAGATTCAGGCATCCTAGAAAATGTCTAGTCCTTCTCCAATCATTCATACAAAAAAAAGAATACCTGATATCCCCCTCATCAATGTTTTTTGAATTCATTCTTGTATTAATTGACAGTTTGTTACCAATTCCTGCTCCAGCGAGTTTTCCAGGTTGTTTCTCCTTTTTTTCTTTTTGACAGTAAAAAAAAAACTCTTCAATCCCCCCTCACCGAGAGTTACAAACTCTATCTTAAACTGCTATTAGAAAGATTCTCCCTAACAGACACTTCCCCAAATCTTCAGAATTTCTTTCTAATTTTAACTAACTGACTCCTAAAACTCGTAACTGCCTAACTAGGTGGCTTAGTCTCCTCACAGGGAGCTATAATTAGCCATTTATTTCCTATTTAAAGTCTACAACTGACACCACACCGTGGTCTACATAATTAGTTATTTAACAAAATATTCGGATAAATTTTCCTTGATTTTCAGGTTCCCTTAGTTCAACTTCGAGCCACAACATGTGACAAAATGATCACATTGTTGGATTGGGCTAAATGCCCCTACATCATATAATATTCGAGTTGATTGTAGGGAAATTAAAACAGTTGTTGTGGCACCAAGCACCTTAAGAAATTGAATGGTAGAAACAATGGCATCATTGCTCAAAGTTTCAAAAAGAAAATTGTTCAAATATACTAAATTCAGGGTCCAGATAGATGAAAATGATGAAGCTGCTTGTTGGGCTCTTATTTTTAGGGAGCCGTATCGAGGCAAGATGGTAGAGGGCATTAGAGAGAAGGTGATAGATTTTTGGGATATCCATTCTTGCTCTATTCCAGATCGAAATCATACCCTGCGACAACGTTTATCCAGAGGCATTTATCAGGAGCTCTGTAAGCATGTGATGGAGATGACGATAGTTGCACTTTACGAGGAATTCCAAGAAACCAATCCCGGTGTTCATATATCATTTAGCATATTCAACAAATTGAAACCATGGTATATTAGGGCGAATACATTTCACGAAACTTGTTGATGCCAATACCATTTTGAATTCCAACTATACTATGACACATTTTTGGATTTTCGCAAAAGGCACTAGAATGGTGAACCAGCTCCTCACACAGTGCGAGATTTGTTTTGTATGATATTGTGCAACTGGAATCCTAAACAAGTGTTTTTCAGTATATAGGTGTGTAGGTGGGAGAAGATGCCCTGAATGTGGTGATTTGACATTGTTCTATAGGAAATTTCCTATCGATCCAACACACCTTGGATTGTCAAATATCACAGTTATGTGGAAGAGGTACAAGTATGTCTCCATGAATCCATCCTCTTCTTCATCCATGCCATCTAAGATGATCGACTTGCTCGAGGATGAGATTCTTGTTTCATATTTCATGGAGAAGTTTCAAAGTCATATTTATAAATGCATAAATCACTCCCATAGGTCCGGGTGGCAAGCTTCAAAATTCAAACATTCTCGTGAGGTATTTGAGCCAGGCAAATATTATTAGTGGTAGAATTTGCAGAGAACTACACATTTTCTCCTTAGAGAGAGTTATAGAGTGAATACTATAACTATGGACAGGTGTCTATCTTCGTACCTGTATTGTATAGACATGCTCAGGAAATCATTGATGGTAGGGATAACACTACTAAGTCACGCGAAGTGATAAAGGAGTACCATTTTTATGTCAGTGATGATCGTGAGCATGACACATTGTTTGTTCAACACTTCTTTGGGTTGATTTATGATTCATTCAAACAGAGAGGTGTACCATTTATTGAACACTGGATTTGGTCAGATGGGTGTGCAGGGTAATTCAAATCGGCATGCTCTTTTTACTGGTTGAGTCACCTTCACAAAGAGATAGGAGTCCGACATACCTAGATATTGTTTGAAATAGGGAATGGAAAGTGTGAAGATGATGGCACAGTTCCATGTGTGAAACAAGCACTTCGGAGGTACTAGATGATCCATGGTGCAAACCAACTCAAATGCTCCGCAAAAGTAGTTGATTGGTGCACATGACATTTGGCACATCAAGGTCACGAACAAGCCACGCCGGTGTTCAGGTAATAAACTCCAAACTTAATTAATAAGTTAATAACATTATGTCATATTTTCCAAAAAATACCTGCTCAGTAGGAATTTATATGACAAATTGAATTCCATGTAGCTTCTTTTGGGATGTTTTCCTTGGTGATGTGAATAGATCCATCACGTGGTATTGTGATACCATACTTGGTACAAGGGAATTAAATTATATTCAGAGTAAAGACATGGGCGACACATTCACCATTGAAATGAGGAAGTATCTTTTTTTTTGCGATTTGTGCATTGATGCAAATGGATGCGGGATTCATTACTATGAAAATGATGTATATGTGAAACCATGGAAATATGTCCCTCTTAATCCAAAGGGCCCACATCCAATTTCAACATGGAAAGAGATGCACACTGATGAGGAAATGGTCTCACTAGATCATGATTGAGTTTCTGATGTGGTTAGGGAAGGTGCAAGGCTTCATTATTAATTAGTTCATTATATATTACACATATAAAAATCCTGTAGAAATGCATGTAGGACATTTGAATAATAATTGTAATTTCTCTTGCAGGTGATGTATTCGTTGTCATTTCACCCCCAACAATCAAGAAAATGTGGCCTATTATTTGATGCGGATCATACAAATTAAAAGAAGGTTGGTGCGACCTTATCAAGATAGAGAGTTCATGTACCAAATTTGAAAGAGTGAGAAAACAGGGTGTTTATAAATTATTTACAGATATTTTATGCTTGAATATATATCATGCCAATACAATCATTTGGTGGTGGTATCTCGGATACATCTAACAGAAATCAAAGTGAAGAGAGGTGAGCCAAAGAGATGGAAGATGACATCAGCTGACCATGATTGTATTATGGAGACTTGCATTCCTATAACCCATTTCCCATATGAATTAATTACACATGTCACTTGCAACATTGACATAGTTGTCACGCTGACTTGTTGAAGATTTTATTGGAGATTTTTGTGGAAGTTGGTTTTTCCTCATTTATATAGACTTTTTTTGCAAGGTGACAAATAACTTTATAAATATGTTTTTTTAGATGCTTTAATGCCAAGATTAAAGATACTAGATGGGAGGTTTTTGGGAAAATTGGGTCATGGTGCTAAAATGTGACAAGCACATTGAAACTTTGAATACACTTGAATGTACTAGTGCTCCATGAACTTCCTCCATAATAATTTTACAAATATTCTTTTAGATGTTTTAAAATCAAGATTAAATATACTAGATGGTTGAAGATTATCAATATCTACGATAAACATGTGTTAGAGAGTCATAATCTCTAAAAACCAAGAATTATTAAAATACAACCACCTAAACTTATAAAATGGGTAAATTTTATTCGATAGTAGTTCTAGGAAACAATTTTTCATTGAAATTTTATGTGGATGGATAGAAACTAAATCCTCCAAGAAAGATCCCTAAGTTGCACGTATCCATTCATGGAGTCACTTAAGGGAGGGTCATACATCCTTAACTCTTCAAATAAAGTTTTTTGAGTTGTGATGGAGGAGGTTGTTTCAATATTGAGAGATCCACCATGAAGATGGAACAACAATGAAAGGGTTGAGTCCTTTAGTATGTTATACAACCAAAGTAGCCATCTTCCATATGCTTATAAGTGAATATCAATCCTCACTAATGCATGGTTATTCCACCTTAACTTGAACTAAAATATTTATATAGTAACAAAACCATAATAATGTAAAAAATTGCATGTATGTATCACTTCAATGACTTGTCTACACTCCTAACAATTAAAGAATGCTTTGTAGCCATCTTGCCTTTATGAAAGATGTTGAACGGTAGATGTTCCCACTTCTATAGAAGGTTCCATACACACCACAAAATTCTATTTGATAGAAACAAGGATATGCAACACCTATACAACCTTAATATAATTGTAATTTAAATTTTAAATTATAATTTAAAATATACCCATACAATCTAAAATTGTAATTTAAATTTTAAATTGTAATATATTCGAATTTTGAATTTTGATTTCAAATGAAATTGTAACATAACTGAAATTGAACTTTTAAATTGCAACTACACACTGAATTTTCAATTGAAATAACACATTAAATTTGAAATTACAATTTCAAATTTCAAATTGTAATTGAATTGCAATGTGTAAATTGTAATTGAATTGTAATGTGTAGACTGTAATGTAATTGTAATTTAAATTTTAAATTGTAATGTAATTGAATTTTGAATTTTGAATTTGCAACTGTAATGTAATTGAAATTGAACTTTTAATTGTAACCACACATTGAATTTTCAATTGAAATTACATATTAAATTTGAAATTTGAAATTGTAATTAAATTGCAATGCGTAAAATGTAACTGAATTGTAATGTGTAGACTCTAATGTAATTGTAATTTAAATTTTAAATTGTAATGTAATTGAATTTTAAATCTTGAATTTTCAACTGTGATGTAATTGAAATTGAAGTTTTAAATTGTAACTACACATTGAATTTTCAATTGAAATTACACATTAAATTCGAAATTTTAATTTTAAATTTTAAATTGTAATTGAATTGCAATGTGTAAAATGTAACTGAATTGTAATGTGTATACTGTAATTTAATTTTAATTTTAATTTTAAATTGTAATGTAATTGAGATTGAACTTTTATATTGTAATCACTGTACATTAAATTTGCAATTGAAATGGCAAAACAAATTTGTAACTGTAATAACTATATCTAGATGTAATATAAAAGATGATCTATTTCAAATCAAGATACAAAATACACATGAAGGCCAATATGATAAAATATACAAAATATATAACAAAATATCAAAAAGTCCATATATAATAAAAGTCCATATCCAAAACATGAAAATGTATGCATCATGTCCAAAACATGAAAATATCCAAAACATGAAAATGTATGCATCATTAATTCATTGGCCACTATCACCACCAAGACCTTGATCGCCCCTATGACCGCCTTCACTAGTAGTAGACCCATGGCCTTCAGGCGGTAAACTATGAAAGAAGGCCTCGATCTCAACATACTGTAAAAGTTAAAATTGTGAACTCTGTAAGTTAGTTATATTTTGACCAATGTATGATATTCAACAAGAAGTGAAAATTTTTAATGGATGGATGTAAAACTCACTTGACTCAAGTCAATGATGATATCTAGAAACTAGGTCAGAACCTAGGTTGATGGGCCTCATCAAGACCATGTGGGCGAGCTCCATCCCAATCATCTAAGAAAGTGATTGCAGCATTGACTCCCACCTATAGTGATGTCAGTGTAAGATGCCATTACATGTAATAAGTTAGAAATTAAAAATTAAAAATAAACATAAAATATAATTCAAGAATTAAAACATAAAGTATAAATTGAAATTAAACTAAATGGAATTGAATTGGAACATAAATTAAAATTTACTTATGTGTCTACGTCTGATAGGTTAGGACCTTGGCGGTCCTCATGTGTATCATCTCGAGTAATGGCCTTTCCTCTTCCTTCTACAATTTGAAATTCAAAGTTAGGATCTAAAACACAAAATCTCGAATCAAGAAATTAAAACATAAATTATAAATTGAGATTAATAAACAAAGATTGAATTGGAACATAAATTATAACTTACCTCGATGACTGTGTCCAGTGGGTTAGGATGGACGAATGGACCTCAGAGATGACCAACGATTGATGCCTCACTATGAAAGAGCTCATCCATGAATGTGCTCCCTTGCATGGAGCAATAAAAAACACCCCTTAAGTATTATTGAGCATTCAATTTACTGTTAGAATTCAATATGCTAAGACAGAAAATAGCAGCATTACATTCCATTTCACAATAATAGCATATACAGGATCATTGAAGAAACAACAAGCACAGCATAAACACAAGAGACAGAGATTTATCCTGGGAAACCCTCATGGGGTAGAAAACCCAACAAAGCTTCCTCAATATAGATGACCAGCAATATATAAAGATGAAACCCTGAGACATGATCTCCTCCTCCACAATAGCAGACCTCTCCTCCACAAGTGCGCTATCCTCAAGTGAGTGAGTGTGTATAATGAGGAACACACCTCCTCTATTTATACACTACTCTAATATATATTTTACACAAGTACATGTAGGCTCGTATTTAACCATTAGGTTAAATACCCCATTATAACTGACTGGGCCGACCCCCACATGGTGGGTCTAATAACCCTTTGACCCATATAACACATACAGGGCCGACCCCCACTAGGGAAGTCTAATAACCCAAGTTACCACATTCCGACAGAGGAATAAACATCTCCGGATATACAATAAGATCTTCACGGAGGAATGAAACATCTCTGGAATAATAAAGTACAAATATAATATTCTTTGAAGTTACAATATCTCAACACTCCCCCTTAACGAGAAGGATATTATAACAGCATCTGCATGAGCAAGGAGTCATCAACATCATACATGATACATCTATAAATCATTGGAAGCTTTCTCAACATCATCAGTAACTCAAGCAGTTACTGGAACATCTTCAATACTGGAACATCAACATCTTCAGTACTGAGTCTTTATCTTCTGCAGCACTCGAACAACTATAGCAACATCAACGTCTGGATCCTCACGATCATCAACATCGTCATCTAGACCATCACGATCAGCATCATCGTCATCATACGATCATCAGCATCGTCATTACACGATCATCAACATCGTCATCTCACAATCATCAGCATCGTCATCACACGATCATCAGCATCGTCATCTCACGATCATCAGCATCGTCATCACACGATCAACAGCATCGTCATCACACGATCATCAACATCGTCATCACACGATCATCAGCATCGTCATCACACGATCATTAGCAACGTCATCACATGATCATCAGCATCGTCATATCACGATTAGCAGCATCGTCATCACACGATCAGCAGCATCATCATCACACGATCATCAGCATCGTCATCTATATACATGATCCTTCCTTTCAGAATTACTGGATCAATCTCATCACAATCATATTTAAGACTATCCTTCCTTTCGGAATTACTGGATTTACTATCTAAGGATGATTAGTCCAACCACAATCATATTTAAGACTATCCTTCCTTTCAGAATTACTGGATTTACTATCTAAGGATGATTAGTCCAACCACAATCATATTTAAGACTATCCTTCCTTTCGGAATTACTGGATTTACTGTCTAAGGATGATCAATCCAACCACAATCGCATTTAAGACTATCCTTCCTGGATTTACTGTCTAAGGATGATTAATCCAACCACAATCGCATTTAAGACTATCCTTCCTGGATTTACTGTCTAAGGATGATTAATCCAACCACAATCGCATTTAACACTATCCTTCCTGGATTTACTGTCTAAGGATGATTAATCCAACCACAATCGCATTTAAGACTATCCTTCCTGGATTTACTGTCTAAGGATGATTAATCCAACCACAATCGCATTTAAGACTATCCTTCCTGGATTTACTGTCTAAGGATGATTAATCCAATCATGTGCATTTTGAACCAAGGTCCAGGGACGATGCAGTCCTATCCTCTATTCTCGGAGACACCTGTCTACGGCTCACTTTAGAACTTGAGTTCAAGGATGATCCAATCCTCTCAAGTCCACCAAGGACTTCATTCTCGGAGACCTCACGTCTACGACTCTCTTTAGGACTGAAAGTCCGGGGATGATCCAATCCCCTCAAGTCCACCAAGGACTTCATTCTCGGAGACCTCACGTCTACGACTCTCTTTAGGACTGAAACTCTAGGGATGATCCAATCCCCTCAAGTCCACCAAGGACTTCATTCTCGGAGACCTCACGTCTACGGCTCTCTTTAGGACTGAAAGTCCAGGGATGATCCAATCCCCTCAAGTCCACCAAGGACTTCATTCTCGAAGACCTCACGTCTACGGCTCTCTTTAGGACTGAAAGTCCAGGGATGATCCAATCCCCTCACATGTTCACCAAGAACTTCATTCACGAAGACATACGTCTACGGCTCTTCTTTCGGACTGAAGTCCAGCGATGATCCAATCCCCTCACATGTTCACCAAGAACTTCATTCACGAAGACATACGTCTACGGGTCTTCTTTCGGACTTCAATCCCCGCACATGTTCACCAAGAACTTCATTCTCTAAGACATACGTCTACGGCTCTTCTTTCGGACTGAAGTCCAGGAATGATCCAATCCCCTCACATGTTCACCAAGAACTTCATTCTCAGAGACCTCACGTCTACGGCTCTCTTTAGGACTGAAATTCCAGGGATGATCCAATCCCCTCAAGTGTATTCTCATCTACACAGGTACAAATATCCAAGAGCATGTATCACATCAAAACATGTATACATCACTAATCAAAACATGTATACATCACACCAAAACATGTATACATCTAGCATGTATAATCAAAACATGTATACATCACATCAAAACATGTATACATCTAGCATGTATTCTCACTAATACATCAAAGCATGTATACATCACATCAAAGCATGTATTCTCACTAATACATCAAAACATGTATACATCACATCAAAACATGTATACATCTAGCATGTATCAAAACATGTATACATCACATAAAAAACATGTATACATCAAAAAATAAAAGATATATAGGAGTTCTAAATCTAAATAATTCTAAGTAACTAAGTGCAACAAAACAAAATTTAAGGGACATACTTGTTATCAAGTACTATACTACTCCCCCTTTCGAGGAGGGTCCTTCTGGACTGTACCAAGCTTGTCTCGGAAGTATTCAAACTTTACTCGAGACAAAGGTTTAGTCAGGATATCTGCAATCTGATCCTCAGTGCTTATATACTCGAGCTTGATAGCTCCTCTATGCACCATGTCTCGAATATAGAAGTATCGGATCTCAATGTGTTTTGACTTATTGTGGAACACATGATATTCAGACATCTTAATGCAGCTTTGATTATCACACATAATCACAGTGGGATCCATTTCTAAGTCAAACACTCCATATAAAAGCTTTTGAAGCCATACTGCTTCACAGCTGGCAGAGCAGACAGCCATATATTCTACTTCAGCAGTACTGAGAGCCACACTAGAATGTTTCTTGCTGAACCATGAGATCATGGCAGATTCAAGACTATAACATCTACCTGATGTACTCTTTCTGTCTGAGACACTTCCTGACCAATCAGAATCTGAGTAACCATGTAAACGGAGTTCATGACCTCCAAGATAACATAGACCAAAAATCTAATGTACCTTTTAGGTACCTCACTACATGCTTTGTAGCTATTAAGTGAACCTTTCTAGGTTCTACTAGATACTGACTTAGGGTATTTACAGTAAAGCATATATCTGGCCTAGTATTTGTTAAATACATCAATGACCCAATGATTTGTCTAAATAGGGTTAGGTCCACTAAATACGATGAGTCATTAACTAACAACTTCAAGTTGGAGTCCATGGGAGTGGCCATGGCTTTATACTCCAACATATCAAATCTTTTTAGAAACTTCACAGCATACTTACCTTGATTTAAAAGATTCCTTTTGGATCTTGCCATACTTCTAGACCTAAGAAGTAGTGCATTAATCCGAGATCTTTCATTTTCATTTCTGTAGCCATTTTCATGACATGTTTCTCATTCCTTGTCATAAAGAGATCATCGTCATACAATAATGGTATGATAGGTTCATCATCCACAACCTTAAGGTAAAGGTTAGGAACAACTTTACTTCTGGTAAAGCCCAAGCTTTGTCATGAAGCTATCAATTGTCCATTATTCTGACTCAGCATTGAGTGATCTTCTGCATATCTATCTGTGCCATCTCTCGTCAGATGGGTCTACTAATATGAGTCTCAAAATCATTCGAACTCTGTGGTGAGTTCCTTCTTGCATCCATGTCATATGTGTATAGAACCCATATTCAACCTTGTAGCTAAGGTTGAGATCCACATCACCCATGATGATCATTAAGCTCATCAATTGACCACCGATCCTGGGAACCCATACAGAACCTGATTACATTATTAAGAGAATGGTCAAAACATCTCATCATGATTCTCTTCCTCTTTCTAAGAGAATCTCTTAACCACAAGCTTTCTATAGTGTGTTTGATTTGTAAATCTTTTGTTGAACATCCATCGCTTGTTCAGAGCTCATCATTCATCCTTTTATGTTTGTGTGGTTGCCTCCCGCTTGATCTTCTATATGTCTTTTGAACTTCTATTTATTCTGTACCATTGTGCATGCTCAAGAGTCATCCTCATGATCTCATACACAAACATATACTCATTAGTATATTCTAAATGCTATCAAAACATTATAGTACTAAATAATCTTGAAAATGTATAGTCATGATTATAGTTAATAAACATTAGTATTCAAGATTTCCGGGAAGTCTTCTTTTACTCATGCATATCATCAATCAAGATGAAAGATATAATATGCATAATCCCTTGATTACTAACTTTATGAATAAGCATAACCAATCATTCCAAGTATACTTATATAAGGGATCCTAACACAAGGTAATATTCATGGGAAACATACCTGGATTAGTATACCTACTTGGTTATGTACAACATACCTCGTAAGTAGAACAAAGATTATGGATGAGTCTTTGTCTTCATGTTTTCATGGTCATGGAACCTGATTTGCCTTTTGTGATGTACCTGTATCTTGTTAGCAGACAACATCAACCTCACACAACATCATAATGCATTAGTACAATCATAAGTGTCAACACCCTAACCAATGAATATCTTCTATCATGCATTCATAATTTTGTTAAGGTGATACAACAAATCTAAAATCAAGATTGTACTAACCGTAATAACATGAAGACAAACATACCATAAACTTAATCATGAACAAATCTCAAAACATACCTCGATGAGTCATACCTGTCGAGATCGCTTGTAATCTCCTTATGTAAAGCCTTAGCCTCATCTCCCTCTGAAACAGGAACTCCTTCACTTATGCAGGTGACCAATCCATCTTCTTCTAGGATTAACCCTATCCACTTGATTTGCAAGAACTGGACCTGGAGCTGGATATGGGTTTGTCAGAGAAACCCCAAAAATTCAAACTTTGAATTTCAAACTTTCGAAAGGATAGAAATATGCGCCTTGATGAGCTGATCAAACTGATATATTCAGAATTTGAAAACTGCAAAGTTTCACTCCTCAATTTTGCCTTTGAAACTTCTGGATTCACTGGACGTGACCCTGAACTGGGGTTTGATGAATCCCACTCTTCTTCCCAATCAAAATGTTTGATTCAAAGCTCTAAGCTTCTATTTTTCTGAGGAGCTTCCAGCCATGGTCACAGATTTCAAAAATTCCCATTTTTACAGAAGCCCTAATTTTCCACTTTTTTGATCAAAGTCCCGAACTACGGTTTGATCAAGCCCGGCCTTCTGCCCAACCAAAAAATCTAATCTTGGTCTCTAAATTTCTATTTTGATGAGTAGCATTCAGCCGTGGTCTCCGTTTACAAAAATTCCAACTTTCTTCAAAGCCCTAAATTCCGGAAGCCATGAATGAAGGTACTCAAATAATTATGTTTTGACAGAAATATGTACCCGATTGTTTCTGGTGTAACTCCAAACTTTTCAATCCACAGGGTCTCAAAAAGTTTTCTGAGATAGCCTAACCTGTTATCTTTCCATCCTGATAGGTCTGACCTCAATTGGATTCTCTGAGAGAGAGTTATGTCAAATGTCGCAACGTGACCTGTTTTGGGATAAAACAGAAGAGCGAACTTGTACGGCGTGCCACGTGCCACTGTTTGAACTTCGGCCTCTGAAAAAATTTCTTGAGGTATCTCGGCCTGTTATCTTTCCATACTGACAGGTATGACCTCAATTGGACTCTCTGAGAGAGAGTTATGCCAAGTGTCGCAACATGACCTGTTTATGGGATAATACAAGAGAGCGAACATGTACGGAGTGCCACGTGTCACTGGTTCACCTTCGGCCTCTAAAAACGTTTTCTGAGATAGTACAGACTGTGTACTACCTGTCACTTTTTACGAAATTTTATTTGGAGCTTCCTATCCCAAGATATGACCTTTTTCCCAAGGTCACCTGATTTTGACTCAGATCTGGAAGAGGCAGAAACCCTATATTGTACAAATCATAAATCACAAAGTACAACGAATTAGAGGTTGTCCTTTGGACACAAGGTACCTGGAGATTTAATATTCGTCCTGTAACAATTTCAGATCCGAAAACTTCTCCAAAACGGATTTATAGCGAAAGTGCTACGATGACTGGTTTTTTCTATGTAAAACCCTAACCTTCAAATTGTCGTAAGTAAAGCAAGTGTCGTTAGTGCCATACCTTGTCTTCCTTCAGGTTAGCTCTGATACCATGTTAGAATTCAATATGCTAAGACAGAAAATAGCAGCATTACATTCCATTTCACAATAATAGCATATACAGGATCACTGAAGAAACAACAAGCACAGCATAAACACAAGAGACAGAGATTTATCCTGGGAAACCCTCATGGGGTAGAAAACCCAGCAAAGCTTCCTCAATATAGATGACCAGCAATATACAAAGATGAAACCCTGAGACATGATCTCCTCCTCCACAATAGCAGACCTCTCCTCCACAAGTGCGCTATCCTCAAGTGAGTGAGTGTGTATAATGAGGAACACACCTCCTCTATTTATACACTACTCTAATATATATTTTACACAAGTACATGTAGGCTCATATTTAACCATTAGGTTAAATACCCCATTATAATTGACTGGGCCGACCCCCACATGGTGGGTCTAATAACCCTTTGACCCATATAACACATACAGGGCCGACCCCCACTAGGGAAGTCTAATAACCCAAGTTACCACATTCCGACAGAGGAATAAACATCTCCGGATATACAATAAGATCTTCACGGAGGAATGAAACATCTCTGGAATAATAAAGTACAAATATAATATTCTTTGAAGTTACAATATCTCAACATTTACGACGTATAATATGATGTAACATGAAAGGATACATAATTGTACAACAATATATTTGTCTTGGAGCATTGCATCTTAGATACAGCTGAAAGTATGCATCTCGAGCTAACTGAGCATACCCCCGTAAGGCCTCCTCATCAATAAATTTGCGTAGATCATCGTCCACCCACTCTATATCTAGTTGTGGAGGTGTACGGGGTGGTATGGATGTCTCTCCCTGCACAACAATAATAACACTACCCATCACAATGAACATCGAGTATGCAATCCCCTGCCTAGCCTCTATAGCAAGATGGGATGGCTGGGCTACATCCCCTGACCTGATAACCATCTAATCTGGAATCGGTACCAACCTTGGAGGGGGTGGCATGAAAGCAGGGTCTCTGCAAGATCCCACTTTCTTGTAGAGGGACATCATATCATCAACTGATGATAACATCATGAACAATGAGTGTCTGGTAGGAGAATCCTTCGTGAGTGTGCAGACGCATGTGTGAAACCAGTCTTGCTGGGTGGTAATATTTGCAAGGGTGGTAATATATACAGATATTACCACCCATGGTTGTAAAATCTATGTCACAATAGGATCTGGCTACCATGGATTCCTCACAGCTGAAAGATTAAATTCATAAGCAAGAGACAAGTGCAAACTATTACAAAAATGAACAAATGATCAAAAACTCTTAACAAATGATCAAATTCCAGAAATGCACAAATGATCAAAAGATGAGATATTATTAACTGTTCAATGCTATGAAATAGATTGGTTCATCCTTATATACAAAATAGGAGGAAAAATATCCACTTGGAGTGTCCACACTTAACTAGCTTAGATTTACCCCAATCCCCCCTAGGTTAACCAAAATGGTTTCCAAAATAACTCAAATAGGTTCAAAGTATGCATGTGAACACTGAGTAAGCATGGGAATCCACAATGAGGGTCACACATGTGAGGATAAGGTTGGGTGGAAGTTGGTTAGGCTTAGGCATGCCAAAAATGGCCCAGGGAGTGGGAATTGTCCACATACAAAGCATGAGTGCCCTTGGTCAATGTGTTTCCTTAAAATAGGGAAAGAGGGCGCCTTAGGCATGCTGGGGAAATAAATGCTTGGATAAGCATGCCTAACATCTATTTTGACCACCTTTTGGCCCATACTTTGGCTCATACATTGTGAACTTGTTCACACTTATCCAGATAAGTCCAAACCACTTCATAATAACCAATTTCACACCTAGGGATGTATTATTAACTAGTTTAGCACCTAATAACCATTAATTAATTAATGATTAAGGTACTAAGGTATAATATTGCTCTAACACCCCCCCATAAGCTAGACTTAGTGGAATATCAAAAATAAGGCCTTGGCAACTAAGGCTGAAGTCACCTTTTACAATATAAATTTATTTGTCCATGTAAAACGAGGAAAGACGCAAAACCACATGGGGAAAATCCTCCCTCAAGAATGGACATGACACAGAGATGATCAAAAGGTCTTCAGCAGGTCTTGTTCTTCACTTGAATGAGTTGAATGAACAACTTCTTGGTGAAGATGTTGTGGATGTCATGATCATGCACCAATTCTTCAATGTTCTGTAGACAAAAAGCATGTTGGAAGGCTCCTTGAAGCTCATCATTTGATGATGGGGGGTCATCATAAGAATGCTTCTTGCTTCATACATACTCTGATATGAATACATAATCAATATTGGAAAAGATATCTCTACAAAACCTTCCCAAAGAACATCAAAATACTCAACAAAATCAGCTCCTTGAGCAACTGCCATATGGTGAATCAAACCATGTATCTTTCTTCCAAACTGATGTAGCACCTTCCCAAGTCTGCAATAAAGCTCATGAGGCTCTGAAATATCAAAATATAAGTCATATGGAGCAGCAAACAACATAGGTATAGTGTCTCCATGAGCGAGTGTCTTTTCAGTAAGAAGAGAGTGTGCAACTGGATCACACTGACAGTTGAGCGAACTTGAAAGGTCTGGAGACTTGAGTTTTGAACCATAGGTGGTAAGATCAGGTCTAGACATGTGGAACAACAGTCCCATGATAGCCAATGAAATGGATTTCCAACCAAGGAATGATATGCAAGACATAAAACCAACATAGATAAGTGACACAGTTTTGGAAACAATAAAATTGTGAGATTTTCCAATTGGAGAACTTGGGGGTTGTGTGGTCTTTTGGGCATCCAGTGGTTTGGAAAATGGTTTGATGGCTGTCATAACCTGTATATCAGCCTTCATATTACCTTCCATATCAGAATATGAAGGATCTGATTGAAGTGGGAAAGAGCTTTCAGAAGGCATGTCAAAAACTAGTGAAAAATGACTAGTATTGGGAGAAAGCTTTGGTGAACTGGATGGAGATTCTTTCAAGGAAGGGATAGAAATTTATGAATCTGATATATCAGAATGTGAATCAGAAACATAGACATCAGAAAGATATTTAACTCTAGCATTCAAAGCATACAACTTTTTACTTTTGTAGGTAGCATAGAGGCAATGATCTTGTTCCAAAGAGAGCTTGTCTTCTTCTCTTCTTGCAAAATATGGAACATCAATGTTATGTTCTTCAAGTAGCTTGGTTAGAATGTCTATCTTCTTTCTGAAACATGATTTTTCATTGTGAGAACCTCTGCAATAACCACATTTGGGATTCTCTTTCTTGCTCCTCATCTTCTTGACTTTTGAATCTTCATCACTTGAACTTGAGCTTTCATCACTTGACTGCTTCTTCTCCTTCATCTTCTTCTCTTGTGGTTTAGATTTGGGATTTTGTTTGCCTCTTGCATATTTCGAATCTCCAGATGCAAGTACTTGTTCTTTTTGCTTAATGGAACCCATTAAGACCAACTTGTCTTTCTCTTGAGTTAGCATAACCATGAAATCAACCAAAGATGGCATTTTCCAATTTCTAACTATGAGCTTTGTGGAGTTGAATGTAGAGACAAAAACTGAGTACTCAGGACCCAATTTTGAAAGAATGGACAAGATAAACTGTTCTTCCTTCTTATCAAAGCACAATGTTTGATTTGCAAGACCAAGCTCTTGAACTTGGTGAAGAAATCCTGGATGGATTCGAAATTGCTTGGACTCAGTGAGATCAAATCATTCTCAAGTTGATGTCCTCTCATCTCATCAGTCTTCCCAAATAGAGACTCAAACTTGAGCCAAACTTCATTGGGTGTAGCTAGACTTTCCACATGAAACAGGAGGTCTCTCAAAATACTGAGACAAAGGAGGCCGAATGCCTCATCCATTCTGTTAAACAACTTTGATTTCTCCACAACAGAGTTGGGTTCAACCTCTGTGCCCATTGTGATCCTGAAAATACCCTTAGATCTCAACAAAATCACCATTTCAGCCTTCCAATCGAAATAGTTGAAAGGAGTGAGAAAATTTGGATGATATCGCTCCATCTTCTTCTACTCCTTGCGCATTGGGTGACAATGGTGATCTTGAAAACCTGCAAAAAACTCTCAATCACTCAGGAGGGATCTACACTAACAGATTCAAACCATGTTTGATAGTGGGTGCATTCGGGAGAGCATCATACCTGAGAAGAGCCACTATATTTATCTAATGGACTCAGGAATTCTGTGGTTTCTCCACTGCTTCTGGCGAGCCACTAAAACAGTCTTACTAGTTCGAATAATAGCTCCAATAGCTCTGATACCATTTAAAATCTATGTCACAGTAGGATCTACCTACCATGGATTCCTCATAGCTGGAAGATTAAATTCATAAGCAAGATACAAGTGCAAACTATTACAGAAATGAACAAATGATCAAAAACTCTTAACAAATGATCAAATTCCAGAAATGCACAAATGATCAAAAGATGAGATATTATTAACTGTCCAATGCTATGAAATAGATTGGTTCATCCTTATATACAAAATAGGAGGAAAAATATCCACTTGGAGTGTCCACATTTAGCTAGCTTAGATTTACCCCAATCCCCCCTAGGTTAACCAAAATGGTTTCCAAAAAAACTCAAATAGGTTCAAAATATGCATGTGAACACTGAGTAAGCATGGGAAGTCATAATGAGGTTCACACATGTGAGGATAAGGTTGGGTGGTAGTTGGTTAGGGTTAGGCATGCCAAAAATGGCATAGGGAGTGGGAATTGTCCACATACAGAGCATGAGCGCCCTTGGTCAATGTGTTTCCTTAAAACAGGGAAAGAGGGCGCCTTAGGTATGTTGGGGAGATAAATGGTTGGATAAGCATGCATAACAGCTAGTTTGACCACCTCTTGGCCCATACTTTGGCTCATACACTGTGAACTTGTTCACACTTATCCAGATAAGTCCAAACCACTTCATAATAACCAGTTTCACACCTAGGGATGTATTATTAACTAGTTTAGCATCTAATAACCATTAATTAATTAATGATTAAGGTACTAAGGTATAATATTTCTCTAACAATGGTAATACAAGTGACCTCATCATCATATGATCCTCCTGATGCACCTGTGATCCAAACAAAAACAAAAATGTTAGTGAAAATATACATTATAACTTGCAAGTGAAATTGAATGCATTCTATATTGAAAATTTACTGAAAATGTATCTTAAAATATAAATAAGCACTTAATGTACATGTTTCCTGGCGCACATCCTCCTCCTCGGGATCTAGATGTATATCGTCAGGATGAACTAATGCATTATCTCTCCTGCTGCTACCACCAATGGAAGCTAACCTTGGTGTAGCCTCTCTCCTCGGTGAACGAGAATGTTGATGATGGTCACCCTGTGGGGTCACCTCGGATCCTCTCATGCTCCACTGGGCACGAAGCAATGCAAGTCGCTCTTGAGAACTCTCTACGTCACATTCCATTGTGACACACTTAATCACTTCTATATTCATTAAACTTACGAGCATGTGCTAAGTATAATCAATTACATCAAACCATTAACATAGGAAAATAATTACTTTAAATGAACTTGATGTTAAGTTATTTCATCATAGGAGAATCTCTTTCAATTGCAATTTCAAATTTCAAATTTCAAATTCAATTTCAAATTCAATTTCAATTTCAAATTTCAAATTTCAAATTCAAATTCAAATTTCAATTTCAATTTCAAATTCAAATTAGATTTCCAATTTCCAATTTAAAATTCCAATTTCCAAATTCAATTTCAATTTCAATTCCAATTTCCAATTTTAAATTTCGATTTCGATTTTCAATTCAAATTCAAAATTCAAAATTCAAAATTCCAATTCCAGTTCCAATTCCAATTTCAAATTTTAATTTCAATTTCAATTTCAATTTCAATTTCAATTTCAAATTTCAAATTTCAATTTCAATTTCATTTTCATTTTCATTTTCAAGTTAATTTTCAAATTTCAATTTCTATATCAATATCAAATTTTAAATTAATTTTAAATTCCAATTTCAATTTCCAAATCCCAATTTCAATTTCAATTTCAATTTCAATTTCAATTTCATTTTCATTTTCAAATTTCAATTTCAACTTCAACTTCAATTTCAATTTCAATTTCAAATTCCAATTTCAATTTAAAATTCCAATTCCTAATTTCCATTTCAATTTCAATTTCGATTTCAATTTTCAATTTTCAATTTCAATTTCAATTTCATTTTAAAATTTCAATTTCAATTCCATTTCCATTTCCATTTCCATTTCCATTTCAAATTTCAAATTTCAAATTTCAATTTCAATTTTCAATTTTCAATTTCAATTTCAATTTCAAATTTCAAATTGCAATCGCAATTTTAATTTCAAGTTCAATTTCAATTTCAAATTTCAAATTTCATTTTCATTTTCAATTTAATTTTCAAGTTTCAATTTTCAATTTTCAAGTTTCAATTTTCAAGTTTCAATTTTCAATTTTAAATTCCAATTCCAATTCCAATTCCAATTTCATTTCAATTTCAATTTCAAATTCCCAATTATTCGATCTGAATTTTCAATTTAAAATTTTAATTTTAATTTCAATTTCAATTTCAATTTCAAATACAAATTCAAATTCAAATTCAATTTCACTTTCAAATTCAATTTCACTTTCAAATTCAAATTTCAATTTCAATTCCAATTTCAAATTCCAGTTCCATTTCCACTTCCATTTCCATTTCCAATTTCCAATATTAATTTCAATTTCAAATGTCAAATTTCAATTTCAATTTCAATATCAATTTCAAATTTCAAATTGCAATTTCAATTTCAATTGCAATTACAATTTCAATTTCAATTGCAATTACAATTTTAATTGCAATTGCGATTCTAATTGCAATTGCAACTCCAATTGCAATTTCATCAATTTGAAATTTAAATTGTAAACTGCAATTGAAATTTAAATTTAAATTGCGATTTGTAATTGAAATTGAAATTGCGATTTGTAATTGAAATTGAAATTGAAATTTGAAATTTCAATTTCAAAGGTTTTCAAATGTTTTTTTAAATGTTATTGGTTCTTGTTACATGGTTATACGACCTTATTGAAATTTATTGGAAAAAAACCGGCAACATTTATGTTGCCAATATTTTTTTCAAATGTGTTTTTTTTTTTTCAATCCTCCCAGCATTCTCAGAGGATTGAAAAAAAACGGGCAACATTTCTACTTGCCAATACACATTTTAAAATTAAACTGACAGCATAAATGTAGGGACCCCCATTTCCGGGTCCTACTTAGAACAATTTTCTAAAGCTTAAAACATAATATAACCATAGAAATGCATGATCAATAATAAAATTTAATAAATTCGAGAACTAGCAAGTAAACACATAAACATAGAACCTATTATTTTAGGTCGAATATGCTGCTGGAGGAGAGGTCATCGTCTTCATTCCAATTCCGCTCGTCCAAGTGTCGACTAGGTCTTCGGTTGAAAACCCACAAGTAAAGACTCATTTAACCATAGGCGAAGTAATCGTTAGCCTTGCCACCCAACCATAGGCTTATGCAATCAGTCGCATATCCACCCTCGAGCCTCGGGGTTGTAAGATCATACCAACCTTGAACTTCTAATGGTATCTCCCAACCCCCGGACAGGCTATCAACCAAACTCCAAGGAATCACAATCAATTAAAACTTCTATTACGAAGTCCCTCTAGCACTAGGGAGCAAGAGAGAGTCTCTCCTTCTCCCCCCTTTTCTTTTATAGCCCAAATCTTGCATGACATGTGTCCTCTCATGCAAAAATAACTTTTAATTTAATAATTCCTTATTATTTATCCTCATGCAACAAGTGTCACTCTCACATCAGTGTGCACCTAAATCCCTTAATTATCTCTTTGTTGTCTTCCCAGTCAAATTTTCTAATACCTAAATCAGTGGGTCTAGGTGCAGTGGTCTCTACATGAGTGTTATTCTAGTTTTGCTCCATAATTTATTAATTTGAATATTTATTTATAATTTTAATTCATGCATATTCATTCTGACATAATGGGTACACATCTACCCCAATTTTCCCTTCTTCTGAAATTTCATAAATTAAAATGTTGTTTTATTTTATTTTCTAAAATTCTATATGCAACTTTTAACATGTATGCATTATTGTTTTAAATGCGAGAAGGTGTGAGTAATAATTTTCTCGTCGTTGTTTAGGTACCTCTTCGACGGGTCCTTCCGACAACCTCTTTTTCTTGGTGTGGGGAGTGTTGTGTAGCGATCGGGAAATTGTTACCATGATCTCTTGACTACACTTCCTTGGAGACTAATGGCGGTTGAGGGATAAGGTCATCACTATCGTGCGCCCCTCAACACATCGTACGTAAAAAAATCGTTATGGCCTCTCCCGTACAACACACGCTTCCCCAGGTGAGTTGAAACTACTTCCGACCCATGCGTGAAGTGCTAATTCAGGGTCAATAGTCCATCGTCGTACCCCTAGGTATTTTTCCCATTCTTACGACCCATTTCTTGTTCTATCATGAGTCAGCCGGTAAACTGCCTTGCCTGTCACTGTACAAATACTCAGAGCACACACATCAATAGTATTGCTAAAAAATCGTCATATCATAATTCATTTATTTCACTCGCTAATCATTAATCAAACATAGATAATTTTCCATTGGATTCACATCATAATCACTTGCATAATTCCATTTCCATATTTCAGCACAAATACAACATTTTCCATTGGATTCACATCATAATCACTCGCATAATTACATTTCGATATTTCATCATAAATACGACATTCATCACAAGGGTTCACATGTGCTAATGAATGAACAATATTTCATATTAAAATCACAAGTATTCATAATCGTCATCATTCTTTAGAAACATATTCGTTTATCACATGCATCACTAATGAGTCAACAATTTTATTCTAAATCTACATATATGCGGTCATTTATCTAGGTTTCCTTAGTTAGGTCACTTACCAATAAGTGTCGTTAATATCGATAGTCGAAGTGGGGTCGAGGGGTATTACATACACCCTGCCTTAATTAAAAATCCGTCCCGAAGTTAAGTCTTATTGTACTTCTAAAGTGAGTTTCACTTTCTTTCCACATCCATGTCTTTTTGTCATCATCCTCTAATTTAAATAGTAATTTTATCTACTGTTCTCTAGTAATATTTTCCCAATAATTGTTGTCTCTGAATTAGGCTTCCCACGTCTCTTTAATTATCCATAGGGGTTTATGATATCCAATTAAACTAAAATCTTGATGCATCAATAGCCACACAATAGGTACCCAATCAATTTCTAATTAAGAATTCCAATTGATTTGTCTATCCTCTTCCATGAGGTGAAAAGATAAACATCAAACATCCTTAAGTAAGATACTGATTTGGAAGTTATAGTTACGAATTACTAGTTCAAGGGAGACTATCCATCCTTACAAATCAATGTATAAATCATTCAAGATCCTCATAAGGCTTATTCCAATTTCATGATTTTTAATATAATTGATTCTCAACTCGATACAAAAGTGTCGTAACTTAGCGACTTAGTCGAATATATTCAACTTGAACTCCTAGTCCTTTCATCATTAACATCATGTCTAGGTCAATGTGCTTATCATGTCCTTACCTCATCTCATCATTTCTATTGTCTTAGGACCACTCCGGTGGACTCTTCAAGTTGCAACATGTATGTTTTTCTTATCCTTATCGATTTCTATATCGAGGGCTAGTCGTCTTTTCATCAAGGTTTGACCATGTCAATTGGTTAGCATCATTGTATTATACTTTTAGTGTCAATCGTCTCCATACTTCGTTTTACTAAAATAGTCTTTATTTGACTCAATCGGTTGATTTCCCTAGTTAAGAATTATCCAATACCATGTGATGGTCACGTCAATCTTGTATCATTTCATTTTATTTAACAACATTGTCATGCTCTGATTTAGTTTCGATCGGCTCAACTCCTTATGCTAGTAGCATCGATATCTTGCTTTCTAATTTCTAAGTTCATTTCACCCCCTCGGATATCTGTCAAAGTCATGTCAATATGAGCATATAGGTGTTTTGTCAGTTTAAAGTTGCCTTTAATGCACCTAATAAGTCTTCATTTAGTTCTAATCATCACTATTTATTTTATAAGTAGGAAAATCATTACCCTTTCGTCATATTTTCTTACGTTTGTCCCCTTGGTACGTCTTCCAAGTTACATGCCATCATTACCATGTCCTTTATGCACCTCCTACTTCAATAATAACCTCCTTATATGAACGTATGATCACTTGATTGAAATTATAATTTCCATTTAATGGATGACATATTCTCGACTCTTTATAATTGTTACAATTTCCTTGTTGCATATGACATTTGACAACAATGTCCAAGATCACTCATATTTCTTCCATGTAAACCAATCAACATTAGTTGATCTTAATTAGTGTCATGATTTCATTTTAGCTAAGGGTGCGATCTTTCTTAGTTTCTTTCTTCCTTCTTGATTGACCTCAAATCAAATTTGTAAACTATCAACAATCTTCATTCAAGGGTTTTAACCACCATGTTACAAACATTTAAATTTAGTGCTCATGTCGTTAAATGACGCAATGGTTGTAATTTATTTTCATTATTGTTTTGAAGTGTTCTTCTATTCGAACTTCTATCTCTTTAATTAATCTTCAATTCTAATTTATAAAGTATAATCTCCCATAATCATTCTAGAAAGTTTAACACTTCTCCAATTTCATATTCGATAAGTCATAATAGTTTAGCCAAGTTCAATTTACTCCTTTTAATCAACGCCAAAATATAACTCCATATCTCTAGGATATTATAACTACATTTTATATGTTAGGTATTAGATATTCCATTATATTTTAACATTTGACATAAGTAAAAATATTTTCATCATTCTTTAATAGGTGAAATAACTTTGCTTTCCACTTGAAAATAACTCTTCTTTTAATGCATAAATACAACATTGAAAATAAATAAATACATAAATTTTATTTCAATATTTAATTATAAGTAAAACTCGTTTCCACTATCATCCTTTCCTATTAATATGGAATTCTTTTCTTTTAATATATGACATAAGTAAAACTCCTTTCCTTTAACATAATTCTTCAATATGTAATAATCAGTTCAAGTTTAAGTTCAAATGAAGTTGTTTCAAGTTCAACACTAGGACTGGGAGCTCATCATTTGTTTAGAGGAATAAATTAATGCTTGCTAATGCATAGTTATGAGATTGTTAACGTACTAAATTCTAATTCTATAAGGGAAAAAATAAGTATGATTCGTAGATCTTCATGTATTACTGGCTTTCAAAAATGGATATTTAGCATATTTGCTTACTTCAATGCTTCAACCATTTACATTTACATAAACCATGATGAAATTTCATAATTTCTCGATGCAAAACCTTTCCTACCTAAATCTGTCATGAAGTACATACAGAATGCTTGTGAACCCTTTAAATTTTACTCACATATACCTATCCTTCCTTTCTCTCATAATGTAAATGAACGTGCATTACCTTTCATTTGAATTATAAGTATTAATATACTTAGCATTTTATAAAAGTAGTAAACATACTTAGCATGAACCCTTACTTCAATACTTCACTACTTCCTACCTATTAAGCCATAATGCGATCACGCCAATACAAGTTTTAATTGTATAAATTCATCGTGAAATAAATACTTCATAACTTTTGATTTGCGATAACGAGCTTTTACATATCCAAACATATTACAATAGTAAATGTTATTATTCCTATCTTGCTATACGAATGAGCATAATGTATCTCCCAATTGAAGTGTAAGTTTTAGTATTTAAAATATATATATGTCGTCATACTTCCCTGATGTTGTACCAAAGTGATGTAAGTAATTATAACCACACCTCATTGTTTATATTATTGATGGGCAGTGAGAAAGTTGGGAAAATGTGGGCTACTTCGAGGCACCGACATGATACCTGTCTTTAAGGCATAGAATCGGGTTGAAAAGATCTATGGATCCCTCATTTTCATATTGCAATAAATGGGATTTCCATAAGCATATTATTGGTGTTTCCTAGCTTTGAGAGTGTTCTGGTTCTGTTCCCTACATGCATGTGGCATAAAAATATGGTAGTGGAGACAATGACCTACAACCATTGCAAGATTGACACATGGTAGGATTGATTGATTATTGAAACATGTAGGAAGGGGATTAAATTAAATAAATACCATGCCTTCCTTGAAGTATGCAGAATTCATTCAATTGGGTGTAGAGGGTTCATTTTTCTCACTCAATTATTATGTTAGTTAAGAGTTACCATGCTTTCTTTTTGTCTTATTATATATTCCTCATTTTTTATTACTAGGGAAGTTTCCAGTATTGTAGTGTCTTTGAACCAATCCCCATTATAATTTCATAATATTTGTTGACATCTCAATGGTAGTTTGCTTTTGTGTTAGTCTCTTCGCAGTATTTGAGTTAAGTACTGCATTATAAATCAGCTTCACCTTCTTGAATGGATACAAATGTTGAGCTGCACTTTCCAAAATTCATGAGGTTTTGTCACTTCCATTGCAACACAAGGATATCAAAATAACACAATTCTCCTTGCATTTAGGTGAAGTAGAAACCAATCTTAGAAGGCTGACAATTCGAGGGATTGTGACTATTTTCAAAGATTGGTCGGGTAATTTAAATAGATTAATAATCTTTCAACAAACACAAATTTCTAGAACTCTTACATGGATCTAATATTTTCTTGAAGATTCACATCTTGAGAAAATCCCTCTCATAGTTGGATTCCCAATTTACTTGGGATTTGTTCCTAACCTGATTATGTTGGTTTAATGCTATAACTTAGTACTACTAAAAAATTCCTTCAACTTAGTGGTATCGTCTTGATTACTCATCAATTTTATTCCATGCATTTGGTGATATCATGTATTACGTAATGCATTAAATAGATTGGACTAAAAATGTTTCTTATTTGCTAATGTTGACCACTGTTGACCACTTTAGCTGCACAGTGTAAGGTTGAGAGGGACTAAAATATAAAATTTAGTTAAAATTAAAATTATAGTGATTGGTAAACAAATGAAGCCTTTCCAATACTGTAAAATAAGATGCAAACCAATTTTTAGAGTCAGTTGGAAATGCCCACACACATACTGGATTGCACAAGGAAACTATATGATCATAAAACTCATAGAGTTGCCAAATATCTAGGGTTACATAATACATTGGTAGCTGCATGAACTAAACATATTTCTTATTTGATATTTTAACCACTTTAGCTACACATTGAAATGTTGAAAGGGACTCAAAGACAAATTTTATATAGAAATTAGAATTAAGGTGATTGTTGAACAAATGATCCTTTCCATAGCATTATAAAACGCAATACAAACAAGTTTTTACCATCAGGTGGAAACATACACGCCCATATAAGTTTGCATAAGGAAATGGCATGACTGTATAAATACCATAGAGTTGTCTAATACTCCATACTACATAATACATTGAGTATGTTGGACTAGAAATGTTTTTTATTTGCTATCTTTGACCATTTTAGTTACACGGATGAGGATAGAAAGGGACGAAAAGATGAAGTTTGAATAGAAAATATAATTATGGTGAATATTGAAGAATTGAAGTCTTTCTAAAGTATCATAAAATGAAATACAAACCATTTTTTACCATCAAGTGGAAACATTGTCTACTCTATGAAGAACATGGTATTTCAAGGATGTTTTCATTAAAAATCTATTTGCCACTTGACAAGAAAATTTGTAGTATTTAGATAGAATATAAAAATAAAAAATAAAACATCATAAACCCTTATCATTAAGCAATTGGGAGTATTAAGGCGCATGGAATTGGAAAAACAACCAAAATTTCATAGTGGGATTCCACAAAAGACTTGGTAGATGATGAAATTTTCAAATCACTATATAAAAGCTTGGCAAATGGTGTATTGTTCAAATCACTATAGATGTGGACAATGGGATACTCAAAGCAAAAACCCAATTCTTAGATGGCAATGGATTTATAAGGCTGTTTTCAAGAAACATTGTGAAAGTAATCTCACTCAAATTATAAGTTACCACATCAAAGAGAAATATGTTGTTGCTATTTTAAAGGAAATTATAATCCTGTAAAATGTTTCAAAGTATTAGCTTGTTTAATTACTGATGTTGTTATTTTAAAGGGAAGACTCATGTAAGGTTTTAAATGCATTATCATATTTGATTCTTAATGTTACTATTTTGAAGGAAGGAATAAAAAAATTCCCTACAAATTACACACTACATTCCATAGAATCAATCCTTCACGCTAGAGGAGGCCAGAGGATTCTGGAAGATTGTAGAAATAACTCACTATAGATTGTAGAAAGTACTCATTAGAGAAATCCCTAAAATTTTGATCCTTTTTGGAGGATTGTAGAGAGAACTCACTCTAGATTTCCAAGAGGGCTCTCGCCAAATATCGAAAACATTTCTTACCAAATATTACAAAATATTGTATCCATATTTCATAAAAAGGATATATCTAGGTTTTTCAAATGATTAGGATAGGATTTTCCATATTTTTTATCACAGCATTAACCTCTATTTGTTTGGACTGGCCATGAGATGATTAAGTATGCAGATAAGGAATTGCACAAAAAAATTTAATTGATTTTCCAGCAATTCCTTTTACAGGATTTCCAATGGTTGGACTGAACTAAAAGGGCTTAGAACTGCACTGAAATAGGCAACAAAATGCAATTAAGTTTTTGGGATAAAAACATAAATGATGTTATTGCATCATTTCACTATAGTTACTCTTCATGTTTTGTCTTCTATTAAGATTCACTTTTGGAAGTGAAGCCCTTGACATTTCCATAATGATATGACAACGGATTATGGAGTAGAGACCCTTTTAGGGGAGTGTATACCTTGTGATATATTTTAAGGCAAGGCCGCACAAGTGTTTGAAGGACGGATGATCAAACCCCTAACTGGGCATATACACATACGTATAAAAGGTAACCTCGAGATTCTCCAGGAGTGCAAGTAAAATAATATTCAGATACAAATTAGATTATATCATTATACATAATGCAAATTGAGAAGCAACTTTGGTTTATGAAACCCACCCTCATATGACTTGCTTGGTTCCACGCATGGTTTAAAACCTTAGCTTGGTGCAAGCATCCATAACCTAGCCATTCATCCACACCATCCAACTGTCAAGTCTAGGGGAGTGAAAACATGAAAAGATGCACAACTTTAGATATAATTCAAATTATAGTGATTGTTGAACAAATTATGCCTTTCCCCAATACTATGAACTTGCAAAAGTATACCCCCTGGTTCAAGTATCCTTGGAGATTGAGATTAACATACATGGTATTTTTCGATTGTATGTATTTGAGGATCATAGAGATTATATATATTTTTTATTTTATTTTAATTTTTTTAATTTTTAATTTTAATTTTTAATTTTTTAATTTTTTAATTTATTTGTTTATTTATTTTATTTTTTCTATTGAATTGAATTGTTGAACATTTATCATTGTGAAGAAAATATTATTTGTGTTGATCCAAATAATTATAGCTCATTTCAAGCACTCACTATTAAAGAGATTTAGTGCCACCTCTTATTGGCAGATGAATTGAGATTATTGGAATAATCTCATTGACTGGGTAAGCCAGAATAGTCCTTTGTTTTTCCATTTTGGATCTTAATGTACTTGAGAAGATACTATAAGAAAGTTGAAACTTTGATGGATGTGGCATCATTCAATTTGCAAGAGAATATCCTCCCTTGATTAGCTCAACCTATTACTCTATTCAAAAGTGATGCGGAGCATCCACGTTGGGAATGATGCGGAGCATCCACCTTGGGAGCAATGGCTAGTTTAAAAAACTTCGTTTTTGAAAGTAGTCGTTGCTCCCAATGTGGATGCTCCGCATCATTCTCCCCTCGTTTAAAGAATTATGAACCTCTTGGTTCATTGCCTTAAATTCTATTTTCTTCAACTTCGATCAAAATACAACCATAAGGTGAAGCACTTGAGGAAGAAGAATACAGTGCTACTAAGCACATGGGAGCAAAGGAGGAGGAACAAATTCATCCATTGTTGGAAGGACAAATGGTTGGGAAATGCATAAAGAGTGTGGCTGAAGATGTAGACAGGCCATCAGATTGGGATGCTGGGAAGTAAAATGGTTCCTTTAGTGAAAATTAAGTTGACAAGGTTGCAGTAGAAGAGAAAATTGCTTATGGGAAGCTCATGCATGTAGGAATTGAGATGCCAAGGAAGGACACTGAACAAGGTGTAATCGAGAAAATTGGCAGTGTTCCAATTGTTAATGCAATTGAAGGTCAAAAGGATGTGAAAGAATCGCTAAACGTTTCTGAGCAGAGCACTAATGACAATCTGAAAAATGAGTTTATGGAGAAAGATGGTTTATACCAAGGTTTGTTGATGTGGTTGCTACTAATTAGGCAGCTATTGTGTAGGGTTCTATGGTTGTATTTTGATCGATGGATAAAGTTGAAGAAAACAGAATTTAAGGCAATGAACTAGGAGGTTCATAATTCTTTAAATGAGGGGAGAATGATGCGGAGCATCCACGTTGGGAGAAATGACTAGTTTAGAAAACGAGCCTAAATGAACTTTAGTTGGACTCCTTGTGTCGATTTGGCTGATCCGTAATCATAGGGACTGGCAGGAACACTCTGAGTTTGAGTAGGCACAACAAAAACTTGGCTGTGTCTTTTTCAGATCTATCTTTGGGCGGAAATCTCAAGAATAAAAAGGCTAGGCTTGGGCGAATGAAGTAGTTTTTAGTTTTTTAGTTTCTTTAGTTTTGCTTTCCTTAGATTGTTTTCTATTTCTTTTTGTGGCTGTGGGATGGACCTGTAAACCGGTGAGTGTGGATTTGGGACCTGTGTGTCCTGTAGTGGAGAGATGGGAGTGTTGGGCGCATAGGCTCAGTCCTCTAGAGACATTTATGCATGAAAATTATGTTCTATTGATTTATTTACCTATTCAATAAAAGTCTGAGTTGATTCTGGTTGTATCGGGTCTTTATGTATATTAGACTATTATTTTCCATTTTAAGGGTGTGCATGTGAAGCTATAGGTCCCAGAGTACTCTGCAGTTGGATATTGACTGCATCAAAAAGGGGTTATTAATTTACTCAGTATTATTTTGTTCTCTACCATTGAAATTTAGTCCAAAACAATCACTGCATTGTTATTTGTGAGCTTTTTTGTTTTGAATGATAGTGTACTGGGTGAAAAATAAATCTCTGTGGTAATTATTTAATTTACAATTTTTTCTATTAAGTGTTCCACTAATTATGGCTCGGCATCACATCATGGAAACTTAAATTAGGTTTTGAAAAAGGTTGTGTGCTTGGATTGATGATAATTTCTCTTAAAAGTATGGAATTCATGATGCATACTCTCCAAAAGGTTTAGGTAGCACTTTCAATCTAGATAAGATAAGATAATTTTATTATTGTTCAACAAGAATGAAGAATGAAGAAAATGTAGGGCTTTTTGTTAGTTTCTACTAAAAGGACTAGAGACATCCTCCATTTTATTAGGGAACTGGAAAGCAAAACTTCCATCTATTGATGCATGGGTGTGCAACACTACCTTAGGGTTTAAACTTTATTGATATCTCTACCAAGAAAACATGTAATTTAACTATTGATCCCTTTGATAAATGGGAACCTTTACCTTCTATCAATATAATTTTGACAGTGTTTTTCTTTTCCAATAATATTTTTTATATTATACAAGTATAAAGGACTTCTAGAAACAAAGCATATTGGGCATATTTTGTATCCCATTCCATAATTTCCCATACTGTAATTATTGTATCAAGAATAATCCTCCATTTGGAAATCCTTTTTTTTCTAGTCTAATAATTTGAGAGTCTACACTCCTAGTATGTAGGGCAAGAGCCTTTGTTATTATCTTATCAAAAACATCCAGCTAAATCATGGGACATGAATCATCAATAGAATCTTGTGTTGAACCTTTCAGGATTAACTTGATAAACCCTTGATTTAAGAATTCTAAAAGATAGCCCTTTGGAAGCTACTTCTTGTCCAAAAATTGATGCAAGACAAAAGCATTCAAAAAATTTATAGGAATTTTGATCTACATGACATCATTCCAGTGCCATATATTTTCAAGGTGCAAGGCTAATTTATTGTTAAACGTATTTGGAAATCCTGGAAATATGTTGCCAAGTTCCTTTCTTGGAGTTATTCATGTAGCATGAGAGATCATGATTTACCATTTTGTCGAATATGGACTCGAAGCTCCATGATTGTTTTTGTTCTAGATCTTCCCCTTTGTCAAGAAAGAAGGTGAAGTAAGAAACAATCTTCCTTTCAAGGAACTCGCGGGATGCAAAAGCTAGAAATTGGATAGAGTGGAGGATTCTAGCTTGTGGCAAGGCTCTTTTTCTTTTGATAGATATGCAATTATAGATATCCAAGAAATTATTCCTCTAAATTATTTTCCCAAGATGATAATATGATGCAAGGTCAAATTTGGAGAGATTGTAGGTATGTATATGATAAATTGGTCTCTCATTTTAACAGTGAAAATATTTACTTTCTACATAAAAATTCCTCTTGGTTCCCACCTTGAATACTAGGTGGATGGCTTTAATTCTAGAACTCTATTGGATTATCAGGTTAAGCAAATATTAGTCCTCATACTCTATGACAATCTTTGCATATTTTCTTGGTTGGTTATCAGTGTCTGCTAGAAAAAGTCAAACTCTCAAATTGTGACTTCATTGATGATAAATGCCTTAACTACTCTAATCTTGAATTTATTAAACATATCTTCTGGTAATTCCTATTTGGTGAACTAAATAGGAAAATCAACACGAAAACCAATTCAATAGTACCACGCCAAAATAGAGAAATAATGAATAAAAGAGAAGCCTCTTCGAGAGGACAACCACCTTTTACAAGATATAAATGTAGAATATATGATGCCTATACAAATGGGTCTTCTTAATGTATATATAGGAGATAAAGTTGTGAAACAAATAGGAAAGTAAACATGAAAACAATTCAGTAGTACCATGCCAAAATATAGTAAAATAATGAATAAAAGAGAAGCCTCTACGAGGGGATATCTCCTTTTACAAGATCTAAATGCAGAATATACGATGCCTATACAAATGGGTATTCTTAATGTGTATATATGATATAAAGAAGGATAGAACGAAATAATAAGTCTATATGCTAATCAATTATGGTTTTGTTAGTATGATGAGTTAATTTTCCCAAGTTGCATCTTTTGTTGATAGGTTTTTCCACTTGATGATGTATTCCATGATTGCTCTATTCCTTTGTTGCTTGATCCTTATTTCAATCATTAATCCAAGTTCTAGTATGATTTCCCCTCTTCATCGAGCACTAAAATAATAGTCTGAAATTGTATCTTGTCACTAATTACCTTCTTTAAACATGAAACTTGGAAGATAGGATGTACACATGTATAAGGAAACAACTCCAATTTATAATCCTCAATGCCAATACTTTGCAACACTTTATGGGGACCATAGTATTTGGGTACTAATTTATTGTCCTTGTTTTTTTGTGTGTGGGAAACCTATTTATATGGTTGTAGAATCAAACATACCCAATTCACCCACCTCAAAGTTCCTTTCGTTGGGATGTTGATTTGCTTCTTGTTTCATCCTAGTTTTTTTCTATAGTTGAGTTGTCCTTTAAATGGTTAATCTCTCGTTGGTGTTGGATGTGGTCCTCCACCATTTCAACCTTATATTTCCCTCTTAAAGGTGATTTAATGGATGGAGGAGGGTACCCATAAAGTACCATAAATAGGGACATTTTGGAAGAAGTATGGTAGGAATCGTTGTGGGTGAAAACATGAAGTTGGGAAACAATTTTGGCTTGTTTTTGACAAAAACAACTGCTAATTTTTATGTTTTTCAACTTCAACCTCTTCAAACCCATATCTCCCTTAGGAATTTCAACTTGAAGTAAACACAAAGGTTTTACAGAATTGAATTAGCTTTCTACTCGTATTTGTTTTAATTTTTTTTATGGACATATCATGGGACAAATTTGTTGTCAACCAACGGCATATACTTGAAAATTTTAGGTATGGATAATGAGTGACCTATGTTGACGACGGTTTTTTGATAGATGGTTATTCATTTTAGGGGAAAAAATTGTATTCTCATAATATACACACACTAAACTTGATCCTGGACTATATTTCAAGTTTTTTAAGACTTGGGAACTATTTTTTATTATTTATCAAAATAGCGTATGTTTAGAAAATGGTGCATTATCGACACATGTTTTTGTCTTCACATTTTCTTTCAAATTATACTCTTATCAAACAAACTAAAACCAACCCATTGAAGAGGACACTTCAAGGAACATCCTTGTATTTTTTAAAATTTTGTTGGCTTTGTCATTGTGATGATATTGAATTTTCATTGTGATTGATTTTTCAGTCACTTAAGTTTTTAATGATAAAGTTTAGTAAACAAATAGAAAAAAATAGTAATCCTAAATGAAATTGAAAAAAACTTATTTTACTATTAAGTAGATTGAATGGTGAATCTACTGGTATAAACTATGACATGTAATTCTCATGTTTTGCAGTGGTCCGACCTTGTTAAAGTGACACATTTATGAATTCTGCAGAAATGGTGTTGGAATTGTTGACCAAAAACTCTTGGGCGAGAAAATGTCTTCCAAACTCTCGGCCCAGAGTTTAGTTCAAACTCTCATCTGAGAGTTTTTTTTAAAATACATCTCAGCGATTGGTTCAAACTCTTGGCCTAGAGTTTTTTTAAACTCTCGGCCCAGAGTTTGAACTCTCAAAACTCTCGGCCTAGAGTTTGAGTTTGACTTTTTTTCACATGATCATCCACCTGCGCTCCGTTTTTTCACTCCGTTTGTCACCAAAGTGTTTCCAAGGTTCGTGATTTCACCCTTGTACCACCATTTTTCCAATGGTAACTATTTGAACCATTGTGATTGTTTATCGGATGCAAAGAAATGAAGATAACATTCTAGACATTAAATTGCAATCTCAATTTTCCCATTAGATTGGGAATGGTAAGAGGCCATGAGCTAGTTGAGCACCCAAACAAGAAAACAAGAGTTAGTCCAAAAATTACTAGTGAAAATTGGATCTCTATCACTTACAATAATATTGGGATTCCCATGTAGTTTTTGTACTACTTTCACAAATAATGTGGTCTATGTTGTTAGGAATGAACAAAAAACGGGAGTGGGAAGTGCCAATTTTCAAAAGCTTCCTTAAGTGGAGTGTTCCAGACTACCTTTTTTATAATATATTTTGATACATATATGTTAAAACAAACATGTAGAATGTCAAATTAGTTACAAAAAGCATGAAAACATAGATTTAACTATTGAATAAATGTTCATCATTAAAGTGTCAACCATTTATGTTAGGTTTCCCACTTGGGAAAATAGAAAAATTGGCTAACACAAAGCCAAATACACACATGAAGATAACCATAGAGACAAATAGAATAGTGTGAAAGCATGATTTCTCATTAGGATATGTACATGTATATACATGAGAAAATGACCATTGGTTTCAACTTCCAAGTGGTATCTTGGACTGCTTCTCGACTCTTTCGATTCACTTATTGACTCTTCACTTTATTTTCTCAATAATATTGTGAATAGTGAGAAATAATACACTAATATGTCTAACCCTAAGGATTATATTCCCAACAATCCCCCTCTTGATCCAAATGGGTGCATATGAGTCTAAGAAAAGAGAGTTGAATAACTGGAGAATGATGGCTGCAAAAAGGATGAACAACTCCAACTTGAAAATATGACTATGCCAAGAAAGTTAGCAGAAGCTGACTTCTCTTACTAAGTACAAGTGCTCTTTGAAGTGGTGGTTTTGGCTGACCATGAACCAAAGGGGGATATCATAAGCTGGTGCCTTTTACTACATGGGTGGTTTAAATCTGACCACAAACTCTCGATCTCAGTAGCTATAAAATCATGAATGTGAAGGTGGTTTAAGGCTGACCACAAACTATGGAACTTGGCTCGAAGGCTCATAGGTTCTCGGATCATTCCAAAAGGCTAGCAAAATTTGTCTGTCTTCTACTAAATGAATGATCTTAAGATGACCATAAAATATGGAATTTGGCTTGAAGGATCAGAGGTTCTTGGAAAATTCCAAAAGGTTAGCAGGATCTAGTGCAATATTCTACTAAATGGATATTCAAGGATTTATCTCTAGCTCTAGCTACAGCTCTAAGTGTGGCAGGATCAAGTCTCTGAATCTGATGCATGCTTGCTTGTTCCCGCTTGCTATTTCTCACTCGCTTATTTATGATTGTTCATAATCCCCCCCTATCAGGAACAATGTGAGGATAAGAAGATGTCTCAACTGCAAGATGTGTCAATACTCATGAATTAACTCTCTCATATGACCTATAAATCTTCTTTTCTATTGACGACCATTGCCAAGAAGCAAGCCACCCGTAGTGAATCTTCTCTCTTACAAGTTTATTTAGAATGAAGCATTTGTTTGAAGAATGGGTGTGGGTGTTCCCATGAATATGGGTAACACTTTTTGGCAAGCAGAGGGTGGAAAAAAGGAGCTTGATTGAGCTTTATTTAAGCCCTCGAGCAAGCTTTTAAATGCTCGATCGAGGGATAAACAAAATGTTGGTTGTGGAGCCCGATATTCCTGATTCAGAGGTCATGTTTCAACCATGTCTAGATCCCATCCCTTGATAGTGGGTGTGGGGGGATTTCCCCCCCACTATAGTCACCATGGGGGGTCTAGAGGGGGCCAATGACTACTTTTGGATCCCCCCCTGGAAAGGGTTCTGGGGTAGTGCCCCCGTAGCGAAAATTTCGAAAAAAAATTCCTTGTAAAATTTTGTAATTTCATAGTCATGACTTGGTCAATAATGGATAATTTACGGTCCCATGGTATTGGGTATCCGATGGTATTTTCCCATGGTAATCCCTCTTTAAAAGGAAGGCATTGTAATACGGCTATGTATTTTAGTATTGTAAATATCTCTATGATTTTGTGAGAGAGATTGTCAAAGAGTGAAGAAGAAGTTGCAACAGATGTGCTGCTAGTTGTATCCCTTCATTTGTTGGATGGTATAGTAAAAGGATTGGAAATTTCTTCATGGATGTAGCCCATTTTGGGTGAACCATGTATATTGGTGTCTCTCTTGTATTGCACATTTATGTGTTTTATTTATGTATCTTATTTTAAGTTTTTTTCCCGCGATCCTGTTATTCTAACACAAAGTGCTCAATCAAGCTAATCATAAGCTCTCGATCGGGTCGTTTATTAATGATCAATCGAGCTCTATTGCTCGATCGAGTGTTAAAGTATCGATCGATACAATAGCTCGATCGATACATTGTCTCGATCAAGATATTATCTCGATAGAGCGTCTGGAAACTATATAAAAGGGACATTGATTTATTTTCGTTGGTGTTACTGTTTAAAGTCTCGATCAAGCAATAGCAAGGAGATCGACTGAGGGTCAAATCGTCAGTAGCAACCACCACCAAGGATCCCCTTTGGTTGCCATGGCCTCCAGATGGCGAGGTAGTCTCAAAAACTCTTAAAACCTTAAAAAAATAGTTATTTTCTTTGTTTAAAATTTAATATTTGTAAATTAGTTAGAGCATTTTCAAAAAAATTGCAAAAAATTTTATTTTCATTAATTGTGTTTTATAATATAGATTTACATGGTTTTGTTTATTTAATAATTTAATTTAGATTTAAAAATTTTTAATTGTGTTTTATAATTTAGATTTAGGTTTATTTTTTTTAATTGTGGTTTATAATTTATATTTGTTTTTCTAATTATGTTTTATAATTTAAATTTACATTTTTGTGTGTGTGTGTATTCAATAGAAAAAAAAATTATAACTTGAAATTCCAGGATTATAGGGTCAAAGTTAAATATACCTAGTTCTCAAAAAACATAATAGTATTAATGTATCCAATAAGTGGTGATGGATTCCTTTGGAATGTCACGTGTGTTGGTTTAAGGTGTTGTTTTGGTCTTAGATGCATGAAATATTAACTTAGGACCTACGTGGTCATACGTGGGCCTGTTAAGAGGTCATATGTATTGGTTTGTGGTACATCTACTTGATTTTGGTTTCTTCCATTCATCGTGTTCTTTCCTAAGACTCGTACCTAGTGTTATTTCCTCTTGATTCTTGCCCTATCCCTATTCTAAAGTAATGATCCTTTCAATAGGTCATTTGAAATAGTTCAACACATTTCTCTTGACCTTAGATGCATAGAAACGTTTTTTAGTGCCTATGAGATAGGTTTCATCCTGTTTTACATAAGAGAATTCACCATGACAATGTTGTCATGTGCTAACACCATCTTAATCATTTGCTTCATAATCCTCCTCATCGTTGTCACCATCATCAAAACATCATTTTATTCAGAGATTGATGCGCACACACACACGCACACACACACACACATATTATTTTTCTTCATTATTTCATACAGTTTGTTCTCCAAAGCAAGGATCTTCCCTCCGTCAATCACAATCGTAAAGACGATCCGCTACTGCAGCACCCTCCCCATGTCGCGAGCTGACTCGTATGTAAATTATATGCATATAGTTTTGTTTTTTAATTGAATTACATATAGAAGTTATATATCTATATATATATATATATATTATTTGTCTTCATTATTTCATGCAGATCGTTCTCCAGAGTAGGGATCTTCCCTTTGTCAATTGCGGTCATCAAGACGATCCTCTAATGTAGCACCCTCCCCATGTCGCGAGCAAACTTGTATGTAAATTATATACATTTTTTTTTTAATTGAATTACATATAGAAATAAAAATCATTGTATACACGTACATGCATTTAATTATTAATTGTTGTTTGTGTCTAGGAACCCCATCATCCAGAGAATTTGGTGAGCATCGATCAGGCAACATGGTGGCTAATGCCTCACACGATGGCCAAGATCCATTGACCCCCTCATAGCACAGTAAGGAGGTTCATGATCACACAGAATTAAATTCATATTTATTATTTTTTGAATCTATTAGTATCTTTAAATTTTGTATTGGTGTTTTGTACTTTGACTAATACATTTGTTTAATCTATCTGTTAGGTGTTGATCTTGGTTTTGATGCTCCTTGGGAGGATGAGATAACTAGGATCACGATGGAAGAGATCAAATCACAACGTTATTTTCTATGAATCCAGGTAAAATCCATGCACCCTTAGTATCCATCAGTACGGTCGATGTACATGTCGATTGATGCAGTGAATGAGTTATTGGAAATCCACCAGAAGGTGAGGCCTCTGAGTGACATCTGACATGATGCTTTCCCAAAGAGGAGGGACCAGGTATTGGGTCCTGACAAATGGGAGGCAGTGAAAACCGCAACAAGCGGAAGGGATTTCAGGGGCACTTTGTTTGGCATCCCTCTTGATCGCGATGTTGGACAACCACTCTGACTATATGAGTTCAGGTTTCAGGCAGTTGTGCCTCATATTATTATAGGTGTATTGGAGTGTGGGGAATGTTCCCCCACCATGACAAGGTATCATTATAATTTTATAAACATATTTCTGCGGAGTTTTTATTACACATGAATCCATATTACGCAAGTATGCCATCACCTTTCTATGGCGAAGGGAAAGGATGCACTTATTAGCATCCAGGGGCTCATAGAGACCCTACTGCTATACCACCTCCTCATTGATTGATTCATGTCCCTATTTCATACACTTGTACAACCCTATGACGTAGTCGATCCATCATAACTCGGAATCGAGACACGCTCTTTGATGGTGGGTGTGATGCACACAACATTGGGTCACACTATCGTTGCCATGCATGAGCAGAGGTCCATAACACCCCCTAGACCTACAGAGTTTGATTTACTGTGGATGGATGAATTGAATATTCGGTTCCTTGACTATGAGTCTCTAGTGTCATATGTTATACATGCCAAAGACTCATACTTTTGTCTGTATGAGAGATTCGGGCCGTTGTTGACACAAAAGGTATATATTTATATACTTAATTTTTTATTATAAGTTGTTAAATAATCATCTTTAATATATGTAATGTATCTAAAAGAATCAATTGAGTAATATTGATTTGTTTTTTTTTTCTCCGTGCAGAGGACCGAATTTATGGATTCACTCCATTCCACTTGTCAGTTGCTTGGCCAGGAAACCATTTCCCCCAATGATGTCCCCATGGTACATATGCCAGTTCCTTCATATGAACCTTGTAATTTATATACATGTGTATAATTGCAATTATTTTATCACAACTTTTGTCTTTCCCCTTGCTCAAATTGTATAGGGTATAGGTAAGGGGATTGCAGAGGAGCGGGAGACATTGCAGTCTCCTCTGGAGTTCATTCGTCAACTTTTAGTTGATGAGGTACTATAGCTTATGTTTCAATGCAATATAGAATTCAAGTTTATGTTTAATTTATAACGTTTATTTATTATTCTTTTACTGATTATATGCATGATGTCACCATACACAGGCTCATGTTCAATTGAGAATCGATGCTCTAGTGATGTTTAGAGATGAGTGGGAAAGGTTGATTCAACATCATCTTGGTGAGGACCCATCGACTCATTATTGGCTTCAAGATGACACACAGGACAATTTGAAAAATATCACCATGGGCCCGAGCCAGGTTAGTTGATCCATCCACTTAAAATTTTATAAATATGTCTTCTTATAGATTTAAGTATATTATTTAAATCAAGAATTAACTTACAGAGTTCAAAATTTTAATTTTTGCAGTTCGAGTCTTTAGACAACATTTTTTTATCACATTTCATCCCACACCATGGGCATGGTGCAAGAGGTACTAGCGGTGGGGATGACCACACAGCCCATCAAGGGCTTGGTTCCCATATTAGATGACACATGTTCATGTTGTGCACTATTTTTATTGTTATGTCCACATATACACCATTACTTTTTTATAAACTCGATGGATTATTTTGTATCATCTTTTTTCTTCATGGATATATGATGTCTTATGTTTATTTCGATGAGTGTATACATGTTATTTATCTTATGTTCATGTACGTTATTTATCTTATATTCATGTTTACAATGCATTGATGTTAATTACAATTTACAAGTTACAATTACAATTACAACTTACAATTACAATTGCAACTTACATCGTAATATTTAAATATAATTTAACAATTTACCAACTCACAATTGTAAAATTACAATTTAAGAAAATGATAATTAGAAATTTATAAATTACTAATTTTACAATAGGGAATTATAATTCGTGATGTCAGTTACTATTAACAATAACGATTAGAGTAACTTTGCAATTGAAGGACTTCTTCAATTTTCACCTGTCAAATTTTAGATGGTTGAGAATCGATGATTAGGTAGCAACAAAGGTAGAATCCCAACGGATTCTTCCACACATTCCATCGGCATCATTTATCAAAATTTAAATCACAATTAAATTTGAAAACATTTAGAATAAAGTTTAAATGGTTCAAATGGTTTAAGCTTGTGGGGGCATCTCAAGTGGTAAAGATCAGAAGTTGTAATCAATTGTAAATGGAAGGTCATGTGTTCGAATCCCCCCAAAATTACCCGTGTGCCATGGTTCGGTCCCTATGGATGCACCTAGGGGTATAGTGGTAGCGATATTGGATCCCTAGACCCTGTGTCACGCAAGTACCAACCCAACTCCAGTTGTCGATTCCCCTAGTAAAAAAAAATGGTTCAAATGGTTTACACACCCTGTCTCACATGTTATTAGGAGCCCTTTGTTTTTATTTATGCAAATTGATCAAAGTTCAAGACATAATGTTCCTCAATTGGAAAATAGCTCATTCCTCCCTAGTGTTCCTCCATATGCAAATTTTGTATATGTAGTTGAACTACTTGCCTAAATCAACAAAACTAAGAATAATGGAAATGTAGAGAAAGGAGTAACTAGAACACTACCTGTGTTGCTAATTACCTTGTCATGTTTTCTTGCTATAACATTTATTAGGATTGACAATGCCTACAACGTAATGACAACATATGCAATTTGCCAAAAAAATAACATCAAACATGTTCTGTGCATCCTTTATGAAATATATATATTGCTTGGACATTGCAATGAAGAAAAAGACACAAAAGCTAGGATGGATTATGCTATTCTGCTACTAGACTTCTATATTAATTTCCCATTGTCTAGATGCTTGATGCTTCTTTCCCATCATTTCAACAAAATTCTACTTGGACTAAATATGTTCTCAAACAAGTTTTGTAAATTCATACTTTACATCGAATTTTTTTTCTTAAGTTTCATTTTCTCTCCCATATATAGTTTCCTTGTTTTTTTTTGCTTTCTTGACAAAACTAACAGGCACAAAGTTTCTATAGAGTTAAGAATATTGGATAAAAGATGAGATGTTGCTCTATATTTTATTAAGTAGAAGAATAAGCTACTACAATTGTGCTACAATTCTACCTTATGCATATCTCAAATGGTTTAGATGTAGCAGATTTTACAACCATATTGCTACTGCAGTCTTGGTTGTTGGACGATGGAATTCAACGACTAGATGACTCAACAGTTGTAAATTGGTTGGAGGGATAGATGGCTACAACTGTACGACTGTTAGAAAAACAGGATCGTAGAGAAATAATAATAACAAGGATGCAAATACAAATCACATAAAACACATTACAAGAGAGACACCAATATAACGTGGTTCACCCAAGATGGGCTACGTCCACACAGACATTCCCAATCCTTATTATTATACCATCCATCAAATGAAGGGATACAACCTGCAGCACATCCGCTGCAACTTCCTCTTCACTTCTCACAAACTCTCTTACACAATCAGATATCTTTACAATGCTACAATACATTACACAGTTGTATTACAATGTCTTCCTTTTAAAGGGGAATTACCATGGGAAACTACCACGGGCTATCCAAAACCATGGGCCTATAATCTATTGGCCAACAAAACAACCCAAAAAAAATATTTCGGGAGCTTCGCCCCTGAACCCCCTTTCTCAGGGGAGCTTCCCCTAGAACCCCCATTCGGGGGGTCCCCCCCAAACCCCCATGGGGGGGGAATTTCCCTCCACACCCCCCCCCCGCTGGGGTGACTGTATAGTCCACTTGCATATCATATGAAACTAGGGTACAAACACGACTGAAACACCAACATCTATGAATCAGGAAGATCAGGCTTGACAACCAACAATCTCCCACTTGGAGACTGATCACAACAACTCCATCGCTGCTGCTCTTGTTGGGCTATGCTCTGAACCTTGGACTTGGAAAATTTCTCATATTCACCTTCATGCTAGAAGGCCAACTAAAACTGAGCAGGAATTCAGTTTCTCTCTGGTTACTACCTTTATCAACATGTTTGCAGGATTCTGGCTAGTGTGTATCTTTTCTAGCTTCAACAATTCATCTTCTAGAACAAAGCGTACGAAATGGCACTTGAGATGTATATGTTTAGTCTTAGAATGGAAAGTTGATTTCTTTTCAAGATGAATGGCAATCTAGTTGTCACTATACAACTTTATATCCTCTTGCTTCTTTGTCATGTCCCCAAATTTTGCATTGGGTCACAATGTCCTAAGCCACTTGGCCATACTCATGATAGTTTGTCAAATTGGTGCTAAGGGTCAAATAATTGCCAAGGATGATGTCCAATTTAGTAATAATGTAAAATTAGATCCAAATGGACAAGGTGGGTCACATTAAGAGAAATTCCCAATTCAAAGTTGTAATATACCCATCCAAATGAACTATCATGGAGGAAAATTACTAGTTCCCTAGGTTTTGGGTGGAAGTATTAAAAGTTGGAATAAGGGAGATACAAGACCCAAAATTACCTTAGAATTACAAATTCACATTAAATGGGTCAAGAAAATAATAATAAAAAGAAAATAAGGTGGCATTGGATCATGAGGGCACATAAGAGGTTGTGGGACCCACATGTGGCAAGATTCCCCACTACACTTGGCATTATTCTCTCACCAATTCGAGTTCAATATGAAGGGTAAAAAAATTGGGGGAGTTGAATAGGTATTATTCATGGCATGAATAATGTAAGGTCGAATTGGAGTTGAAGAGAAACTCCCATGGAAGAGGAAGAGGCATCTTAGAAGAATTGTGACACTTGGAGCTAGATTCCCTAACTCATATGAAACAATGATGAAGATTCTATGACACTTATGCAAAATTTCAGACCTAATTGCTGACATCCAACATATATGAAACGTCAGGGATAAAAATAGCCTCCAAGAGGGCACACAACGGGAGTTAGGCCAGCCAAGAGTTCCCCATTCGAATTGATGGAAGAGGAGAGCTAGAAAAAGTTGGACAAGTGGAATTCATGGGAATCTCTCCCTAACTTGAGTTGGGATGAGTCTCTTCGATGGAATTAGAGCTAAGGAGGAATTGGGAGGTTAATAAAAGATAAGAGGAAAGAAAGAGATCATATTTTTATCATTTCTCATTTTGCAAATTGGATAACATAGCTTGTCCATGCTAGTGGAGTGTTTACTCTACTTGCCTTAGTACCAATTTCGAGGGTCTAAGATTCCCATCCTAATTGGAAATTGGAGAGGCCATTCAAACCTTTCATTTGGAGTTAAAATGGAGTCATTTTTTTTTGGTTTGAAGCTACAGGGCTGGTCGTGACCATTTCTCTTTCAACTTGTTCCCACATCTCTCTCACTTTTCTCTCTATATTCTTGCTCTTGGAGGAAGGGCACACATGGTGAGATGTTGATCTCTTTGTTGAAGTCTAAGGGGACCAATTTATTTGTAATATGATGTATGAAATATGTATTTGATGCTCATATGAACCTCAGGTCGAATATCCAAGTAAAGCCATGTAAAAATGCCAAACTATGTATGAATGGTTCCATTTTCCCCCATAGATTTTGCATAGTGCACTTGTTGTTGCACATAGTTAGTGAAGGAGTGCTATTTCAAATTCAAGGACATTTTAGATTCTATGTATATATTTCATAATCATATCATGAGAGACACCTCGAAACATTATGTATTTCAAGTGATATTTACATTCAAGGAAGAGATTCTAGCCCTTTCCCATATATCTTGTTGAGAAAGCTTGAAGTTGTTTGGTATAGAATTGTATCAGTAAATATATGTGGTTTTATTGCTGTTTGGAGAGCCATTAATATACTGGAGAATTTTCATACACCTTATGCAAATCCTTGTAAAATTTCTCACAAATTTCATAGCAAGTTATAGAGTTTTTCTCTCATTTCCCCCCTGTGTTAAGAAATGTCTACCAATCTTTGATTTATGGGATTTGTAGCAGACTTTAGGAATTGATTAATGATGCATTTTTGTTTCCATTGAAGTCATGTAACTAATCCATGTCTCGTTTCTGAAATTTGGTAGGTTTGTACTGCATTTGGGAAGCCATTAGTGACCTCTACCCTTGGGGGATTTAAACCTCAAATTTACTAGCAAATTTCCCTATTTTCTCCTAAACTTAAATGAATGTTGCAGAAGTATTTGATAGTTTCTAAGAACCCATTAGGTTCATTTTTATGTCATAATACCCTTCAAACACTCTCAGTCCCAATTTGAAATCCTTAGGAGTCTTTTGGAGCCATCTACCCTTGGAGGTTTCAACATCGATTTTCTTAGTAATGTTACCTTTCATTATCTAATTGTAAATGAAAGTTGTTGAAGTACTTAGAAGGTTTCCAAGCATATAATAGTTGTATAATGGTGTCCTAATACACCTCAATCCACTCTGGACATAATTCGAAACCATTTGGGATCATTTGGGACAGTTTGGAGCTTCATTAGTCCAAGGTTCAAAAATTGGTCAAATTGGGAACATTACAGTGGTATCAGAGCATGGTCCTTTCACCTATGAATTAATATCATACATTGAATAATAATTTTCATCCATGTCTTACTATTATGATGAATCCTATGAGTACAATGCTTCTGAGAAATATGAAGAAGAATGTAAATGGTATGAGGAAGAGGTGCCATCATACAACACTTCTTACAATTTCATAAGGAGTGAGAGTTATTCTTATGACTTTGATCAATGCTCTTTTACTTGCAGGAAACTGAACCAAATCCCAATTCTGGTTTCTTACCAATGATTCCATCTCCTCATTCATGCCTTGCTCCCACTTCTTTCTAGTTTCCACCTGCATTGCTTATTTATAACATTCTGGTTCACTAGAATCAGTCATTAATAAATAATACAATGAAAGAGAGAATCATTCAGGGGGTTTACTTAACCTAGTAGATATTCTAACACTTGCAGGATTTTGAGGTACCTGCTGTTGTTCTTGATTTTTCGGCACCTTTGGAACTTCATTTTCTTTGATTTCACCAAGCACTATGTACTATGTGTTTTCCTTTTCCAGTTTCTTTCCCTGCAACTGATATTTATACATAACCTTTTCATTGACTACCACAAATATACTTCTAATTATTTTGTTATTTTCATAATCCCATAAGCGATAACCAAAATCATCATCCCCATATCCAATAAAGGTACATTTCTTGGAATTAGCCTCAAGATTTGTTCTATTTTCTTTATCAATATGGACAAATGCTTCACAACCAAACGTTCTTAGAAAATAATAGTTTACCTTTTTACCTGTCCATGCCTCCTCTGGAATACCACCATCCAGAGCATTTGAAGGATCTTTGTTTATTAAGTAAACAACAATATCTATAGCATATTCCCAAAACTGTAAGGGACACCCTGCATGCAATCTCATACACCTTGCACGCTCCATGATTGTTATGTTCATCCTTTCTGACACACCATTTTCTTGTGGTGTTCCCAGGACTATCTTCTCTCTACGAATCCCATGGTATGAACTGTAACTATCAAACTCCTTGTTATATTATTCACCTCCATTATCATATATGAGATACTTCAACCTTTTTCATGTCTCATTCTCGACCAAAGCTTTCCATTTCTTGAAAGTAGAAAACACATCATATTTCTATCTAATGCAATAAACCCAAGTTTTCCTAGTTGCATCATCAATAAATGTAACATAATAATGAGAGCCACCAAGAGATTTTACTTGAGACGGTCCCCATACATCTATATGCATGAGCTCTAACTTGTCACTCTTCTTTTGTTTCCCAACCCTGAGAAATATGACTCTCTTATGTTTTCCATAAACACAGTTCTCACAGAATTCCAAAATTACCTGCTTCAGATCTGGCGGCAACTTCCTTGAGTGGAGAATCTGCATTCCCTTCTCACTCATGTAGCCAATCCTATGATTCCAAAATGTTATATCTATTCATGTGGAAGCTAAAGAGATAGAATAGTCAGTATTATGAGGACATAAATACAACGTACCTATCATGTCTCCTTTTGCTATCACCATTGATCCTTTTGTGATATTCCACCACGTCTCTCCAAATGTAGATAAACAACCACCATCTCCCAACTTTCCTGTTGAGATTAGATTTATTTTCATAGTAGGAATATGCCTTACATCTTTTAGCATCCATTCACCATTATTTAACTTTATTCATACCTTACCCATTCCAACAATTTTACATGGCTCATCATCACCCAATAAAACATGTCCAAATCGCCTGGAACATAATCATGAAAGAATTTCCTATCGGGTGTATCATGGCATGAAGCGCTTGAATCTACTACCCAATAATCACTAGTATTATCTAATGCAAAAATCAAAGCATCTTGTAACACATCACCTGCTACATTTGCTTCCTAAGTAGTCTCTTGTTGTCCATCTCCTTTCTTCTTTAGAGATCTGCAATCTTTCTTCAGATGTCCTTTCTTTCCACAGTTCTAGCACTCTATATTAACTATTCTAGACTTGGATCTTCCCTTTTTAGACTTGATACGATTACCTAGGCTCTTTCCTCTCTCCCTTTGTCTTCTCCTACTCTCTATGGTCAACGCATTACCTAATGTCTCACATGTGCTTTTCCTATGCATTTCCTCGCTAAGAATAACACCAACAACCTCATCAAATTTAAAAGTGTTTGAACTAGAGACAGAGTTACTTACATCCATGACCAATCCATTCCATCTTTCCGGCAATGAACACACGATTAGAAGATCCCTAACCTCATCATAAAAGTTCACTTTTACAGAACTTAGTTTATTTGTGATCATATTAAATTCATTTAAATGATCGGCAACAGATCCACCTTCTGACATCTTCATATTAAACAAACATTTCATTAGAAATACCTTGTTGGAGGCTGAGGTTTTTTCATACAGCTTACCCAATGCATTCATCAGACCCTTCGTTGTCTTTTCTTTTGAGATATTGAAATCCACCGATGAATTCGGGAACAACTGTATTGTTCATAGTGCCTTTCTGTCAAGAACCTACCATTATTCGTCCTTCATAGTCGCAAGTTGTTTTGATTTTCCTCCCAACGGTAGGAATAGATCCTTCTGATACAGATAGTCCTCCATTTGCATCTTCCATAACTAGTATTTTTGGTCATTAAATTTATCGACCTTAAACTTTCATTCTTCTGCCATTGCTCCCACTCGAACCAGGAACCCTTCTTTCATGCGAGTTTATGTGCAAAATAGACCTTTGGCTCTGATACCAATTTTTAGAATAATAGGATCGCAGAGCAATAACAATAAACAAGATGCAAATATATATCACATAAAAAAAATTACAAGAGAGACACCAATATAACGTGGTTCACCCAAGATGGGCTACGTCCACACAGAAATTGTCAGCCCTTATTATTATACCATCTAGTAAATGAAGGGATACAACATGCAACACATCCGCTGCAACTTCCTCTTCACTCTCTCACAGTCTCTCTTACATAATTAAAGATATTTACAATGCTACAATACATTACATAGTCGTATTACAATGTATTCCTTTTAAATGGGAATTACCATGGGAAAATATCACGGGCTATCCAAAACCATGGGTCTGTAACCTGTTGGCCAACAAAACAACCCAAAAAACAAATTTCGGGGGCTTCGCCCTTAAACCCCCTTTCTCAAGAGTGGCAGAAATTTCTCCCCCACTGGGGTGAGTGTATATTCCACCTGCATATCATATAAAACTGAGGTACAAACACAGCTGAAACAACAACATCTCTGATGCAGGAGCATCAGGGTCTAGGAAGATCAGTCGAAGTTGATCGACATGAGGGAGCCGACCAAAGGGAGTGCCGACGATCGCTAGTGCGTGAAGCAGATTGACTTGTCGAAGTCAATAAGTCGAGCAAAGAACTGTCAAAGCAGTCGACAGGAGTGCAAAAGGAAGTCAAGATTCGACATGCGAATAGTCGACAGACGACAGCCGATAGTCAACATGTGAATGTCGATAGGTGACAAGTTTCCATAGCGTCGTAGTAAGGTCGACATGTTGTCAGGCCGCGACATCGACAGATTGGGCATGAGCCAAGCGTGGAGGAACAGGAAAACTGGCGAAGCCTTGGGTTGCAAAGGAAATCGATGGGTGAGTCGAAGCTGACAGAAGACAGTATGGCTGACGTGATGGTTTACTGTCAAAAGGATGCGTAGGAGTCAAGGAGAGTACTTGGAAACAATCCGAGGTTGTTAAGGAAGTTAATGGAATTTATTGCAGGTGGGTGAATACATGACAGATGTTGTCACAGGCAGAGGTTGTGCAACACGGTTGGTGCGCTGACAGTTGCAGGTCTGTAGGATCATGGAAGGATCAGCTGAAAGAGGATACATGTCTCAGGGATTGCAGTGGTCTCGGGAACAATAGTAGCAGGGTAGAAGATCAGAGAGTTTGGATCAGTTGAGGGACTTGGCATTTTGGACAGTTCCATTATGTTGGAGTTGAAAAGTAGAGTTCGGGGAGAAGTTCTGTAGATTGGATAGAACAGTCATACAACTTCCAAACACAGAGAAGATTGAGCCATAGCTCAAAGTTTTGCAGCGAACTAGGAGAGGGTGAGGTAGACACACTGAGAAAGCACACAATTACTTCTATGTTGTAACGACTAAGGCCGATCATTAGTTAGTTATTTCATTTATTTGCAGTTTGCATTGTAACCGATTCAGAGAAGTAATATAAGCCAGCTTCTGGCATGTTGTTTGCATCTTTTCTATGTGAACGTGTATGTGGTGTGTATTGTTAAGCAAGAACCTTCTTGTCGAAGGCACCTTACATCAGTTGGTATTAGAGACTGGAAGTGAGTCTGGTTGAGTTGAAGCAGTTGAATCCGTTGAGCATAAGAGTTTGTGAGAGTGTTTACAGGTCCAACTACGGTTGGCTAGAGTTGTAGATGACTTATTGAAGTCCAGTTGTGATTGGACGAGTGGGAGTTTCAACAGAGGTTAAAAATGGCTCACATAGGTGTTAATGTCTGAGGACAAAGAGCGCATGGCGCAAAAGTCATAGTTGATCATGAGATGTTAGACGAGTGTGTCCTAACAATGCGAACTTTGACAAATGAAGTTACAGCGATCAAAGAAATCCAAAGGCGTGCTTTTATTCTTGATGTGTTATACCACAGCGACAAGGAAGTCAAAGAATTAGAACCACGGGAAGTAGTGGAAGATGAACTAGAAGAAAAAATAATCAAGCTTCTGATGGATATGAGAGGTCGGGCAAAGATAGATTTTCATACCTACTCGAGAAGTCTGGACCCAGAAGACTTGATTGACTGATTCAGAGAGATGGAGAAATACTTCGACATAAAGCAGATTGAGGATCCTAAAAGGGTTAAGACTGCATGTCTGAGGTGGAAGGGTCATGCCTCATTGTGGTGGGACAATGTACAGGCTGACAGAGTCAATAAGGGCAAGGATAAAATCAAGTCTTGCGATAGGATGGTCGCTAAGCTGAAAGGAAAGTTCTTTCCAAATGACTATGTGATTTCCTTTTTCGGTAAGTTGCAGAAATTTTGACAAAAATAGATGACTATGAAGGAGTACACAGAAGAGTTCTATAGGTTGTCGATAAGGTCGGGCCAGACCAACGAAGGTGAAGAAGAAGTCGCTAGGTATGTGAACGGCTTGAAATATGCCATTCAGGATGAATTGAGCATGTCAAGATTCAGAGCAGTGGGTGCAGCTTACTAGTTAGCTCTGAAGGCAGAAAATAAACTGTCGAGGAGATTCGCAGCAACCTGAGGTAGGACGACTGGTCAGGGTGCAAAGACTATTTCCACGAAAGGCCAAAGTAGTGGTTACAGGAAGGAAACTGTCAAAGATAGTCGACATGCAGAAGGGACATCGACAAGGGAAAAAGTGCAAGAAAACCGGTGCGATGGTCGTGAGAACTGGGTTCAAGGTGCGTATGGTCTAAGTGGTCCATCTGACAGAAAAGGAGCTAACAAACCAGCCATAATCTATTACAAGTGTTGTGGAGTGGGACACAAGGCATATGAATGCCCAGAGAACCTACATGCTGCAGAGGAGTCGAAACCCAGACGTTGAAGAGATAAGCAAGTCAACAAGAGGGAAGAATCGGCATCTGATAGTAGTGAGGATGGTAAGAAGAAAATTCAGGCCATGACAGCCAGCAAGACACTGGTTTTGGACGATAGACGTGATGAGCAAGAGTCAGCACAGCGGAAGGTGATCTTTCGAACGAAGGTGCGAATCGACGAATGGCATTGCAATACCATATTTGATGGTGGAAGCACTGAGAATCTTGTGTCAATAGAGGTGATCGAGAAAGAAAAGTTAAGGTATTGAGAACATCCACACCCATGCAATATCTCATGGTTACAGAAAGGATGCCATGTGAAGGTGACCAGACAGTGCCTAATTAACTTCAAGGTCGGGAAGTTAGAGGACAGCGTACTGTGTGACGTAATCCCAATGGATGCGTGCCATCTATTGTTAGGAATACCATGGAAGTATGATTGGAAAATAATCTATGATGGTCGATCCAACATAGTCACAGTGTGGAAAAATGGCATGAAGAGGACTCTTAAGCAAAAACTAGAGGAGCCAGCCGATGGTAAGCAGGGCGAGAGCAACTTTTGGGAGAAGCGCGTGCTGATGTGTTCAACGAAAGAATTCCTCGCGGAAGAGGAAAAGAAGTCGGGGTGTTACACTATCATTCCAAAGGGACCATGTTTCGAGAAGGCGATGATGGAGGAGAAAATTCCGGTCAAAGTCGGAAAGATGCTCGAAGAGTTTAAGAGCATAGTAGTCGATGAGGCATCGATGGGATTGCCACCAACAAGCATATGCCATCAGATCGACTTGATTCCAGGGTCAAGTCTACCAAACAAGGCACCACATAGGATGAGTCTGACATAAGGTCAGGAACTCAATTGCCAGGTTGAGGAGTTGTTGGACAGAGGGTTGATCAGAGAGAGTCTGAGCCCATGCGTGGTACTAGTAGTATTAGCGCCGAAGAAAGTTGGAGAATGGAGGATGTGTATAGACTCCAGAGCTATCAACAAAATCACGATCAAGTATCAGTTTCCATTGCCGAGAATGGACGACTTGATGGATTGCTTGAGTGGAGCGAAGTACTTCACCAAGATAGACCTAAAGAACGGTTATCACCAGATTCGGGTTAGAGAAGGATACGAATGGAAGATAGCATTCAAGACAAAGGAAGGGTTGTATGAGTGGTTAGTCATGCCATTTGGATTGACTAATGCACCCAATACATTCATGCGATTGATGAATGAAGTACTGATACCATTCTTGGGAAAGTTTGTCGTAGTCTACTTAGACGACATTCTGAATTTCAGTCGAACCAAGAAAGAACACTTGGGGCACATTCGACAGGTATTGCAGAAGTTGCAGGAAGAGAAGCTGATGGTGAACTTGCAAAAAAATTTATTCATGAAGGAAGAACTGGTATACTTGGGATTCGTAATCTCAGGTAAAGGGTTAGTAATGGACTCAGAAAAGGTAAAGGCGATATTGGATTGGCATGAACCGACAAGCACGACTGGAGTGAGGAGTTTCCATGGACTTGCCACTTTCTACAGGAAGTTCATTAGGGGATTTAGTTGGATTTGTGCACCATTGACAAAGTGCATGAAGAAAGGGGAGTTCAAGTGGATGGAAGCTTCCTAGCGAGCTTTCGATAAGTTGAAGGAAAACTTCACTAAGAGCCCAGTGTTAGCGCTCCCATATTTTAACAAAGTTTTCCGGGTCGATTGCGACGCAAGTGGAACAACAATTGGAGCAATGTTGAGCCAGGAGGGCCGACCAATTGCATTCTTTAGTGAGAAGTTGGATGATCTGAAGCGGAAGTATTTGGTCCATGACCAGGAACTTTATGCTATTGTCCAATCATTGAAGAAGTGGAGGCATTATTTGTTTCCCAAGGAATTTGTGTTGTACACAGATCACCAAGCACTGAGGCATCTGAATACTCAGTCGAAGTTGAATCAGTGGCACATGAAATGGGTCGAGTTCCTATAGGGATACATGTTCATGTTGCGACATAGGTCAGGAAAATAGAACAAGGTTGCCGATGCGCTGAGTAGAAGAGTTGCATTGCTGAACATGGCGACAGTTCAGGAAACAGGAATAGAGTCGATGAAGACAGAGTGTGATACCGACGAGTATTTTGAGAAAGCATGGGAAGCTTTTCGTAAACCATGTAGTGTCGACAGGACTCCATATTTGGATTTTTTTTTCAAGAAGGCTACCTGTTCAGGGGACGACAATTATGTATTCTGAAAGGATCAGTGCGAGAGAACCTAATCCGAGAGTTTCATAGCGGCGGATTAGCAGATCATTTTGGCATTGACAAAACCAAGGCATTGGTCGAAGAAAATTATTATTGGCTAGGGATGGAGACAGATGTCGAAAAGTGGGTTCGACAATGTAGAGTTTGTCAGTTGGAAAAAAGAAGAAGTCAAAACACGGGGTTGTATACACTGTTGCCGGTATTGAATACTCCATGGGAGCACCTGAGCATGGATTTTGTGCTAGGATTTCCGAAGATGCACAGGGAAGCGACTCAATATTTGTTGTAGTCGATAGATATATTTTCAAAAATAGCACACTTTATTCTGTGTCGAAATACAAGTGAAACCACAAGCATTGTTGTACTATTCTTCAAGGAAGTAGTCAAATTGCATGGGTTTCCGAAGAGTTTCACATTGGACATATATACCAATTTTATGGGACATTTCTGGAGAACCCTATGGAAGAAACTAGACACAAGGTTGTAGTTTAGCTCAGCATATCATCCGCAGACAGACAGACAGGCCGAGGTGGTGAACAAAAGTTTGGGAAACCTTCTGAGATGTTTGATGGCTAACAAACCCAAGTAGTGGGAGAATATGTTGGCGCAGGAAGAATTTGCATATAACAATTCTGTGAATCGGTCGACAGGTTTGATTCCATTCTAGATTGTTCAAGGGAGAAGTCGACATGGAGTGGTGGATTTGGTCGATTTGCTGACAGAAGCGAGGAAGAGCGCGGATGTAGAATCATTCACAGAGCACATGAAAGAAGTTCATGAAGATGTGCTAAAGCGCATAGAAAATAGCAACGCGGCATACAAGTTGAGAGCCAACAGGAAGAAGAGACTACAGTCGTTCAACGAACGAGACTTGGTTTATGCTCATTTGTGGAAGGAGATATTTCCAGCATGAACCTATAACAAGCTGATGCTGAAGAAGATTGGACCATGTAAGATTCTGGAGAAACTTTTGGACAACGCTTATGTGTTGGAGTTGTCAAATGACTTGAGAATTTCGCCAACATTCAATGCCTCGGATCTGTACAAGTTAGAAGAAGGTTCAAGCAGTGGAAGCGCATAAGTGTCGAACATTGACTGGACAGCGCAGATTCCATATTGACACAAAGAATAAATCGTAGAAGTAATAGAGGAATGGGAAGTCGAGTGTATGCGCAGTTCACGAAGGAAGGAATACTTAGTGCGATGGAGAGATGATGAGTTGCAGGAGGCGACATGGATTCCAAAGAAGAGTTCAGGAGACTGACGGAGCAGTTGATTTATTTTTCACCTTTGGAGTATGATGCAAGAGCATCAAGGCCTAGGTAGATCAGTCGAAGTTGATCGACATGAGGAAGCCAACCAGAGGGAGTGCCGACGACCACTGGTGCGTGAAGCAGGTTGACTTGTCGAAGTCAATAAGTCGAGCAAAGAACTATCAAAGCAGTCGATAGGAGTGCGAAAGGAAGTCGAGAGTCAACAGACAACAGTCGATAGTCGACATGTGAATGTCAATAGGTGACAAGTTGTCGCAGGGTCGTAGTAAGGTCAACATGTTGTTGGGTCGCGACGTCGACAGATTGGGCATGATCCAAGCAAGGAGGAAGCAGCGGACTAGCAAAGCCTTGGGTTGTGAAGGAAACCGACGGGTGAGTTGAAGCTGACAGAAGACAGTATGGTTGACGTGATGGTTTACTATAGCAGGTCAGAAGGACGTGTAGGTGTCAAGGAGAGTACTTGGCAATAGTTCGGGGTTGCTAAGGAGGTTAATGGTAGTTATTACAAGTGGGTGAAGACATGATAGATGTCGTCATAGGCAGAGGTTGTGCAGCATGGTTGGGGCGCTGACAGTTGCGGGTCTGCAGGATCATGGAAGGATCGGCTGATAGAATATGTGTGTCTTGGGGATCGTAGTGGTCTTGGGAACATCAGCAGTAGGGTAGAAGATCAAGGAGTTTGGATCAATTGAGGGACTTGGCATTTGGGACAGTTCCATTGTGTTGGAGTTGAAAAGTAGATTTCGGGGAGAAGTTATGTAGATTGCAGACAATAGTCACAAAACTTCCGAACGCAGAGAAGATCGAGCCATAGCTCAGAGTTCCATAGGGAACCAGGAGAGGGTGAGGTCGACACAATGAGAAATCACATAGTTACTTCTATGTTGTAATGGCTAAGGCCGACCGTTAGTTAGTTATTTCATTTCTTTGTAGTTTGCATTGTAACCGATTCAGAGAAGTAATATAAGCCAGCTTCTAGCATGTTGTTTACATCTTGTCTATGTGAACGTGTGTGTGGTGTGTATTGTTAAGCAAGAACCTTTTTTTCGCAGGTGTCTTGCATCAATCTCTGAATCAAGAAGATCATTCTCCACAACCAACAACGACTGCTAGTTGGATACTAGGCTATGGTTGGATGGATCCTGATCACCTATGGCCAAGCTTACATGTTCAACACTCCCCCTTAAACTTGACTTCCTAATGATGCCCAAAAATTTTCTTAGGTGTTCAAATCTCTCTTTCGTTAATAAATTTGTGAAGATATCTATAGATTTATCTTCGAACTTACAAAATTTAAGATATATTTCACCATTGTTGATAAGTTCTCCAATGAAATGATATATAGTATCAATATGCTTTCTTCTTTTGTGAAAACATGATTTTTTGATAAAATTCTATTGTTGAATTTTATCACAATAAATTTTTGTTGCTCATTCTTGATCTTGCATCAAATATGACATAATTCTTCTTATCTACACTGCTTAACACGCTGCTAATGTTGCTGCTACATATTCTTATTGCATAGTTGAAAGAGTAACAATGGGTTGTTTTGGGAAGCCCATGATATTGCTCCTAAACCAAGATAAAAAAATATATATATCTATATGTGTTTTTTCTATCATCAATGTTTCCTGCAAAAATCATTGTATGTGTAGCCAATAGTATGAAATCATTTGATCTTGATTATAAGATCCCATAATCTCTTGTTCCACTAACATATCTCAAAATCATTTTCCCTGTTTGCAAATGTGAATCCTTTGGTGTCTCCATGAACCTTGGAATCAAACTAACTACATACCTAATATAGCCATATGCAGTGATTTGTTTGAAATGAGGAGGAAACTGCATTGGTTCTTTTGAAGGCTCGACGTTTCGATCTCTCTCTGAGATCATCCAAGCCTTTAAAAGCACCAATGCATTTTCCTCCTTATTTCATACATACATAATGTCAGGCCTTGTTGCCGCCAAACACATCAAGCTACCTACTGATATTTTAAACAAACTTGGATCTACCTTTGTGCCCCTATCTTCTTTGCACAATTTCAATCTTGTTTCCACACGCGTAGATGTTGGATTGCAATTTAACACCTTGAACCTATTCAAAACATCATTTGCATATTTTGTTTGACAAATGAAAATTCCATCATCTATTTGACTTACTTCTATGCCCAGAAAATATTTCATTAAGCCCAAATATGTCATCTCAAATTCTTTTTTCATCATTGATTTAAACAACTCAATTGAAAATTTTCATGTAAATAATTAGATCATCAACATATAGACATACAATTAATACCTTACCTTGATTATTCACCTTGATGTAAAGAGTTAGCTCACTATTGCATTTGTTAAAACCACATGGTTCAAGAAGTATGAATCAATGTGGTTGTACCAAGCTCTTGGAGCTTGTTTGAGACCATAAAAATCTTTTTTCAATCTATAAGCATTATGTTCATGACCCAATATCTGATAACCTGGTCGCTACTACACATATACTTCTTCCTGTAATATACCATTCAAAAATGTTGACTTGACATCCATCTGAGAAATGTCCATTTATGATGCCGTATTATTGCTAACACTGATCTCACTATATCTAGTCTAGCTACTGGAGAAAAAGTCTCAATGTAATCAATCTCGAGTTGTTGTGAAAAACCATTTGCAACTAACCTTGCTTTATTGTTTTACAACATTTCCATCGGCATTAAAATTTGTCTTATAGATCCATTTTACACCTATTGCATCTTTTCCTTCTAGAAGATTCACTATTTTCCAAGTTTGATCTTTCTCTATTGCTTCAATTTCTTCATCCATGGCCTTTTGTCAACTTTCATACTTAATTTCTTCTTCAAAACATATTGGATCAACAACAAAAAATAATGCAAAATCATAAATTAAATCGTCATCATCATTACCTTGAGTTACCTCATATATTTCCTTGAGACTTATTTCCTTCACTAGAGTGCCATATGACCCTGAGCCATCACTTGGGTGATATCTAGGTGTTGAATGAGATCTTGAAGCATATTGAGGTGTTGATGCTATACTATGTGAACTGGAGCCATTGTTGGGATCTTGATCTTTACCAAAATCTTTCATCTCAAATTGTTGCTACTAATGAATATTTTCATTCCAAATCCATTCTGCATCTTCAATAAAATTGACATCTATGCTAATTATAGTCCTTTTTATGATGGGATTATACAACATGTATGCTTTTGATTGCTCACTATATCCCAAAAAAATACATATTTCTCCTTTATTATCTAACTTCCTCCTATTTTCATTAGGACCATGTGCATATGCAATACACCCAAAGACTCTCAAATGAGAGACATTATGTTTCTTATCACTCCATGCTTCTCGTGGTACTTTATCCTTCAAACAATGTGTGGGGGAACAATTCAAAATTTGTGTTGCACAAGCTATAGCTTTAGTCCAATACTCATTTGGTAGATGTTTAGCTTTCATCATGCTTCTTACCATTTAGATGATTGTTCTATTTTTTCTTTCTGCAATACCATTTTGTTGTGGTGTATAGCTAGTTGTAAATTGCTTCTTAATCCCATTTTTTTTTCAAAAAATCAAGAAATCATTGGACACAAACTCTCTACCTCTATCGATTCTTAGAATTTTAATGTAGTGTCCACTTTTCTTCTCAACCATGACTTTAAATTGCTTAAAAATCTCAAAATCTTTTGATCTGTGTTTCAAAAAATATACCCAAGTTTTCTTGGAATAATCATCTATGAAAGTTATGAAATACAAGCTATTCCCAATAGAAGGTGTCGGCATATACCCACACAAATTTGAATGCACAATTTCAAGTGGATCTCTCACTCTATATGACTTTCCAACATGAAATGATTCTCTGTGTTGCTTACCAAGAATACAACATTCACAAACTTTGTTTGGCTACTCAATCAATGGAAAACCATTCACCATGCTTTTTCTATGCAACAAATTTAGACCACTAAATCTTAAATGACCATATCTTAAATGCCATAACTAGAGTTTGCACTTCTATAACCAAGCCCTGATACTAGTTGGTAGGCAGAGAATGCAAGAAGAAAAAACTAAAGAAAGAACATAAAATTTATTTAGATAGATAAAAGATGAGATGTTGTTATGTATTTTATTACAGAAGAAGAAGCTACTACAATTATGCCTTATGCAGATCTCAAATGGTCTATATATAGAAGATTTCACAAACATGTTGCTACTATAGTATTGGCTGCTGGATGGTGGAGTTAGACAACTTCCCACGGATGGACAGTTGTAAGTTATTTGGATGGTTGGATGGTTGTTGGTCGGATTCGAGGCTACGGTTGGCACGCAGCTGGACAGCTCTTAATCACATGCGGTCAATCTTACATGCTCAACAAGCCCTTCCCTACAATAATCTTCAACCTATAAAAGTGATCTTTTGCTACAAACAACGTAGCTCCTACACCACATACAGTTTGGGTCCCTTGACTCACTCCGTCGAATAATCCCTAAGGTTATTGATGATTTATAACTGGTGCATAAACTGCTCTATACATTGAAGAGTTAGTTTTATTAATTAATATATGATAATTAAATAATTAATAAAAATATTATATATTATTTATCTTAAATACATAAATAATATTAAATTTATAATTAACATGTCTAAATATGAGTTAAACGAATTAAATTTGTAATTTTTTTTTTTGTAAACTAGTAGAAGATCCATATATTACCATAATCCAAATGTACAGAGACATAAGCATCAAAATATACAGATTCAAGCTGTTACCGGGTCCTCTCTTCAAGAAGAAAACAGACCCATTAAAAGTGTGGAAAGGTATCATTAGTGAATTATTGTTGTATAGAGAACCAAAAGTCAAGTATAACATAATAAAAAACTAACATAGCTGCATAAGAGCATAACCAAAAACTAACTGTGTAAAAACCTGAAAAAACTAGAAGATGGGTAAAGCTAAGTGCTGTGATACTCAGGCTAGATGGGTTGAGTTGTTGGGTCTTTAACCAGAGTGATCCCCAAATGTCGGGCCAGTTGTTACTGATTGAAGAGAACCTATTTAAGCATGTCATTTAACTCGTCCTGTTGCATTAAGAGTTCTGCCTATGCCTCATTGTGGTCGGTCAGGGATTTACCTAATACCAGCTTATGCGACCAGAGCATATCCATGGTTTTCTGATAGAGAGTTTCTCTACCTCTGGTGTTGCCAAGGTCAGGAACAAGATCAGCAAATTCCTCCCGAATCTCATCATCCGTAAGACATCTGCGAGAGACCAAGGCATCTTCCTCTGCATCTTGTATTTCATCTTTCGCCTGAGTAGGAATCAAGAAGTGATAAGTGCGGGATTTCTCTAGGACACCTCTCATAAGACGAATCGAGGGAGAGGAGGAGGAATTACTAGGATACTGCGCATTGAACTTCTGGGCATCTTGGCAAGTGAGGACTCTTTTATGGGGAGCCATATCTAAGCAGACCAACACGCTAGTAGAGCTCACGGTTGAACTGCAGAGAGCTATAAACTGAAAAAACACAGGAATTGGAGCAGAGGCAGAGGTAGACAGGAAGAATAAGTAGAACAAGGGTATGGGTTGAGCCTTTTCTGAGAAAGGCTATAAGCCTGACATCCACTGGCCTGTTGGGACGCTGGTCGAGGCTACATGAATTATCAGCATGATTACGAGTGGTGCAAGTTTGAACATTGATGGCGAAAGGACTAGGCCATTGATACTCAAACGCGTGAAGCATCATCACCATAACTTCGAGGAAGATGTGAATTGCAGACTTCACCAGAGACTGGACATTCCACACACAAGTGTAATTAACACTACAACCGTAAGCCGAGCATCATACCAGGCAGGTGATGGGGTAAATATAGCTAATCATTAAACTCAGTGGACGTGGAGGGGATGTTAAGGTCAGCCTCATGGGCATACAGATGGTGGGTGCTCGTGGCATGGGAAGGGAGCTCAAGAAAGGTGGCAGGAGCATGCAAAGGAGTTGGCATATGGATGCAGATGTCAGTGAAGGTGTAGGTCTAAGGCTGGGCTTGATTAGTGGCAAGGCTTGTTCCCAACGGGCTCGTGGCGAGACTGAGAGACAAGATATGCACCCGCTATGGGGGGGACAGGTCCTGACAGGCAATGTCAAGGAGCTGATTTCTGAGGGGCTGCTCCCTGAAATGATGGCAAGAGGAATCAGTTTTGTTCTTAGAGGTGTCAAGACCATTATTTGAAAGATGGTCAGCAAGCTTGTTGGCCGTGCGGAGGACATGGCTTGTGTTGAAAACCTGGAAGTAGATTATATGATCATGTAGCTTCTCTTAAAGCCATTCTAAATGCCAGTGTTTGGAAATCTTAGCGAGGGAAATGCCACAATGAATTCTGAGAGCAGTGTTGATGATAATTTGAGAGTCACCTTCAATGGTAATGGCATACTATCCCCCACGTCGAGCAATCTTAAGCCCAGTTAAGAGCGCAAGGAGTTCGGCAACATTGTTGGTGTTGAAGCCAATGCTTTCCGAGAAGATGTGAATGATCTTCCCATTGGTGTCTCTGAAAGCCCCACCAATGTCTGCGGGACCTAGATTTCCTTTGGAGGCACCATCAAAATTAAGCTTTAGGGGGGGATGGAGCGGTAGGAACCAAGTGGAGGGGATAAGCGAGGAAGGTGGATGGATGGGAGGTGAAGGATGAAGAGGGTCTAGCATGAAGTTCCAGTCTCACAAGATAAGTCTTTCCTAGGGTTGACAGATCAGGTATGAAGTAGTCCAAGCAATAATCCTCACCATTTTCTGCACATTGGAGTGAATGTGACGAAGGAGGGTCAACTTAGGGAGGGATTTGTTGAGAAAAATCCTTCTATTCCGTTCTTTCCAAAGATTCTAGAGGACAAACCTTGGGAAGAGGAGCTACGTGCGGTTGAGGATAGGATTGGAAAAGGGCTTAGCGGACCAATTCCGAATGGTGCCTTTAATGTCCAAATTATTGCGATTTGAGTGGCAAAAGATGTTGGCCCCCCAGTCCCAAATGGCAGAGGTAAAGAGACAAGAGTTGAGGAGATGCTCCTGATTTTCCTCATGTTGATTGCAAAGAACATAGATTGAAGGTCCTACAAAACCTCTTTTTATCAGTTGATCCCAAGTAAGAATTTTTCCTTTGGCCACAAGCCAAAGAAAGGTCTTAAATTTTGGCCAAAGGTGTGAATCCCAAATTTTATTCCAAATTCCATCATTGGGAGGAGGAGGAGCGTGAGTGATTTGGTACGCCTCCTTGATCTTGAAGAAGCCATTTTGTTGATAACCCCATCTAAGCTTGTCTAGGAGATTAGAGACAAGGATTTTCCTGGAGTTGAGAGAAGTCTAGAATGCCTTCTCCTCATTAGTATTGAAAATAGCATTCCCATTATTCTAAATAGTCCAAGATCTCCAGGTGTCATTGTTGGCCTGCGGTTCCCAATAGTGATCCACCGTGTGCTTTCCCAGGAGCTGAGTGTGGTTTTGGATCTCTTTAGTGCCAGGGAAGTTGGCTAGGGGAGGTTGCTGATTCCAGGTGTCTTCCCATAAGAGAGCTCCATTACCTTTTCTTATTTCCCAGAAGCTGTGCTTGTGGATGAGCTCTCTTTGGGCCCAGGAAGAGTTCCAAATAATAGACCTAGTCAGAAGGGAGTCCTGCTTGAGTAGTTCATGGTGATTTAAAGTGACAGCATACTTTTGCATCCATATGTGCATCCAAGTAGTGTGGCTTTCTATGCAGCATCTCCAAAGAAGCTTGGCGCAGAGAACTTCATTGAGGGTGCATGGGTCACAGAGGCCTAGACCCCCATCCCTTTTAGGAGCGCAAAGCTTGTCCCAATCCACAAGGGCCCATTTACGATGATTTGTGGTGTTGCCCCAAATGAATTTTCTATGAAGGTTTTGGATGGAATTGAGGATAAATTTAGGGGCTACCATAACCGAAAAAGGATGGAGGGGCATGGACTATAATACGGACTTGAGCAGGATGAGGCGACTTAGAAAGTTGAGGGCTCTGAAGGTCCAAGAGGAGAGCTTGAGATCAAGGGCAGTGAGCAGGTCCTTCTAGGAGGAGTTTTTGATGGTAGAGGCAATCAAGGGGGATCCAGGAAATTTAGAGAGGAGGGAGCCTTTCGGAAATCCTAACAGTCGGATAATGCGGTTCTGAATCTACAGATGAGTATTGAAAAAGAAAATTTGAGACTTCAGATTGTTAATGGTCATACCTGAGGCTGCACTGAAGGAATGAAGAATTTTCCTGAATGCTTTGGCTTTCGTAACAGTGGATTTTCCCATTAACATGGTGTCGTCAACGAATTGCAGATGAGAATGAGGGGTGCTATGAGAGTTGATTTTTATGCCCTGCAGTTGATTGTTGTTGACCGTTGCTTTGATTCTTCTTCCCAGAATCTCGGCCAGAATGATGAACAGGTAGGGGGAAAGAGGGTCTCCCTGCCTGATACCTCTTGAGGGAGAAAAAGTGGGGGAAGGAGAGCCATTAATCAGAATGGAGAAGAATCCAGAAGAGACAAAAGAGATTATCCAAGAGACCCAAGGGAGGTAAAAGCCAAAGGCTAAGAGGGTGTCTTTGAGGAAGTTCCAGTTGGTCTTATCGAAATCCTTGGAGAAGTCTAACTTAACAAGCATTCTAGGAAGGGAGGAAGATTTAAGAGTGTGTATTATTTCATGAGCAGTAATAATGCCATCCAAAATTTGTTGGCCTTCAACGTAACCATATTGCTCCGGGGAGATGAGGAGGGGCAACAGAGGTTTGAGGCAGTTGGCAATCACTTTAGTGACAATTTTGTAGATAATATTGCAGAGGGCGATAGGGAGAAATTTGGCAGGATCAACAGGTTTGTAGGTTTGGGGAATGAGCATGAGAAAGGTGGACTTGAAGGCCGGGAGGATGGAGCTAGAGGAACGGGATTCTTCCACCACCTGCCAAACCTCATTCTTGACAATTTCCCAGTAAGTTTGGAAGAATTCAATGGTGAATCCATTAGGCCCAGGAGCTTTTCCAGGCTTCATCTCCATGACAGTAGCTTCGAATTCCCCAAGCGAAATAGGACTCATGAGATTATTGTTTTTCTCCTCAGTAATAAGATGGGGGATGTGCTGAAGAATATGCTGAGAGGCTTGCGTTCGATCAGGAGTATTGTCATTCAGAAGATCCTTCTAGAAGAGGATGAGCTCATGTTCGATATCTTCTTTGTTGAGGACAGTCTCACTAGTACTGGTTTTAAGCCTGGAAATTTTGTTGTTCTGTCTATGTTGGATCATAGCTTTGTGGAAGAATTTGGAGTTTCTTTCCCCCTCCTTGAGCCAATGAATTATGGATTTCTGTCTCCAAAGTGTCTCCTCCTATTGGTTTATAATATCAAGTTGGCTAAGAAGGTGCTGCTCATGCTGCTTGATATTTGCAGTATACCCATGGTGGATAGCGTGGGTTTGGATGTGCTCCATATCTAGCTCTAACTTGCACTTTTCCTTGAAAATATTGCCAAATTCAGTTTTATTCCAGTTCTTGAGCTGATTCTTGATGAATTTGAGCTTTTGTTGGAAACAATACATAAGGGTACCATCTCTCCCTTGATAGGAACTCCACCAGTCTTTGATTTTCTCTTTAATATCAGGATGCGAGATCCAGAATTTCTCAAATCTGAAGGGTCTTCTGGGGTCGAGAGAGTCCCAATCAAGATGGAGACAAACCGGCCAGTGGTCTGAACCAGTGTAAGGAAGGATGGAGCTGGAGAGATTAATATGACTCATGAGCAAGGAGTTGGAGATGAGAAAATGATCCAGATGAGAAGCCACTTGAGTGTGACCTCCACGTCTGTTGCTCCAAGTGAAGGTGCCATTGGTAGTTTCAAGATTAGCCAAAGAGTGATCCCTGATGAAGGTTTGAACAACAACATTGTCACTGTCTAATCTGTGAATCCCTCCTCTTTTCTCTGAGAGGGAGGTGATTATGTTGAAATCTCCCCCAAGGATCCAATGATTGTTTTGGATTTGATTGCTAAGCCAGTAGAGATAGCTGAGGAATTGAAGTTTCTGATCCATAATTTGAGGTCCATAAACATTGGTAATCATGCCTTTGTGTGTGGTGCCTAGAATGTGGAACCACCTAGAAAGAGTGTGATGGCTGGAGAAGAAACCATCCAGGCTTAGGATATTGGGGTCCCAGGCAATGGCAATACCTCAAGAGGCACCTTTAGCATAGATGGCTATGACTTCAACATTTTTCCAACAAGTTTTGATGAAGGAGCAAATTTTCTGCTCAGAGGTTTTGGTTTCTTGTAACATAATGAGAGTGGGTTTTTCCTTGAGAATTTTATTCTTCAGTAGTCTGCATTTGGAACCACTATCGATTCCCCTTATATTCCAGCTAATGAATTTGTGATGCATTAATTCAACAATGGAAAGAGGGTGGTGATTGTCAAGCACTCTAATTGCAGATAATTAAATATCAAACACACAGAGCGTATGAAATTTATTGTCAACCCGAGAAAGTCTTTTTATTTCAAAGGACAAGTGCACAATATATGCTTAAACACAAAACCATTAGAAGTGAATACTTTTATCTTCTATCATCCATGTTCATCCCAAGAATCTAAGCAATCCCAATTGCCTTCTAACCGCTATACTACAATTCTTTTCTATTATGCATCAAGCAGAATTGATATCAGATCTAATCAACGATTGCAGGAAGGAAATCTCATTCACATTCCAAAATAATCACTTGTCTAATCTAATCAAGCTGGGAATCATAAAGCATGATCTGAACATTACTCTAGAACTTTAATGAAGGAGATTGAAGCAACTGTTCTGAAAAACTGAATTGCAAAATATAAATCAATCAACACATAACAGGAAAGCTAATTTGTAAGAGCTCCTGGGATTACGTCTCAGCTGTAGGATGAACACAGCAGTGTGAACAGAAATTGAAATATGTAAAACAAACCTGACTCAGTCGACTGTTATTCGATACCATTCACCAATCTCACGAAAATATAATCATTTACTGAGAAATCCACACAATGAATATTGCTGCTGCGTACAAAAGAAAGATCAAAGCATCACACAACAAGAAAGATGAAATCCTAAATTAACACAGCAATCTCTGTGGAAGACGGGCCCAGTCTTCACACAGAGACGCTGGTCGAACAACACTCTCTTTAACTCAGAAGTAACTCCTTATATTAACAGAAGAATGAGTACACAGTTTCGGCTCGACTGCTAATACAAGATAAATTAATTAATTGCTGTCCAACCCCTTGGTCGAGGCAATTCCCCATATTTATACATACAATTTGCAACATCTAAACCTATAATTGGGCAGCCATGAAGATCTCTGATCTTCAGGCGCCCTAAATAATCTAGCTGTTACAATGCGTGGCAGAACTGAAATATCCAAATATGAGAGAAGTATTAATTATCCCAAGAGTGACGGTCCTTCCAGCTCACAGCTGGATTTGAGCAGCGACATACTTAAGATAGTTCTTCTGTTACAGCTGCCCTGCCACGACTGTGCCTTGATTGACGATTTCAGCCCCAAGGAACCTTCCACAAGCGATGAACGTTCCTTCATGACTTGTTCAGCTCCGATCTTCCTGCAGTCTATTGTCTTACTACCTTCATAAATCGCATCATGTTAGCACAGATTAAGAGATGCACAGCTTTAATCATCACAATCATAAGTATTAACACAATAAAACAATAATCGGCCATACCTTGGTAATTTGGGGAATAGATAAGGACAATAAGTTGAATTGCCAAGGTAATTGGTGTAAGACAAGGGAAGGGAAGATGATAAATGATGGTCAAAAAGGGACAATTCTGGGCTCAACATCTCCCCCCAACTACCCTGTTGCATGTCCTCATGCAACAACCTGCATCTGAATCTTGAACTGAGCTCTGTCCAGGAGAGAGGAAGGAATGTAGGTAAATCAGGCACCTCATCTACCTTTTTGAAAAACCTCTGTGAGAAACCCGACATCTTCCAACTTCATTGTTTGCCCTTCCACTGCTACTTGCTGATATCTGAGAATGCACTTGGTGTGGTGGGAATCTTTCTGTAGTTCTCTTATGCGATGCCTGGGGAAGTTGAAAAGACACCCTCAATCTGAATCCAACTCAATGACACCTGTAGGAGGTGGAAGCACTGGTTCTTGTGGGACAGTGTCCTCCAGCGCGTTTAATGTTAACAGGAGAGTTGCTGGTTCTTGTGTAACAGCAACATCTTTTAACCCATCTTCAGCAGCTACCTTTATTTCTTTTGGAGACACTGGTTCTTGTGTAGCAGTGTCTTCTTTGTCATTCTGCTGCTGAGACTGAATATCCTTTTCAATTTGCAGCTCCTCCTCCAGGATTTCAGTGTCACCTGAGCATGGTGTCTGTACCTGTTCATTGTCACTCCACTGTGTGTCAGGGATGATATCCACTCCCAGGTTATCTCCCAGCTGCAATTCAGGAGTTTTTGTCGCAGCCTCCAAGGATGTTGGTTCTTGTGTAACAACATCCTGGCTTACCTCTTCATCCTTCCTCTGCTGCAGCTCCTCTTCTATGAGTTCTGTATCATGGGAGCTCTCTGGGGTTACAACCCAGAGTTCATCATTGAATGCCAAAGTATCCTCTGTCCCAGCTTCTTCTACTGTTTGCTCAGCCGGTTGGACAGTTCTATTCAGGGTTGCTGGTTCTTGTATTGCAGCATCCTGTTCCAACTTATCACTGTCCTGCCTTTCCGTTTCTTCTTCTAAAATTATTGTGTCCTGGGAACGTTCTGGGGTTACAGCACAAAATTCTTCACTATCCTCCAAAGTATCCTTCGGCTCCATGATCTCTGTATCAAGGGAACATTCTGGAGTCTCACTATATTCTTTTATAAGCTCCAGAGCATCCCTCATTTCCCGTTCTTCTCCCATCTGTTCTATGATTTCTATGTTGTGGGAGCATTTTGGGATTGCCATACATTCCTCATAAATTTCCAGGGCATCCTCCACTCCCTGTTCTTCTCCCATCTGTTCTATAACTTCTGCATCATGGGAAGTAGCAGCTGCAGCAAGGATGTTTAAAGGTGCTGGTTCTTGTGTTGCAGCATCCTCTTTCTCCACTGCTTTCCCTTCTGTGGCTACATGCTGTTGTGCTGAATAGGTGCTAAGTAAAATTTTATGGCCTGCTTCCTCAAAGATCTCCCCACAGGTGGGGCAGAGTATTCGCTCATCCTTTTCTCCAGCTCCAGCAGAAGCTGATTCCTCCACTTGGTCTGCAGCCTCTATTAATGTATACATCTTTCTTCCACCCTGCTTTCTGCAGACTTCCTTCCATGTTTCCAGCTCCCTTCTAAGTGCTTGGAGGTCCTCTTTCAGCATTGCATTTTCATACAAGAGTCCCTCAACTCCAGGTTCTTCCTCCGCTGGTCCTTGTGGGGCATCCCTCGGTTTTGGTGTAAGGATTGGGGGTTCAACCTGTGTTTCTAAGGTTGCCCATTTTGTTCTAGCTGCCTCTGCTGCTGTGATTGACCGAGTTCGTTTCCTCCTGATTGGTGCCACTAAATCAAACTCATTGGTGGCCCTCTTCCTTTTCTGTGGCGTTTTCTTTTGTGACTTCCCTTTTTGTAATGTTTCTTCTCGTGGAGCTGGAATATAGGGAGGCAAAACTGAAGTTAAAGGAATATTTCCCTGCCCCCCATGCTGTTCTTCTTCAATCACAGCTCCTCCTCCTACCCACTCCGGTGAAGACTCGATTGTGACCAGCTCAATATCTTCTTCCATTGCTCTGGCTCCGTCATCTTCAGGTTCCATTGTCGCAGCATTTGATGCTGCTCCAATTTCACCTTCTGCTGCCGGAGCTGCCCTGTTATCTAGGTTTTTCACGAGGGTTTCATCTACATTGTCGCCTGATGGCTCTGTTTGTGCTTCCCCTCGCTCTCTTTCAAATGCAGTGTCATCCCCCACTGGTTCTGCTTGTGCTGGGGATTCATACACCTCAAATGGCTCTGCCTGTGCCTCGGGTTGTTCTTCCTCTGTGGTTTTGTCAACCCCTGATGGTCCTGCCTGTGCCCCCTGTTGTTCTTCTTCCGTTTCATCCCTCCCGGATGGTCCTTCCTGAGCCCCCTGTTGTTCTTCTTCCGTTGCATCCCTCCCCCCAACTTCACTGGAGGAACTCCGGTCCTCCTGTTGTGGCGGAACCGGTAATTGCTGTAATGGAATGACCCTCAAGGGAACAGGTTGCTGTGGTCGGGTAATGAATTGCTCCCATGTTATATTATGTTGGGCCAGGGTTCTTACAATAATTAACTTAATAAGGCCATGGTGGGTGAGGGAGGACAGTGGGTGCTTTGCAGACTGAACAAATTTTGCCATATGACGCAAGTCGTGCAATAGATAAAATGGAATATTCAACAAAATGCCATGACGGAGATGAGAAAGCAAAGGAAGTTCAGAGTTGTACACAGTTTGGTATCTACCTTCGCAAGTTATGTATTTCTTGAGGAAGATAGCGACCTGGTCCCATGGCTGCGGCAGTGACTTCAATGCAATCCCTCTCCTAGATGCTTCAACTTGCTCCCCTGGAAGTAAAAATTCTTCCCGTGCAACTGTTGCAGGAACCCGACGGTTAAACCAAGGTTTTCCCACCAACGGGATAGCTGTAACCTCGGATATAATGACCTCCGAAACATCTATACACAGCCCCCACACCGTGGAGTGTGTTTTAGTAATATTCAAGGCGAATTGCAGGGCTGCATCCCGATCGAATCCGTCCAATCGTTCAAAGAACTCAACCCAGCCAGCAGCTTGAAAAATGGCCAGAACCTGCAGATTCCGTCTAAGTTCCCGGGTATTGAAAGGTTCATGGCGAACTGGAATGCCCATGGTCCTGGCTGCAAGATGAAACTACTGTTCGACAGAGTACAGGATCCCAGAATGGAAGTTGCAGCACAGAGAATGCACGAATTGTTGAGCGGAGACGTTGAGCGAATGAACTAATTCGGAAAGTTAAGCGCAGAGAAGAGTTTAAAATTTTCATGCCGAATTGGGGAAGGTGGCAGTTATTACTATTACGTCGTACGAGGGAAAGGTTTAATCAGGTATAAATGGTGGTACGAGTGAAGGTACGGCCAATCTCGTTTAAATGATATCAATACTTAATCACGTGATAAATGAAAGCCATACCTCATAAAACTGTGCGTCGGAAGGCTGCGGAAACTGGTGGAGCATGGAGTTGGTGACGTCACGGAGCCAAACGCGTGCACAGTCAGACGTGGGATCATGATGACTCGGATAAGGCACTGATTTCCTTCGCCGGTAAAACACAAGGCGTCGCATCCTCCGGGTTAAAATGATGAGTTCGCCGGCAGGACTGGGATAAATCAGCATCATAATTAGCAGGTTGAACAATCCTTCTGTTAACACGGGAGTTACCACTGCAAGTTGCCAAAGAAATGATCACACGGCCGATGAAAAAGCTTGTTGCAGCTGGCAGGAAAGAAGTTACAGCCACCGGAAAAGAATTCGCAGCAGCCGAAAAAAGATTTACGATATCAGGGAAAATTACGGCTGTTACGGGAAAATTTTACGGCGGCGGGAAAAAAAACTTACAGCTGGCGGGAAAAGATTTTACGACTATGGGAAATATGTCGCAGCCGCTGGAAAGAAATGGCAGCTACGTGGAAATGATGTGGAGGTGACTTGGTCAATGAGGTGGCAGCCGTCGGGAAATAATGTGGCAGCCGGGAAATGATGTGGCGGCTGCGGGAAAAAGATGTTGCAGCCGCCGAAATTGCAGCTGCCGGAGTTGCAGCTGTTGGAAAAGCTTTGACGGCGGACGGAAAAAGGACATTTACGGCTACCGGGAAGTGAAATGGACGTGGCTGGTAAATGGAGTGGCAGCTGCGGAAAATGAGATGGCAGCCATGGGAGGTGAGGTGGCAATAGCTGGTGAATGAGGTGGCAACCATGGGGACGATGAGGTGGCAGCCACGGAAACTGGAGTTGCAGCCGCTGATGTTGCAGCCGCTCATGTTGCAGCCGCTAATGTTGCAGCCGCCGATGTTGCAGCCGCTCATGTTGCAGCCGCTAATGTTGCAGCCGCCGATGTTGCAGCCGCTAATGTTGCAGCTGCCGATGTTGCAGCCGCTAATGTTGCAGCTGCCGATGTTGCAGCTGCCGATGTTGCAGCCGCTAATGTTGCAGCTGCCGAAATTGCAGCTGTTGAAATTGCAGCTGTTGGGAAAGTGGACGGCTGTCGGAAAAAGGGCATTATGGCTACCGGGAAAAGGAGAATATGGTTACCGGAAAAGGATAAACAGCTGCCGGACAAAATGTTGCAGCTGCCGGAAAATATGTTGCAGCTGCCGGAAAATATGTTGCAGCTGCCAAATTTTTTTTTTTTTTTTTTTTTTTTTTTTTTTTTTTTACACAAGGACAGCACAGGGAGATTTTAATTACGGGCCCAAACTGATCGTTCTCCTGGCGCTTCCCTAAAAAAAATTTTAAAAGACAACAGCAAGCAAAGAGATCAAATGCAAAGAGAAAGAAAACGACAACTATACGCTACAACAAGAAATTATTTATGTACAGCAAATATAATTTTCAGTTTAAGATTTGGCAAAGGTAGAGAAATGTTCCTGCTCTGGTGCCAATTGGTAGTTTGGATCAGCAGCAATCTATGAAATGAATGCATCTTTCGAAATGGGCTTCCGATACAGTCGCAATCTGTGGCCATTAGCAAGTAATGGTATACGGTTTTCATCAATGGTGACCAGGCGAACAGTGCCGTTGTCAAATACCTTGTCAACCAAATATGGACCCAGCCATCTTGTGCGTAATTTCCCTTTGAAATCCTTCTTGAATCTGGAGTCGTATAATAGTGCCCAGTATCCTTCACGGAAGATTTTCTTTTTGATGAATCGGTCATGCCAATTAGATCTCTGTTGCTGAAGCAGCACAGTCTGGTCTACCGCAGCCAACCGTTTCTCATCCAATTCATTTAATTGATTCAATCTTCTTTTCTGGGCTTCTGTTACATCCAGGTTCATTTCAATGGCTGTTTTCAGGGTCTTGATCTCAAATTCAATTGGAAATATGGCACTCTTACCATACACCAGATCATAGGGAGAAAAGCCCGTGGTGTTGCGCCAAGTCGTGCGATATGCCCACAGTGCTTCTGGAAGTCTGTCAGCCCAATCCCTTCGATGGCTTTTAACTGTTTTAGTAAGGATTGCTTCGATAACTTTATTAGTGCTTTCCACCTGACCATTGGCCTGGGGATGATAGGGTGAAGCTATCTTGTGCTGCACATGATACTTCCGGAGCAAGGATTCAAATTGGTGTGAAATAAATTGTGGTCCCCCATCGGTAACTACTTCCTTTGGTACCCCAAACCGGGTAAAAACTTCACTGTACAGGAAATCAATCACCGCCTGGTCATTTGCCTTGGCCAAAGCTACAGCTTCTACCCACTTAGTCATGTAATCTGTACACACCAGGATGTAAACCTTCTGTTTGGAAGGAGGGTTGATAGGACCAACGAAGTCCAATGCCCATCTATCAAACGGTTCTAGTACCACTTGGGGCTGTAAAGGCATCTGATCTGTCTTATTAGGTTGGCCCATCCTTTGGCAGCTGTCACAGGACTGAACATATCTTTTAGCATCTCTGAACAGTGTCGACCAATAATAGCCCATCTGCAACGCCTTATGTCCTGTTCTTTTATCTGCAAAGTGTCCTCCGCAAGGTTCATCGTGACAGGCCTTCAGTATATGAAAAATCTCATCTTCCCTTACACATCTTCTAATTTCAAGATCAGGTCCTGTGTAAAAGAGATGGCCTTTGAGCCAACAATACCTGGCACTTTGCTGAATAATTTTTCTTTTCTCTCGTTTAGACATATGTGGCGGAAGCTTCCCTGCAACCAAATAATTAGCAACGTCTGCATACCAGGGTGAATGGGCTGAGAGTGCGAATAAATGTTCATCCGGGAAAGCATCCTCAACAGGTGAACTGTCATCACTGTTAGTAAATCGTGATAAAAAATCAGCAACAACATTTTCTTTTCCAGGTTTATCTATAATAGTAATATCAAATTCCTGTAATAATAAAAGCCACCTGGTTACTCTGGCATTAGTGACAGGTTTATTCATTAAATACTTAATGGCAGAGTGGTCAGTATGCACAAATGTAGGATACCCAGTAATGTAATGCCGAAACTTATTAATAGAATAAACAATAGCAAGGAATTCTTTCTCTGTAACAGTGTAGTTTAGTTCAGCAGGGGCTAAGTTTTTACTAACATAATAAATAGCATAAGGTACTTGACCATCTTGCTGTCCTAGTACTGCTCCAATGGCGGTATCAGAAGCATCTAAAGAAATGTGGAAAGGTATGGTCCAATTAGGTCCCCTCAAAATAGGGGCTGTGGACAGTTTCTCTTTAAGCTTATCAAATGCTGTCTGGCATGCTGTACTCCATACAAACTGTGCGTCCTTCATTAACAATGAAAACAAGGGAGAAGCAAGTTTGGAGAAGTTTTATATAAATCTCCTGTAATACCCAGCATGTCCCAGAAAACTTCGCACCTCTTTCTGAGTTGAAGGAGTTGGTATATTCTTTATCACCTTAATTTTTGAAGGATCCACTTGAATACCGTCAGTAGAGATGAAATGTCCTAATACCACTCCCTCACTCATCATCATGTGGCATTTTTCAGTGCTTAGTGAGAGGCGAGCCTGTTCACAGCGAATTAAAACTTTCTTCAAATTTTCCAGTGCTTCCTCAAAATCCCTGCCATAAGGAGTAAAATCATCCATAAAAACTTCCATGCTATCATTAACCAATTCAGAAAATATGCCAATCACAGCTCTTTGGAATGTTGCAGGTGCATTGCACAATCCAAAGGGAAGCACCCTGTAAGCGAACGTTCCCCAAGGGCAAGTGAAGGTGGTCTTATCCTGATCCTCTGGAGCAATCTGAATTTGATTGTACCCACTGAACCCATCCAGGAAGGAGAAGAACTTCTTCCCAGATAGGGTATCAAGTACCTGGTCAATAAAGGGCAGAGGAAAATGATCCTTTTGTGTAGCTTTGTTCAGCTCCCTATAATCGACACAGACTCTCCATTTACCATTTTTCTTAGGTACAATTACAAGTGGGGAAACCCACTCACTGTCTGAGATAGGATAGATGAATCCTGCTTCCAAGAGTTTCTGGATTTCTTCCTTCACTATATCCCTCAGATTGGGGTTCATGCGTCGTTGGGGTTGACATACAGGTCGGGAGTCGTTTTTAATATAAATATGATGAGTGCACAGACTAGAGGGAATACCCTTCATGTCTGTATACTCCCAGGCGAATGCCCCCTTACGTTCCTTCAAGAGATTGGTTAGGCGCTTTTGTTCTTCTGAGGAGAGACCAGGATTGATGTTCAAAGTTTTTCCAGGCTCTACCTCAATAGGAATGCTTCTCGAGTTTTTCAATACTGGGATTATGTTTGTGTCATTGGCTAGTGCTTCCTCCGTAAGCTGTTCTTGTTCTTCTTTACTGAGGGTACTGTTCAGGAGTTGATAAACTTCCTTGTCTACTGAAGCAGGTTCGCTAATAAAATTATTAATGGCATCGTCTTCTGTTTCGTTTTTGAAGGTTAGTGCCTTCCCTATTGTTAGTAATGGCTGAACATCTTCCTCTTCTTCCTGTTCTATCCAAAGGGAGGTTTCAGTTTCTAGACTCGGCCGTGCTGGAGGGTACAGGGTGAGGTTTTTGGTTTCCATGCCATCAGATATAGTCATAGATCCTGATCGACAGCTGATACAAGCATCGGCTGTAGCCAACCAGGGCCTCCCCAAAATCAATGGATGTCCCCCCAGCTGTGATTTTGGTTGTAATACCAGAAAATCGGCAGGGTATTCCCATGAGTCTACTGAAATAACAAGGTCGTCCAAAATCCCTTCGGGTCTGATGGTGGATCTGTCTGCCAATTCTAAGATAGTAGGGGTCGGTCTAATATTGGTGAATCTGAGCTTCTTTACAGTCTCCATCGTTATAACATTGATCGCAGCTCCTAAATCTACTAGTACGTTGGGTATCTGTGTTTGTCCTATGTGTACAGTGACAGTAGGATTGTCGGGATCCTCATACTTGGTTATAGGGGTTTTTCCAGTCATTAAAGCGGATAAATTCCCTATAACATTAACAGTAGGAGGATCTCTGGGTTTCCTTCCCGATCTTTTAGTGCACAGGTCCCGAACAGTTCTAGCATAGATAGGTACATCTTGAAGAGCTTGTAAAAGGGGAATCTTAACATAAAGGTTCTTCAATTCTCCTAAGATATTGAACTGAGGTTGCCCCCCTCTTTGTGGCAGCATCAATCTCTCAGGGTAAGGTGGTTGCCTTACCAACTGGGTAGGCTGCGTGTTATCCACTTCATCGTTTAATGTTTCAGCCCTCCCATCTGAGGGATGCTCAGCATCTTCAGTGATAGGAACCGGATCAAATGGATGCTGGGAACTCTCTCCTTTGTCATACACAGTTGGTGGAATATTTTCTGCAGTTACACGTTCTACTATCTTTCCAGACCGTAAGCGAATATCATTACAAGGTACAGGGGAGAGAGAGTAGGCCGGCATATTGAGAGCTTCCAATTGCTGGACTGTTTTATTATTTGGGTTAGGGTTAGGTTGGGCAGGCAGCTGAGGCCGTATTGGTATGTTAGGCACAGGATTATTTTGCAGCTGCAGCTGCGACTGCTGAGGCGGGTATTGAGGATATTGATGAAATTGGGGATATGGAGGATACGGTAACTGTTGAGGTGGAGGTGGTTGAGGAAACTGGTTCCCAGGATGGAAGTTCCTCCATCCAGGAGACCATGAAGTAGGTTGGTGTGGAGGCTGCGTCCAAGGACTCCATGAATTATAACCTTGCATCGCAGGTTGAGGGGAATTCCACTGAGCATAATTTGAAGGGAATTGTGTATTCACATTTTGCATATTAGTATTCCAATTATTCAAATTACTCAAAAATGGAAATGAGTCGGGAGACATACCTTGATTCCGGGGCTGCCAGGGTTTCTTCTGTGCAATGAAGTAGGCTGAATCCACCTCTGGAGTTGATGCCTGCAGAACAGCCTTCACTTGGGGCAACGTGGGGCATTCTTTCATATCATGATACAGCTCGCACAGCTGACACACTTGTACTTTGTCAAGAGGGCATTCTTTCAGTGGATGAGTCTTTCTACATCGGGGACAAAACACCCCTAGTGTGAGATCCTCCACTGCCTGTCTTTGCTTGGCCTTCAAGACGTCAATCTCTGAAGAGATAGAGCTCATCATTTATGTTTTAAAGTTTTCAAGAAGATTGCCTATCTCTACACGTGTAGCTCCCCCATTGGATGACTTCTGAGTTCTGTCGAAGACATCACGTTCTAGGTTATCTCGTTTATGCTGCTTATTATGCCTAGAAGATCCCCTGGAATATCTCTTACATAATCCCACAATTGTCTCAAAAGATTCTTTAGAGATATCCCCCTTTCCTAATAAATTTAGCATGTCTAAACAATCGTCCCTGATTCCTCGAAGCAGGATTATCTTAAGCACATCTAGTCCCATGTTCGTCTGTCCAGCTCTCTGCACATTGTAAAGCAACCTCTCCACAAAATCCTCCAAACACACAGAGCGTATGAAATTTATTGTCAACCCGAGAAAGTCTTTTTATTTCAAAGGACAAGTGCACAATATATGCTTAAACACAAAACCATTAGAAGTGAATACTTTTATCTTCTATCATCCATGTTCATCCCAAGAATCTAAGCAATCCCAATTGCCTTCTAACCGCTATACTACAATTCTTTTCTATTATGCATCAAGCAGAATTGATATCAGATCTAATCAACGATTGCAGGAAGGAAATCTCATTCACATTCCAAAATAATCACTTGTCTAATCTAATCAAGCTGGGAATCATAAAGCATGATCTGAACATTACTCTAGAACTTTAATGAAGGAGATTGAAGCAACTGTTCTGAAAAACTGAATTGCAAAATATAAATCAATCAACACATAACAGGAAAGCTAATTTGTAAGAGCTCCTGGGATTACGTCTCAGCTGTAGGATGAACACAGCAGTGTGAACAGAAATTGAAATATGTAAAACAAACCTGACTCAGTCAACTGTTATTCGATACCATTCACCAATCTCACGAAAATATAATCATTTACTGAGAAATCCACACAATGAATATTGCTGCTGCGTATAAAAGAAAGATCAAAGCATCACACAACAAGAAAGATGAAATCCTAAATTAACACAGCAATCTCTGTGGAAGATGGGCCCAGTCTTCACACAGAGACGCTGGTCGAACAACACTCTCTTTAACTCAGAAGTAACTCCTTATATTAACAGAAGAATGAGTACACAGTTTCGGCTCGACTGCTAATACAAGATAAATTAATTAATTGCTGTCCAACCCCTTGGTCGAGGCAATTCCCCATATTTATACATACAATTTGCAACATCTAAACCTATAATTGGGCAGCCATGAAGATCTCTGATCTTCAGGCGCCCTAAATAATCTAGCTGCTACAATGCGTGGCAGAAATGAAATATCCAAATATGAGAGAAGTATTAATTATCCCAAGAGTGACGGTCCTTCCAGCTCACAGCTGGATTTGAGCAGCGACATACTTAAGATAGTTCTTCTGTTACAGCTGCCCTGCCACGACTGTGCCTTGATTGACGATTTCAGCCCCAAGGAACCTTCCACAAGCGATGAACATTCCTTCATGACTTGTTCAGCTCCAATCTTCCTGCAGTCTATTGTCTTACTACCTTCATAAATCGCATCATGTTAGCACAGATTAAGAGATGCACAGCTTTAATCATCACAATCATAAGTATTAACACAATAAAACAATAATCGGCCATACCTTGGTAATTTGGGGAATAGATAAGGACAATAAGTTGAATTGCCAAGGTAATTGGTGTAAGACAAGGGAAGGGAAGATGATAAATGATGGTCAAAAAGGGCCAATTCTGGGCTCAACAGTGATCTTGGAACTAGTTCCAAAGTCGATCAAGTGCTCTCCAAGCTCACGAAGAAGTTGTTTGTTGGGATTTCTACCTTTCTTCGTGAGCACATTCAGTCCTTTAGGAATTTCCTTGCGCTTAGAGGATTTGCTAATCCCCAAGAGTTTTTTATCAGAGGGGCAAGTAGCGCCATCAATTAAGGGGGGGAAATTCTGCTGGAGGGAGAGGGATTGATAAGATTCTTAGAATATGTCTAGCTGACTCTGAGGAATGCTGCGGAAGTCATTTTTTTCCTAGGCTTCTTGAATAGCTTCTAGATCAAGCTCTCCAGTGTCCATGTCATCTAATTCTGTGAGAAGGTCGGCAGAGGGGGAGAGGGACAAAAATTGTGGGGTGTCCGTGGCAGTATTAGCCATGAGGGTGGGGGCAGGCTCAGTGGGAGTGGGGGTCAAGGAAATCGAGATATTAGGGGTCTGCTGAGAAAGTGCAGAAAAATTGTTGTGGCAATCTGGGTTGATGGAGGTGCTGGGGACAGAGGAATTCTTCCCAGTTCTGCGGCGATTGGTAGGCTTGGTGAAACCTTCATCATCCGTTAGGAGATTGGCTGTGGGAGGGGTAGTTTTGGCATTCAGTGGGCATTCACGGAAGAGATGGCCGTGTTCATGACATTTCCTACATCTGAAGGGGATGTGCTCATAATCGAGTAATTGGATCCATTCAGTGTCTTGGAAGGAAAGACATATTGCTTCAGATAAGGCTGCGGAGATATCCATGAAGATGCAAATTCTGGCATAGGAAGTATAACGGGAAGCTAGAGTGGCATCGGAAGCTTGAATAAATGTTCCCAGAGTATTTCCAATGCTAGCCAGGGTTTCCAGTTTCCAGTATTCCTGAGGGAGGGAATAGATCCTAAGCCAGACCGGTACCACTTTGAAATCTTCTTTTCCAGGGCTGAATTTTTCCTTCCAATCTCTCAGATACAGACTTGTAGAATGTAGGAAGTAAGGTCTGCCCTGAAAGATATGGTGTTTGTCTTCAATATTCTGGAAGATGATAGTAAAAAAGCCCTTGGATCCTAATTTTAGCTCGCATTGTCCTTTCGGTTTCCAGGTATTGGTGATCCACCATGTGAGGTTTTTTTCAGTGGGCCCTAAAACTATGAATTTACAAATAATGGCGCTGTCATGCATGTACTGGATATGCTGACTAACAAGAGTGGACATTAATTCATACCTTGGAATCAGCGCCGCCTTGGGCTTGCATTTGTTGGTGTTCTTGTTTTGTTTCATATTCTTGGTTGGTTCGTCTTGCTTCTGATTCACAGGCTTTGATGCAGCTGATGCAGGGTCTCACAATTCTCTATCTTCGGTTTCAGAATTAGGTCCAGGTTTTCCTGGTTGCGATCCGTGTTCTGAAGCCTTCATATCTGATCCCTTCAGGAGGAGGGGAGTAAATATTTGTGTATGGCGGGCAGCCATTTGGCTGAAGGACGGTTTAGAGCGAGCTCCACTAGAGGCCGCCATGCTAGGAATGGAGCGAATGTTGCAGGTGAGTATGACAGGGTACAGAAAACCCTAGCAGAGTGCCTCACGTGCAGATATAAGTCACTTTGGATCCACCTTGACTCCTTCTTATTATCAAATTTGTAAAAAAATAATACTAAAATGTCTGTATATTTAGTTTTATATATTTTTAAATATTTTTCAAATAAATATTTATATTTTTTAGCATGATAAAATATTAAAATTTATTTTTTAATACAATAAAAATTTATTTATTAGAAGAGATGCCAATACCGTTCTTTGAGACAGTTTGTTAAAAATTTTAACAATATTTTGATGGGTAAAATGCCTCATGATGAGCATATTCTTGTCAAATTCCAACCATGTCCGTGGGTATGATTAAAGGGAAGGAAGAAAGAAGGATTTCGTTGGAAAAGTGAGAGAACGATAGTTCGATCAAGCTAATATCTCGATCAAAATATTAGCTTCATCAAGTCTTTGCTTAACCGCACTTTAACCCTTGATCGAGCTATTTAAAAAGGCGCTCAAACGCTTAATCAAGGTTTCTAAAAACCTCGATCAAGGGCTTTAAAACAAGCTTTTCGCCCTCATTTTTTAATATTTTTCCCTACTCTTTTTACCAAACCTAAAACATATCCTGGGATACACTTTAGATGGCATACTTCATACCATTAGATCCATCAACGAATCATCTATTCATTGGCATAAAATTTGAAAGTTTATGAACTCATATGATATTTTTTTGTTATTTTTTTTCTGAAACTTATACTTACAAAACCATGTCCACAACTTTGAATCAGTGCAAAGATAAATCAACAACATAAAAAATACATAACAGAAAATTTTCAAAAAATACATATGCCCCAGACCAATGCATGCTCTTCAAAAGGGTATTTTTTAGTGTTCGATATTTGTAACGAGAAAAAAAAAGGATTGCGTGCACACACGTGTACACAATGCATTTAAAATTTTCAATGATCGATTTCGAAAATTAAAAATAAAAATTCCATCGTAAATTAAAAAATTATGTGCGCCGCAGTGCAATTTGTGTACATTATGTTAATATATTTTTTTGTCAAAAATTATGCATTTATCACTAAATTATTTTACGTGCGCACAAGCCACTTGTAAAATTTTGCTGAAATTTACAAGAACAACACTATCATTAAATGCAATTTTGGCATATTAAATCATTTTAATTCTTTTAAAAAATATAGGTGGAAAGATGGCATAATTCCCTACAATTTTTTGTTGTTTTTGCGTGTCAGTATTCACAAGGAAAATATGAGTTTTGAGAGCTTCGATTTAATAAATGAGTAAAAATTTGAATTGTTACAGTCACTTTTGGCCAAAAAGTGTTACCCATATTCATGGATTCACCTGTGTGTTTTCCACAATTCTTGCAAGGATGAAGATCAAAACACTGATCTTTCATGTGGCCAACATGATCATAGTGTTGGCATGTCGAACTCTAAACTAGAGTGGATAAAGATGAACTCTCGTTGAGAAATCCAGCACTCTGAAATTGGATAGACTTGGAGAATTCAGGAATGTGAATAGTCACTTCATTGTCGTATCCAAAACCGATTCTATTCTTGTTGTGGTTGATCTCTTCCCATGGTCTGATGATGGGCTTGGAAGGAACAAGCAGAACCTTTGTATGTATGTCTTCATCTTCTTTTTCTTTCACTTATGATGGGGTGCCACTGGTTTGCTCATGTGCTTTTAAAGTGGTGTCATTATGTGCATGTTGATGAATGGAATCATAAAGATGATTCTTCTGAACATGAACAAGTTCAAAATGTGTTTCTTCTCCTATGAGATGTGACTCAAGCTATAAGAACTCAAGAGTGTCTTGTGCCAATCTTTTACACAATCTCAAATGTGAGTGAGTGTGTTCTTGTTAACCATGACAGTGTTGTCAATGGAGGAAAGCAGTAGAGTGTTCAATAACTCTACCAATCTTTTTAATCTCGTCATTGATAAGCTGAAGACTCACTCAAATGTAGAAGGGATTCTAGTAACTCAACCCTTTTCAAACAAACCACACTAATTGTAGTATTTTACTCGGTAGCTAGAGGGTGTCTATCAAAGCCAAGAATGCACCCAAGTACAATGTAATTCAACTTGATTTTGAAAGGTACAAAAGAAACTAGTTGCGAGTTATAGAACACAAATATACTTACAATGATAGTTGTTGATTATGAAGTTGAATTAACTCATTGCTTCAAAGTTGATGGTGTTGCTTGATTGCTGCTTCACTGTTGTGATTTTGCTATCGATCACATGTGCTTGATTATTTGCTTAAAGTTGTTTCCTTTATCTACAAGATTCCTTATATCTACTTCAAATCAAACCCTTATAACTCCCAAAAATGCAACAATAAAAACCTTATATATCCCAGAATGCAATTACACTTTATAACTCGTTACAAATTTGTAAAAATAAAAAACTTATAACTTCAAAATACAAATGTAGAAAGCACCCTTATACCTCCAACCACAAGTCATGAAAATGTAGGCAAGCTCCCTTTTACTCATTTTAAAATTATGTAAATTAGGTTTTTTTTCACCATGTTTCTACTACCTTTGAAGAGCTATTTTATTTTATGTCAGTTCGTCCAATGGCGCAAACTGTTGCTCCAATGGTAAATTCCAATGATCTTTCTAAAAAAACTTTCATCTGTTTGATGGCACAAGTGTTGAATGACTGCAGCACACATCGAAGTGGTCGGCTGTGTATGTGACTAGAACCTGTGAAAATTAGAACGACGGCCTTGGATTCTCCTTTATCTATACTTCGAAGGTAAAACTTGAACATATTCCATTTGAATCCACGCTTGATTGGATATCTGCAAAGTCACCACCCTCTTGGCATTTCCATTCTCCCATCTATATGTGGTCTCTATGCTTGATCTCGAATGAACAGATTGCAGAATCCAGTTCATATCTCATATCTCCATATTGCTTCATATCTGCAGCTCATATCTCATATCTCCATATTGCTTCATATCTCCAGTTCGCTTCGCCAAAACCCATGTTCGACTGATGGATCTGAAGCAATGAAAAATTTAAAGCATTGAAACGCAGTCTTCAGATAAGTAGCATGCCTCCAACGGTGACTCCCTTTGCAATTATGTTCCGTGACGGGTCTTTAAAACTTCAAACAGAGCAATACCATCAATTGTCATCAATACAATTCCAAATATACCAATTGTCTGGAATTCCATGCAGTAGTATCCAAAATACCATCGCAGTCTTAAGAACTGAGTGACATACAACAATAGACACAATACGTTGTTGTCTTTAAACAGAATCACGGTGTAGACCACTGGCAGCTCCACGCAAGGGGCCAGGATTCAAACTCTCTCATGGATGAACTGGAATATTCTTCTACGCATGCAATAGGTGAGGTCGCAGAGAAGAACCACTAAAACGCAGCGGCAAAACTAATATCCTGATGCAGTTGCCACGCTAGAGAAGCCCGCAAGCACCACGCACAAAGCTTCACACCAGTTGCAGCTCTTCAAAGGAAGATCAACCTCCAGTTCTTTAATTTTAAATTTGAGATTTGAACTTATTTTAAGCCCCTTTCATCGACTGTAAATTTCAAAACAAATCCCCTCCAGAGTAGAACTTCAAAACAAAACTTAAAACTGGAGAGCAAGGTTCGCCAATCGCTTTTACAAGTTTCAGGCTTCAAACATAAGCACCAATCGTTGATAATTGAAACTAGGCAAGGACAAGGTCGTTATTGTTGAGGCGGCTATTGAAAGTCATGTAGGCTTCATGCACTACCTAGCACTAGTCACTCCAACGCAATCTTCTACAGAGAGAGTAATCACCAGGTGTTCACGGCAACGAGAGGGCGTTCTCCACATGAGCAATGAGCAAATGGAGACATACATACAAAGCATTTCTACCTTTCTTCGTGAGCACATTCGGTCCTTTAGGAATTTCCTTGCGCTTAGAGGATTTGCTAATCCCCAAGAGGTTTTTATCAGAAGGGCAAGCAGCGCCATCAATTAAGGGGGGGGAATTCTGCTGGAGGGAGAGGGATTGATAAGATTCTTGGAATAGGTCTAGCTGACTCTGAGGAATGCTGCAGAAGTCATTTTTTTCCTAGGCTTCTTGAATAGCTTCTAGATCAAGCTCTCTAGTGTCCATGTCATCTAATTCTGTGAGAAGGTCGGCAGAGGGGGAGAGGGACAAAAATTGTAGGGTGTCCATGGCAGTATTAGCCATGAGGGTGGGGGCAGGCTCAGTGGGAGTGGGGGTCGAGGAAATCGAGATATTAGGGGTCTGCTGAGAAAGTGCAGAAAAACTATTGTGGCAATCTGGGTTGATGGAGGTGCTGGGGACAGAGGACTTCTTCCTAGTTCTGCGGCGATTGGTAGGCTTGGTGAAACCTTCATCATCCGTTAGGGGATTGGCTGTGGGAGGGGTAGTTTTGGCATTCAGTGGGCATTCACGGAAGAGATGGCCGTGTTCATGACATTTCCTGCATCTGAAGGGGATGTGCTCATAATCGAGTAATTGGATCCATTCAGTGTCTTGGAAGGAAAGACATATTGCTTTAGGTAAGGCTGCGGAAATATCCATGAAGATGCAAATTCTGGCATAGGAAGTATAACGGGCAGCTAGAGTGGCGTCAGAAGCTTGAACAATTGTTCCCAAAGTATTTCCAATGCTAGCCAGGGTTTCCAGTTTCCAGTATTCCTGAGGGAGGGAATAGATCCTAAGCCAGACCGGTACCACTTTGAAATCTTCTTTGCCAAGGCTGAAGTTTTCCTTCTAGCCTTTCAGATACAGACTTGTAGAATGTAGGAAGTAAGGTCTGCCCTGAAAGATATGGTGTTTGTCTTCAATATTCTGGAAGATGATAGTAAAAAAGCCCTTGGATCCTAATTTCAGCTCGCATTGTCCTTTCGGTTTCCAGGTATTGGTGATCCACCATGTGAGGTTTTTTTTAGTGGGCCCTAAACCTATGAATTTACAAATAATGGCACAGTCATGCATGTACTGGATATGCTCACTAACAAGAGTGGACGTTACTTCATACCTTGGAATCAGCGCCACCTTGGGCTTGCATTTGTTGGTGTTCTTGTTTTGTTTCATATTCTTGGTTGGTTCGTCTTGCTTCTGATTCATAGGCTTTGATGCACCTGATGCAGGGTCTCACAATTCTCTGTCTTCGGTTTCAGAATTAGGTCCAGGTTTTCCTGGTTGCGATCCGTGTTCTGAAGCCTTCAGATCTGATCCCTTCAGGAGGAGGGGAGTGAATGTTTGTGTATGGCGGGCAGCCATTTGGCTGAAGGATGGTTTAGAGCGAGCTCCACTAGACGCCGCCATGCCAGGAATGGAGCGAATGTTGTAGGTGAGTAGGACAGGGTACAGAAAACCCTAGCATAGTGCCTCACGTGCAAATGTAAGTCACTTTGGATCCACCTTGACTCCTTCTTATTATCAAATTTGTAAAAAAATAATACTAAAATGTCTGTATATTTAGTTTTATATATTTTTATATATTTTTCAAATAAATATTTATATTTTTTAGCACGATAAAATATTAAAATTTATTTTTTAATACAATAAAAATTTATTTATTAGAAGAGATGCCAATACCGTTCTTTGAGACGGTTTGTTAAAAATTTTAGCAATATTTTGATGGGTAAAATGCCTCATGATGAGCATATTCTTGTCAAATTCCAACCATGTCCGTGGGTATGATTAAAGGGAAGGAAGAAAGAAGGATTTCGTTGGAAAAGTGAGAGAACAATAGTTCGATCAAGCTAATATCTCGATCAAAATATTAGCTTCATCAAGTCTTTGCTTAACCGCACTTTAACCCTTGATCGAGCTATTTAAAAAGGTGCTCAAACGCTTAATCAAGGTTTCTAAACACCTCGATCAAGGGCTTTAAAACAAGCTTTTCGCCCTCGTTTTTTAATATTTTTCCCTACTCTTTTTACCAGACCTAAAACATATCCTGGGATACACCTTAGATGGCATACTTCATACCATTAGATCCATCAACGAATCATCTATTCATTTGCATAAAATTTGAAAGTTTATGAACTCATATGATATTTTTTTGTTATTTTTTTTTTCTGAAACTTATACTTACAAAACCATGTCCACAACTTTGAATCAGTGCAAAGATAAATCAACAACATAAAAAATACACAACAGAAAATTTTCAAAAAATACATATGCCCCAGACCAATGCATGCTCTTCAAAAGGGTATTTTTTAGTTTTCGATTTTTGTAACCAGAAAAAAAAGGATTGCGTGCACACACGTGTACACAATGCATTTAAAATTTTCAATGATCGATTTCGAAAATTAAAAATAAAAATTCCATCGTAAATTAAAAAATTATGTGCGCCGCAGTGCAATTTGTGTACATTATGTTAATATATTTTTTTGTCAAAAATTATGCATTTATCACTAAATTATTTTACGTGCTCACAAGCCACTTGTAAAATTTTGCTGAAATTTACAAGAACAACACTATCACTAAATGCAATTTTGGCATATTAAATCATTTTAATTCTTTTAAAAAATATAGGTGGAAAGATGGCATAATTCCCTACAATTTTTTTTGTTGTTGCGTGTCAGTATTCACAAGGAAAATATGAGTTTTGAGAGCTTTGATTTAATAAATGAGTAAAAATTTGAATTGTTATAGTCACTTTTGGCCAAAAAGTGTTACCCATATTCATGGATTCACCTGTGTGTTTTCCACAATTATTGCAAGGATGAAGATCAAAACACTGATCTTTCATGTGGCCAACATGATCATAGTGTTGGCATGTCGAACTCTAAACTAGAGTGGATAAAGATGAACTCTCGTTGAGAAATCCAGCACTCTGAAATTGGATAAACTTGGAGAATTCAGGAATGTGAATAGTCACTTCATTGTCGTATCCAAGACCGATTCTATTCTTGTTGTGGTTGATCTCTTCCCATGGTCTGATGATGGGCTTGGAAGGAACAAGCAGAACCTTTGTATGTATGTCTCCATCTTCTTCTTTTTTCACTTAGGACGTTCACATTTCCATTTTCTCCACATTTCCTACCTCGCCCATAACGTTCAAGTAGCTTGTACCTCAACCAACCACAGAGAGGGTGAGTGAATCCATTGTATGCCTTTCAGTAAGGATATAAATTTTGGTCAGAATCTCTCTCTCTCTCTCCTTAACCTTCCCCTGCCTCTCTCTCTAACCCTTATCTCCCATCTCACTCTTTATCATTATTTGGTAAACCTTCTCTCTTTGTACTGCACAAAAACCTACAAATAACTCGTACAAGGGGATCATGTGTTGGTTCGAGAACTTGTTGAAGGCTCTTACACATTAGAAGATTCAACAATATCATGATGTATTTTGTTACTTGGCCATGTTTGAGGCCCTATGGCCCATTTTTGGTGTGAAAAACACCTGTATCCAAATTTGATGCTAAAGAATTCTTATAGAGTATTTGTGTTGCGGTTTACAACAATTTCTCATGGAGATTGAACCCGAGAAGTGGTGTTTATGGCCTAAGGCCCAAAGGATATCACTTTGTCCCCCCCATCTATCTCTCTACTTAACCCTCCTCTCTCTCTCTCTCTCTCTCTCTCTCACACACACACACACACACACATAGAACCCCTAACCATACCTCACCTATAACGATCAAGCAACTTGTACCTCAATCAACCATAGAGAGGGTGAGGCAATCCATTTTATGCCTTTCAACAAGTATAGAAATTTCGGTCAGTCTCCCTCTCTCTCTGACACACACACACACATAGTCTCTCTCTCTCTCCTTAAACTTCCTCCCCCTCTCGCTCTAACCCTCTTCACCCATCTCACTCTATCATTATTTGGTAAACCTCCTCTATATGTAGTGTACAGATCCCCACTCATGACACCCATATCACATTTAAAGGCCTATAAAGAACTTGTACAAGGGGCATACCATTTGATCTATCCATGGTCCCATGTGGTGGTCTAAGGATGTGCTCATGGTGCTTAAACTTGAGAATCTATGCTTAGGGCCCAAGATTGTTGTTTGCCTCCCCCAACCATGCTAAAGGGATAGAGGCTCTTGTTTCATTACCACAACCATGGTCAAGGCATGAAGACCCATCCATAGTGCACAAACCATATTAATGGCACCCATATCTAAATCCTAGGCCAAATACTCCCTAATGAGGGATCATGTGGTTTCTAGGTGGTTTTTATGCTTCATGAACTCAAAAAGGTTCAATTAAGGTTTAAACCCCATGTTTCACCCTTCACCATGTTTAGGTGTCAACACCCATTTTTAGTGCACAATACTATGCATGGGCCTTATATCCCACTTGGATGCCTACAAATAACCCTTACAAAAGACTCTTGTGTTGGTCCATGGACCTAAAGAAACTAAGTCCAAAAATTTTCAACAATATCTCAAGGCACTTAAAGTTTCCTTCCTTGACCATGTTCAAGGGCCCATGAACCATCCTTTTTAAGAAAAACCTTCTAATGGCATCCATATCAAACTTTGATTGTAAAGACCCCTTAGAGAGGGTCCATGCCATTATTCGCACATGTTGTTGATGGCTATTGAACCTAAGAGACTAGGTTTAAGCCCCGAGGATGAAGTGTTTTCCTCCCCAAACCATGGCACTTGAGATTGAAAAGGTTAATTTATGGTTGAATCCATGTGTTCCCCCTAAGCATGTTTAGGCCTATAGACCCATTCCCAATTCACAAAACCTACTCATGTTGAATGTATCCCACTAACATACTAAGCAACACTATCCATGGCCTCAACAAACATTCTCGTTGTGGGTCGAAGAAATAATATTGTTTAAGGCATGCGATGTAGCCTAATCATGGTATATGTATCCCTCTACATTTGCTAGAGATACCCCACAAGGGTTATGTGTGGTGGTTTGAAGATGCATTCAACATCGTATCCTAAGAAGCTTCTTGAGTTGTAGGTGTTGCTTATGGTGCTTGAGCCTAAGAAGCTTCATTTTGAGGCATGAGGAGCTTCTTGTTGTCCCTATACCTTGGTCAAACCTTGACACCCATTTTTGGTTCACAACTAACCTATTCATGGCACACATAACACACTTGAAGTTGACTAATACCCTATAGATTTCATATGTGGTGGTTCAAGGACTCATTCATGGTGTGTGTGCCTAAGAAGCAAGAGTTAGTGTTGGAGGTTCTTGTTTCCCTCCACTAGGCATGGCTAAGTAGCGAAGATAAATCATTAATGCCCAAGACATAATAATGGCAGACATATTCAATTCATATGCAAAAGACTCCTTGTAGAGAGCTAGTTCATGGATTCTATGTGTTATTAATGATGCTTGAGGTCAAGAAGTTTCAATTAAGGCTCAAGTGGAATTCAATTGAGCTCAATATGCTTCAATAAGATCTCGAGGAACCTGTTTTCATTCTTTGATAATGTTCAAGGCTTTGCAACATATCCATGGTCTAGCATGGTAGTCTGAGGATGCATTCATTGCATTTGATCTTGACAAAATATGTTTCGGGTCTAATATTGTTATTTCCCTCCATAAACCATGGCCAAGGGATTGAGGCTATTTTTTTTCTACCAAGACTAAGGTTAAGGGCCCAAGAACCATCCACAGTGCACAAAGCATGTCAGGGACAATCTATATTGGACAACTAATGGTGTCCATATGCCCAAGAAGAAAATATTATTGATAAAGGCTCTTGTTTAATACTTGTACATGATTCCCAAGACATTGTAATGACACTCGCATTCAACTTTGATACTAAAGACACCTTATAGAGGGCTCACATTGTGGCTTTTAGGTTTTGTTCATGGCACTTGAGGTTGAGAGGGTAATTTAGGGATTAAAGCCCTTGTTTCAGTTTACAAAACCTACACATGGCTCATGTATCCCACTGTTGTGACCACAACACACCCCTACAGAAAATCCAGGGGCCCCTTACAATTTTTTTTTAAACTTGGACTTACGAGAGTTTTTTTTTGTATTATTTACTTACTCGGCCATGTTTGAGGCCCTATGGGTTGTATTTGGTGTGAAAAAAACCCATATCCAAATTATTAAGGGCCGAGGGCCTAAATCATTTCATCCCCATATCATAGTTCCTGATCTATGAAATGTTCATTTAGGTCTCAATCCTTTTATTTCACCCTCTAAGCATGTTTACATTTCAAATCTTGTGCGGCATTGCACTGGGCGCGATCCTTACAAGTATGACATGGGATTCTACTGCTCCCCCCTTACCCCATGATCTCTTTCTCTCTATCTCTCCCATATCCCATCTCTCTATCTCTCTATCTCTCTCTACCTCTCACTCTCCCTAAAGCACTACATCCCTTAACCCCTAAACTGTTGAACCATTCAACATGTAATACCACAACTCTAACTCCTAAAAAACCTAATTGATAATCCTTAAAGTCCAAATACCTAAGACCTTAAACCTTAAGTCCTAAACCCTTAAATCCCTAGAAGCCTTAAACCCCCTCTCTTTAGCCATTCATTTATCCACTTTTGAAGTATAGTCCAATGTATGCAAATATTCTTGAAGTATTGAACGTTTGGCATTAAATGGTGTAAATGTTGGTGAATTAATGGTGTAAACGTTATGCAGGGGAGTGTGTGTGTTTTTAGCGCATACATGCTACAAACATGTGTTTTCTCTTATAAACACGCGTGCGCGCTCCTGCTGCTAGTTTAAAAAAAACAGAGTTTTTTGTTCGCAGGAATGCTACCAAAAAACACGGTATTTTCACTCAGTTTGTGGGTTTAAGCTCTTGCAGGTTGCTTATTGGCTCACATTCATTGATCTTTTGGACACTCATTGATCTATTGGACATAAAATCACTCTTGGAATCTAACAAACATCTTCAATGGTCTTGGAATCTAGTGGATACATTCAAGCTACCAATTTCCATTGCATGTAGAGATCATTTCAATAGGTATGGTGAATTGTAAATAGTTGTTTTCATTCACAAGATTTTAGATTCTCCCATGCCTTTGTGTTTTATTATATTCCTACAACAATATCCATGCATATACAACAATGAATTTGACAAGAAGAATTCCCAAGTTCACATCTAAAAAAAACTCATATTCACTAGACAAGATGAAGTATGCAATGTAAAGCAATATTTATTTCCATGAATATATTTTGATTTCACAAAAGGATGGCATGGATGAGGTTCTCTCTTGAGAATCTTTAATTTGAATAAAATCCTAAGAAGCAATCATGGGAGAGGGTCATATTTAATAGTTCATGACATTTTTTCCATGCTCTCCTCTTCATTCTACGTTTATCATAATGTTTCTTTAATATCGTGCCTTTGAGCTTGACTACTTGCCTATACCTCATTGAATTCTCCTTCCTTGGGGGAATTCACAACGTCCTCATTGTGTAATTAGTAAACGTATTCTCTTTATCTTATTTGATGTAGAAAAACTATCAAACTATTCCCAATACATCCCTAGGCATCTTTGTTGTAGGGTGTTATTACCAAAATTTTTATGAATTCATGGTAGGGGAAGACACTAGTTTCTTCATTCTACACTTGACCAACCATCATGTATATTGATTGGAATTGTAAGGGATAATTATGTTTATCTTATGAATTAGATGGGAAATAAATTTAGAGTGATAACCAAGCACCACGTTGTGTCTGACCTCATAGGTAATGCACCTTATTACATGTAATGTCATCTCATACTAGGGTGTTGGAAAGGAATAATATTTCAGTCCTCTTCTTGTGACTTCCACTACTTTTTTAACATAAAGGAATTCATTTTATTCTTGAGACTCAATTATGTTCTTAAATGATTGTTGCAATAGTTTTAGTCTTATAACCTGGGAGATAGTGCTATTCCTATAACTGTAATACCGGCAAACACATGAATACTTGATTGTAGACTTGAGTTCTCAACTCGGTCTAGACACTTGAGTTCATGTCTTGGATTAGACGTGCTTGAGTTCTCAACTCGGAAAATAGTTTGATTTAATTTTGCATGGGAGACTCGATTTAGATAACTTGATAACTCAAACTTCACGTGACTTCAACTTTGCATGGCTTATATAACTCACTAGATCATTTCAATATACATAATTTGCTATACATGAAAAGGAAGGTAGTTTGTCTTTATGTCTCTTTGATAGTTTGTTTCTTTGATAATTATGAAACCCCTAGGATACCATATTATTTCCATCTAAACCCTAACCTAGTATAATTTACCTATTCTTAGCATACTACACCCTAACGCTTGCCTTAGATACGTGGTCTAACACAAATAAACCATCATAGTTCGTAGTTGTATGTGTTAATTTGTAAAGTGGTAAGTTATGTTGGAATGTATCAAGTTTATTGTATAATGGAACTAATATATTATTTGTTGTTTCTTTTGTAGGGGTAGACCTCATAGTTTTGTTAAAGAGACTTTTGGAGATGGGAAACTCACGTAACAAAGCATAAAAATCTAGAAGGAATTTTCCCATTGAAAAGGTCAATGACGTAAGAGAAAAGGCCAGGTTGGAAATGTTAAATTTTGAGCATTAATTCACAATACTCTAGGATCTTCACTGAGAGAATAACATGTACAGTATATCAATGAATATCAATCATAAAAATCATGTCAATCATCACAAGAATCAAAAGCATGAGAGACAAGAGACACAGAGTTTTCATCGGGAAAACCCTAAGGTGAAAAACCCCACAACTTCCTCAGAGATAGAGAGAGCAATGGCTCAACCAAAGTACAACCAAAATACACTTGAGATAGTCTCCTAGTAGCAGATGATCCTCCTCCTCACTAGTGCGCCACTTTCTGAGTGAGAGAAGTGTGACTTTCCGAATGATCAAACTAGAGATCTCCCGATCTCTATTTATACTAGCCTGTTTGCCCAGTTACACTATGGGGCCGACTTGTCTATCTAGATGCATCCAAAATATAATATATATTTCAAGGCTGACCCCACACATGGTGGTCTAATAACCCATCAACAAGTACACACACTTGCGACACTTGTCAATCCACATGACGACACTTCCTTATAGAGGAATAACACATCTCTTATAAGGGTACAATAAATATATATGAAATACATAGATGAAATACATTCCGAAGTTACATATACATCAACACTCCCTCTTAACTAGGAAGGAATTTCTTGACACAGTTCTACTAGACAAGTCTTCTTCTCGAGATCATCGTCATCGATGCATCATCATCATCATCGTCACTGCTACTGCTATCTCAACCAATCTCTGACTCTACTCATCATAGGAAGTTCTACAGAGCCATTCCTTTTTCATACTAGATGTAGGCCCACCACCTGCAAGTCTTCATCATCAATGGCCATACTGTGGAATCCTCAGGACTTATTACGTGCGTCACAAAACCTGGCTGCAGCATCCCAGGCTATTACGAGCACATAGCTCTACCTGCTGGATCTCCTAGGATCACATTACATGTGACCCATCACAAAACCTGGATGAAGCATCCTAGGCTATTATGAGCACATAGCTCTACCTGTCGAATCTCCCAGGAGCACATTACATGTGGTCCACCACAAAACCTGGCTGAAGCATCTGAGGCCTTTTTCATCCTGTCCAGATCTCCCAGGAGCAAATTACGTGCCATAGGACAAAACCTCGCAAGAGCATCTCAAGATGTTACGGGTACACAACTTTGACCTGAAGATCTCCGAGGGCACAAATTACATGTCCTCCCAGAGCAATGTCTCGAAAGAGCATCCCAGGCTGTTATGGGTATGCAACTCCGACCTATAGGATCTCCCAGACATGCTCATCTGCACAAACTGACCCACAACCACAAAGTATCATCTGATACTCACCATACATCATCCTGATGTACACATGATCATCCTGATCATCATCACTGCAACATCCTGTTGCATGTCATCTGGAGAAGCTCGTCATCCACGATCACCTTGATCATACAATGCATCCATCTGATGCACACCAAGTATCTACCTGATACATATCATCATACATAGTGTATCCACCTGATACATAGATACATGATCCACACAATGTATCCATCAACATACATGATCTACCTGATCATACCTGATACATATCAATATACATGATCTACCTGATCATACAATGTATCCACCTGATACATAAACAGATACATGGTCCAAGCATCCAACATGATGCATATACAAAATACATACAAATGATCCAACCGATCATATCCAGCATCCAACATGATGCGTACATACATATAAATGATCCCACTGATCATATCCAGCATCCAACATGATGCGTACATACATATAAATGATCCAACTGATCATATCCAGCATCCAACATGATGCGTACATACATATAAATGATCCAACTAATCATATCCAGCATCCAACATGATGCGTACATACATATACATATAAATGATCCAACTGATCATACAAAGTAGAAACTAGAACATCATCTTGATGCTCATCATCCAGCGCTTACATCCACAGCCATGTGAAGGATCCTCCTTCCAACATGCTTGGAATGGCTTCATAAAATGTGTCCATCACTTCTTCCTTGAAGTGTCCTCGATCTGAAGAACACCAAGCCTCTCCCTGAAGTACTCGAACTTCACCTTGGCTAGTGGCTTCGTCAGCACATCTGCAATCTGCTCGTCCATCGCAACATACAGGAGATTCACAGCTCCTCTCTGCACCATATCCCTGATATCATGATATTTGATCTCTATATGTTTCGACCTGTCATGAAACATTGGGTTCTCAGACAGCTTCACACAACTCTGGTTATCGCAGAAAATACCAGTAGCATCCAATGGGAGATCAAATAAATCAGACAGTAGCTTTCATAGCCATACTGCCTCACAACTAGCTGAACAAGCTACAACATACTCTACCTCAGCTGTACTCAGTGCCACACAGGACTGCTTCCTGCTAAACCAAGAGATCACACTTGATCCCATACTGAAGTAGCATCCAGATGTGCTCTTCCTATCTGCAGCACTGCCAACCCAATATGAATCAACATAACCCTGCAGGTTAAACTTTTGATTCGCTTCATACTTGAGCCCATAATCCACTATACCCTTTACATACCTCAGAACATGCTTTACTACAACCAAGTGAACACTCCTCAGATCCGTCAGGAACTGGCTCAATGTGTTCACAGCAAAGCAAATATCCGGATATCACATAGAAGCTTCAAATTCGATGCTATAGGTGTGTCCATGGCCTTGCAATCCATCATCCCGAATCTCTTTAGGATATCTACTGTGTACTTCCCTTACCCAAGGAAGATCCCACCTGCACTCTGCCACACCTCCATACCTAGGAAATAATGCATCATTCCCAAATCTTTCATATCAAACTCAGTAGCAAGCTTCCTCTTAGTATCTGCAATCAATCTGTCATCTCCTATTACAAATAAGTCATCCACATACAGGAGTAGACTCACAGGATTTCCTTCTTCAACCTTGTAGTAAAGGTTGGAATCCGCTTTACTTTTGCTAAAGCCCAAACTAGATAGGAAACTATCCATCCTACCATACCAAGTTTTGGGAGCTTATTTCAAGCCATACAAGGCTTTCTTCAATCTGCACACATATGACTCCCTATCATGTATTTCGAAACCGAGTGGCTGCTCCACATATACTTCTTCTTCAACTACACCATTCAAGAAGGAAGTCCTCACATCCATCTGGTGTATTTTCCATTTCATTGTTGCAGCTAGGGCAAGTACTGTTCTGATGGAAGTATACCTGGCTACAGGTGCAAAGGTTTCTTCATAATCTATTCCCTCTTTCTGAGAGAAGCCACAAGCCACAAATCTTGCTTTGTATTTCTCTACACTGCCATCTGCAGCATGCTTGATTTTCTAGATCCATTTGGAAGTCACAACGAACTTTTCTTTAGGTCTTGGGACAACATCCCAAACATCATTCTTCATTATTGATTGGTATTCCTCAACCATGGCATCCTTCCATTCTTTCTTTTCTGCTGCTTCTTCATAACTGGAAGGTTCTTTGTTCATAATATCACAGAGTAAAGCAACATAGTTGGTATGTGATCTGGTTCTCTTCTTTGCTCTATGTTCTTCTTCTATAATGCCAAATATTTTTGCATCTTGAATGAGCTCTCTAGCCCATGTAGGTTTCCTCTTGTGAGAGTTATCCTCACAGGGTGGATCTATAGGTTCTTGCGGATCTTCAAACTCATGAACAACTTCTGGAATTGCTTCAGTCATGGTAGTGTCTTGAAATCTAGTTTCCTTAGGTTCTTCATAAACTTCGATAGGTGCCTTCCTTGATTTGATGAATGCTGAGTTTTCATCAAATGTCACATCCCTGTTGACATCAATCTTCTTGAACCCTGGAAAGTATATTTTGTAAGCCTTCTAGCTTTCACTGTAACCCACAAAGATACCCTTCTTTCATGAAGGATCTAGTTTGGTCCTCTTTTCCTTTGGGACATGAGTGAATACTGGACAACAAAATATTTTGAGATGGCTGACTTCAGGTTTCTTACCAGAAAAGACCTCTTCTGGTGTCTTGTTGTCCAATATCTTGTGGGGTGTTCTATTCTGCACATATACAGTTGTTCTAGCTGCTTCTGCCCATAGATGCATAGGTAGATCCTGGTCATGTAGCATTGCTCTTGATGCTTCCATGATTGTTATATTCTTCCTTTCTGCAACTCCATTCTGTTGTGGATTGTAAGGAGCAGTCAACTCCCTCTTAATCCCTGAAACACTGCAAAGCTTCTTGAAGTCACTTGAGGTGAATTCTCCACCATTGTCGGATCTGAATGTTTTGATCTTCTTGTCAGTTTGATTCTCCATCAAGGTTTTGAATTCCTTGAACTTATCAAACACCTCATCTTTGTTCTTCAAGAAGTATACCCAAGTCTTCCTGGAGAAGTCATCAATAAATGAGACATAGTAAACATGCCCACTTAGAGAATTGGATGACATAGGACCACATACATCTGAGTGGATGATTTCCAGGATATTCTTTGCCTTGCTTTCACTGCTTGGGAAAGCCTTCTTAATGTTCTTACCTTTTGCACATACTTTGCAAACACCTTCATGTTTGGTCTTGATTTCAGGAAGACCCTCTACAGCCTTGCTTGCAATTGGAAGTGCCCTATAGTGCATATGAGCAAGTCTTCTATGCCAAATTTCACTTGGCTCCATGGATTCATGCACCATGGCATGTTTAGGTTGTCCCTTCAATTTATACAAACCTCCCTCTTGCTCTCCAATCACTACTGCATCATCTATGGTCTTTCCTTTTTTGCCACATTAGGACTTGGCCATCCACAAATGCAACCCTCATACCTTTTGCATCTAATGCAGAAATGGAGAGTCTTCTTGAACCCAGGTACATAAAGGACTTCTTTCATCTTCAAATATTTTCCAGAATCTAGGTTGTAGGAGGCTTCACCACTTCCTTTGATTGGGTATTGATAATCATCCCCAACTTTCACCTTATGGGGTGATTCATGTTCAGATAGGTTCACAAAATATTCCTCAAACCTAGTCATGTGTTTGGAAGCCCCACTGTCAATTAACCAATCATTACAATCATGGTAGATGGTACCTACGAGAGCAGAGATCAGAACATACTCTTCTTCACTTGATGAGTCATCATTACTATCATCACTTTCTTCCCCATCCTTCTTCTTGGGTGGTTCATCATCCTCGGCAGCATGAGCATGAAACCTTCTTTTTCTCCCCTTCTTCTTCTTGTTGAAGTTGTTGTCCTTCTTGTTCTTGGGACAATTTATGGCAATATGTCCTTTCTCATTATAGGTGAAGCATATTCTTCTTTTTTGAAGTGATGTGAAGATTTCTTGGAGTGAGATGGATCTCTCTTGGACTTCTCTTTCTTGGTGTGAGATGTGAGAGCTTGATCTTCATTCCCTATCTTTTCTTCTTGTGCCACAAGCCTTGCTTCTTCTTGTGAGCATTCTTCCCGTAGTCTACTGGAGGAAATCAACTTCTTTCTTGCACAAATTCCTTGAATGAAGGAGTCCCATGACCTAGGTAAGCCATTCAGAGTGGTCATGACAACTTCACCATTCTCCACCATTTCATCCACTGCTTCTAGTTGTTCCTTGATCTGGGAGACCCTTGAAAAATAAGATTAAATGGTTTCTCCATTCTGAAACTTTACTCCTTTCAATTGGTTCTGCGGGGTCATCTTCCAATTTATGTTCTTCCCTTCAAATAGCTTGGTCAAAGAGTCAAACATCTCTTTGGGTGTCTTTAGAGAAGACACATGGGGTATGAGATGGTCTTTGATAGAATCATCAATGATTCTCTTTTCCTTGACCAAGTTCTTCTTATGCAATACTTTAGCCTCTTCATCCTCTGGGATAAGGATGTCTTCTTTTATATATGAGTCCAACTCATTCTCTTCCAGGATTAACCCAATCCTATACTTCCAAGCTCGGAATTTATCATCCCCTTCAAGCTTATCCTCAAGCTTGGTGTGGTGAGACATCTTAAAGAGTAATTCAAATGGAAATAGAAAAGATTTAGGCCTTACCACTTGAAATGCTGAAAACTGGATCTAGTCTCGGATTAGGGTTTGTCGGAAAAACCCTAAAAATTCAAAATGTGAATTTCAACTTTCTAAAAGGATAGAAAGATGTGCCTTGATGAGCTGATCACCCTGGTGTATTCAGAATTTGATATCAACAAAGATTTATCCTTCAAATTTTCCTTTTTGTCCTCTCGGGTTCACTGGGGAGAGCCCTGAATTAGGGTTTGATTTTCCCGGAGATCTACCCAGCCAACAAAGCTCTAAACTTTGATTTTTGCAAGGAGCTTCCAGCTATGTCTTCATATTTCAGAAATTCCTATTTTTGTGGAAACCCTAATTTTTAGGGCCAAATCTGAAAATGCTCAGAATTGAATTCTGATTGGACAGATAGATTCTCCTTGATGAGTAGAGTCAATCTACTATACTGATTTTCCAAAAATTGTGGAGAGAAACCCAATAAACAAGAAACTCAAGTTTTCGTCACTGCAAAATGTCTTCTTCTCAGGTTAGCTCTAATACCATGTTAAATTTTGAGCATTAATTCACAATACTCTAGGATCTTCATTGAGAGAATAACATGTACAGTATATCAATGCATATCAATCATAACAAGCATGTCAATCATCACAAGAATCAAAAGCATGAGAGACAAGAGACACAGATTTTTCGTGGGGAAAACCCTAAGGTGAAAAACCCCACAACTTCCTCAGAGATAGAGAGAGCAATGGCTCAACCGAAGTACAACCAAAATACACTTGAGATAGTCTCCTAGTAGCAAATGATCCTCCTCCTCACTAGTGCGCCACTTTCTAAGTGAGAGAAGTGTGACTTTCCAAATGATCAAAATAGAGATCTCCCGATCTCTATTTATCCTAGCCTGTTTTCTCAGTTACACTATGGGGCTGACTTGTCTATCTAGATACATCCACAATATAATATATATTTCAGGGCCGACCCCACACATGGTGGTCTAATAACCCATCGACAAGTACACACACTTGCGACACTTGTCAATCAAAATGACGACACTTCCTTATAGAGGAATAACACATCTCTTATAAGGGTACAGTAAATATATATGAAATACATTCCGAAGTTACATATACATCAACAGGCAATGTAAAGAGTAGACATGGTCCAGTCATTGCCACTGATCCTGCCACTGATCCTAACTCATTTGTTGACATGACAACCTATAGTTAATAACCACGGGTAAAGCGGTTGTGTCCAATGGACCCAACTCAAATTCCAACATCAACACAATCTCTAACCAACAATCCATCAACGAGTCATGCTGAAGTTCCTCAAGAAACATATATATTGGGAGATGCTCATGCATATGTAGAGATGGATGTACAAGTAGTGATTAATTTGCAATATCCCCAAGAATACCACAACCATGTCAAGCACACTCCCAATATGGCCCAATGTGTGAACGAAGCACCACAACAAACAAGCTCTAGTATTCGTGTCTCATGTCCACCTTCCCTACCTCGATTGTTCAGTGCAAGAAGAAGAACTCCTAGACGTATTCATGTGGATGAAAGTTCTTTATCAGGCCCTGAAGGAAAGTTTCCAAAACGCACTATTGAATGGCAATGCAACAAAATTGTCAAGGAATATTTTGAAATCAAAGGTGATGCAGGTAAATGTCAATTATTGCTATGTTTGTTAAAGTCGCATTGTTTAGCTGTTGTTAGGAGAATTTTGGGCCTAAAGATAGTTAAAATTTCAGAGGCTAGCAATCATATTGTTAGAAATATCCAATCTACATTTAATGCGATTGGGAATATGTCTTGTACAAAATATATCCGTATGGATCATCTTGTGTTAGTGGAATCAGTTGTAAGAAAGTCCATAAGGAAACATCGTCTGCTATCACACACTTTTCACATACTTAAATTAAATAGAAAAATGATTAAAAAGTACTCTTTTATAAGAGAAAATATTGACACTCTGGGTGGAAATGATTGTTGAGATTTTGTCGGTGGGTTTCCTCGTGGAGATAGGAAGTTAATTGATGTTATTAAGGAGTTAGTACAAAATTTTTGGCATGATCATGCCAGACCTTCATCAATCCAAACCAAAGAGACGTGATAAAGCTGAGAAAATGTTCTACTGATATTGAACCCCATGTTAAACACTTTCTTGACACCACATAGAATGATCTCTACGAGAGATTCATGAATGAGCACACACAATTGAACCTAGGCCAAAGGTCCTTTGAGAAATGAAAACCATGGTACGTTCGTATATGCATTGATCGGAACACCTGTTGTTGTAGATACCATGTAGAATATGAATATCTTTATGACACATATAAACATATATTTTGTGATTTGCATACGAACATTGTGCAGGGCTGCAATGAATCCATACTACCACCGAATGCATCGAGAGACTTTATCCACAACATCATGTTTCCAAGGCCTGAAGGACAAAAATATTATGAAAAATCGTGTCTATATGGGACATGTTCTAGGTGCAGTGGGTTTTCTCTTTTGAACCATTGCATTCATGAAAGCGAGGAGCACGAATTTGGAAGGATGGTCGTAGAGATCCAGAGCTTCAAGTATGTAACCTATCAATTAGACAATGCCAAGGAAAGTAAAACGATTGCATTGGTGAATTCATAGGTACAAATGAATATTGCATATTTTTCATATTACATGTTCAATTTATGACATATACATTTTTCAAAAGGCCACATTGTAATATTGTCCTTGTTTTCACGGAAACAAGAACAAGTAAGTGATTTCTTGACGGATTTCTACAAGAAAACCGAGTAGTATATTTAACATGTGCATCTAGCGCGATGGCAAGATGAGCAATACAGAAAATGCAGGGACACATTTCCCATTGGAACCATAGTGTCAATTGTGGATTTTGCAGAAAACTACACCCTTCAACCACAAAATGAAATTCATAGTCAATACTACCATTCAGACCAATTCAGCATCATGGTACATATTACATATAGGCATGGGCTAGAGAGAAGCAATGGAATGAGGATAATACTAAAGGAGACAAACGTTTACATAAGTGATAATAGAACCCATGATCTGCATCATGTGCAACATTTTTTTTGAATTTTCCATGTCGATTAGTTAAAGGAGAGAGATATACAAATGGATCAGCATTGGATATGGTCAGATGGTTGTGCGGGCCATTTCAAAAATGCCTGAGTATTCCAATGGATGAGTATTTTGCATAAGACTTACAATGTACTGCATATCTGGAACTACTTTGAGACCAGGCAAGACAAAGGTGAGCATGATGGGGCTGGTGCATGCATCAAGACCACACTATGAAGGGAATATATGAGGTTTACCACAAACCCTCATATCCGAGATGCAAAATCCATAGTTCAATGGTGCTCTGCAACAATGTCAAACTGAGCAAGAGATAAAAAAACATCAACAGTGACAGCACATGTGGTAAGAAATTTTTGGAAAGTGGTTGACATAGATCGATCGCGCTCCTATAGTTGCGGCACAGTACAAGGAACACGTGTATTTCATTCAGTTTGAAGCTCAAACAACTCCTTATTTGAAATATGGACGCGAAAACTTGCTTTCTTTTGCAGCCCTTGTAGTAGTGGTCAATGGGATGAATGAGAATGCATGGACTAGATTGATGAATGGGAGCGTGTGTCACTTGCAGTAGACCCATGTGCAGTTGTTGAAACAACCCAATTAGAGAAGGGTCAGTCAGCGATTTCGAAAGACTACAACCATATCTCAGATCTTGTACAACCAAGACACATATAGATAGTTGTTTACCCGAAAGACAATGAATGGGGCCCATATTATTGGTTGGAACGGTGCATCCAAGGTAAGAAAACCATCAACAGATCATTAATCGATGATGAAGGCAATGGATTTCCTATTGGCTCAATGGTCGTTAAGGGTGAATATATTACACTACATGGGAAGTCAAGAAAGACTAGTGGGTATGTATTTGTGGATTACAGACCAAGTTTAGTGGTGTATCACTTCACAAACTTTATCGTTGACACAAACATCCATCTACAAACAATGTCAAGCAAGAGATCAACCAAGGTACGCTACCTCCTACCTCATTCAAAGCACGAGAAATCGATGGATACAATTAGCAACAAAGAGGATCCAGATGGATTTATTGAATGAGATCAATCAACTTTACTTAAGAGATAGAATTGCATCAAAGAATGTTATGTTCTACATCGAGGTATGTGTAGTTTTATGTTATTTTGTTGGTACATGAATTTTTTTATTGATACATACATGCGTTATTTTTCATGTTTTAATGTAATACAAAAAACAAAGCTTGTTGTGCATTTTTACAAATATTCAATAGAAATTAGAATCAATCCACATTAATGATTACACATTTGTCATTCACAAATCACAATGAGACACATAGATGCATTGAAATTTGATAGGAATTAGGAATAATTAATCCCATACTATCCTTTCAAGCCCAGATTGTCCTTTTAAATTAATTTTTATTGTTTGGAAGATGACTTACTTGACCCCTTCCTCAAGCACGTTTTAATATGGTCATTTTGCAATCAAAGTTTTCCATGTCATCATTTAAGTTATTCAAGGTGTAATGTGTTCAAATGCATCAACGTGGAGTAGTATCATCTAGAGTGTCATAAGCATGGACTTCTTCTTTTTCACAATAATTCAAAGTCTTCATGTCCACCATGTGCATCCATGAAAAGGTAACGGTTCTTCATAAAAGGGTTCATCGTGTCTTCATGATCACAATGATAACAAGTAAGAGTGTGAGAGCATCATGAGAGATGCACAAACTCCAAGAGCTATCATACCACCATTTATTTGAATCTAAGACACAATCCTTTACTTGCATTTCTCCAAGTGATTTTCACATCAAAGTCCAATGTCTAAATCATTACCAAGTGCATCATTAATGATCATCAGTAGTAAGTATTCCTTCAAGATATTATCCATACCATGTCATCATGTTCATCAAAAAGAGTGTGGTATCCATGACTCAAACCATATCCAAGGGTTCCATGACCCCATCAAGCCAAAAATGACCACAGAATGGGTCATTTGGACCATTTCGGCCACCTAGTGTTCCAATGCCCAAACTATCATATTCTCCTTGCTATGTCATCAACCTTAATGACTCCTTTGTCATTAATGGCTTTTCATCAATGAAAACCATGATCAACAACCTAATCTAGAATACTTATCTATCCCTAAAGAGGTAACCTAGCCCCGAAGACCTAATCTAGCCCTATAGAACCTAATCTAGCTTATAGACCCTGATCTAGCCCTATAAACAAAACAAAAACAAATGTATCCCTGGAAATCCTAATTGGAACTACAACCTTGGAGACCTAATTTGGAGACCTGGAGACCCAATCCTAATGTGGAGCTAGAACCTGGTGTCCCAAATCCATCGGAATCGATGGCTTCGCGATCAGAGTCATGGTTTTGGTGCTATGAGCATTTTGGTGAGGCACCCCGTGGCCTTTCAAGGACACTTTGAGGATTTGATCCGGGGCCATGGAACCCAAATGGGCGAGTGTACCTGGGTTTCGTCAGCTCCCATATCTGCGTATGGCCATTTTGGACATGTTCACGTTGGCCAAGCACACCAAGGAACCTTTGGATGAGAAATGCCCCCCTTGAGCAAAGTTGGAATGGCCTTCATTAAGCAAAACCCTAGCTCTGGAGATGGTACATTGGCACCATTTTTCGGCATTGGAGGCATGGTGTGGGGGGACCCCTATCTATATCCCAGCTTTCGGAATCCATCGGAATCTATGGCTTTGCGATCGGATTCATAGTTTTGGTGCTACAACCATTTTGGTCATGCACCCTATGGCCATTCAGGGACACTTTGAGAATTTGCTCTGGGGTCGCGGAATCCAAACAGGAAAGCGGACATGGATTCTGTCAGCTCCCACACATGTGTATCGCCATTGTGGACCTATTCACATTGGCCATGCACACCTGGGAGCCTTCAGATGACAAATGACCCCCTTGAGCGAAATTGGAATGGCCTTCACTGAGCAAAACCCTAGCTCTGGAGATGTCACATTGGCATCGTTTCTAGGCATTGGAGGCATGGTGTGGGGGGTCCCCTAGCTAGATCCTAGCATCCCCAATCCATCGGATTTGATGGCTTTGCGATCGGAGTCACGCTTTTGGTGCTACGGGAATTTTGGTGAGGCACCCCATGGCCCTTAAGGGACACTTTGAGGATTTTATCTGGGGCCACGGAACATAAATGGGAAAGTGGACCTGGGTTTCGTCAACTCCGACACATGCGTATGGCCATTGTGGACATGTTCACGGTGGCCACGAACACCCGGGAGCCTTTGGATGAGAAATGCCCCCCTTGAGCGAAATTGGAATGGCCTTCACTGATCAAAACCCTAGCTCCGAAGATGGCACATTGCCACCATTTCTGGGCATTAGAGGCACGGTGTGGGGGGTCCCCCAACTAGATCTTGGCGTCTCGAATCCATTGAAATCGATGGCTTCGCGATCAAAGTCATGGTTTTGGTGCTATGGGAATTTTTCTGAGGCACCTTGTGGCCCTTCAGGGATACTTTGAGGATTTGCTCCGGGGCCACGGAACCCAAACGGGCAAGCGGACTTGGGTTTCGTCAGCTCCCACATGTGCGTATGGCCATTTTGGACCTGTTCACGGTGGCCACACATGCTTGGGAGCCTTTGAATGAGAAATGCCCCCCTTGAGCGAAATTGGAATGCCCTTCACTAAGAAAAACCCTAGCTCAGGAGATGGCACATTGGTACCATTTCCGGGAGTTGGAGGCACAATGTGGAGGATCCCCCAGCTGTATCTCGGCGTCTTGAATCCATCGGAATCGACAACTTCGCGATCAGAGTCATGGTTTTGGTGCTATGGGCATTTTGGTGAGGCACCCCGTGGCCCTTAAGGGACACTTTGAGTATTTTCTCTCGGGCCGCGAAACCCAAACCAGAGAGCGGACCTGGGTTCCTTCAGCTCCCACACATGTGTATTTCCATTTTGGATGTTTCCACGGTGACCACGCACTCCCGGGAGTCTTCGGATGAGAAATGTCCTCCTTGAGTGAAATTGGAATGGCCTTCAATGAGAAAAAACCTAGCTCCGGAAATCAAACATTGGAACCATTTCCCAGTGTTGGAGGCACAGTGCAGGGGATCCCCTGACTAGATCTTGGTGCCTTGAATCCATTGGAATCGACGTCTTTGCGATTAGAGTCATGGTTTTGGTGTTACGGGCATTTTGGTGAGGCATCCCGTGGCCCTTCAAGGACATTTTGAGTATTTGTTATGGGGCATGGAACCCAAACCGATGAGAAGACTTGGGTTTTGTCAGCTCCACATGTGTGTATGGACATTGTGGACATGTTCACAATGAACATGCATGCCCGGAAGCCTTGGGATGAGAAATGCCCCCCTTGAGCGAAATTGGCATGGCCTTCACTAAGCAAAACCCTAGCTCTAGAGATAGTACATTGGAACCATTTTCGGGCATTGAAGGCATGGTGTGGGGGGTCCTCCAGCTAGATCTCGACGTCCTAAATCCATCGGAATTGACAGCTTCGCGATCGGAGTCACGGTTTTGGTGCTACGAGCATTTTGGTCAGGAACCCTGTGGCCCTTCAAGGACACTTTGAGGATTTGTTTCGGGGCCATGGAACCCAAACCAATGAGCGGACTTGGGTTCCATTAGCTCCCAAAAATGAGTATGGCCATTGTGGACGTGTTCACGGTGTCCATGCACGTCTGGGATCCTTTGGATGAAAATGCCCCCTCGAGCGAAATTAGAATGGCCTTCACTGAGCAAAACCCTAGCTCTAGAGATGGCACATTGGCACCGTTTACGGGCATTGGAGGCATGGTGTGGGGGGGGACCTAGCTAAAACCAGGTGTCCCAGGTCCATTAGAATTGAAGGATTCTCAATTGGAGTCATGGTTTTGGTGCTACGGGCATTTTTTCCAGTCACCCCATGGCCATTCAAGGACACTTTGAGGATTTGCACCAGGGGCATGGAACCCAAACCGATGAGCCGACTTGGATTCTTTCGTCTCCCATACATGCTTATAGACATTGTGGATGTGTTCAGGATGGCCATGATGTCCCGGGAGCCTTAAGATCATAAATGACCCTCTTGAGCAAGATTGGCATGGCCTTCTGCAAGCTAGGGTTTATTTATTGTGTATGTGCATGGTCTTATGTGTGTATGTATGTGTAGATATTTGTACACGTGCAGTTGTTTATGTACAAATTAACACGGTCAAACTTTTGTGCTTCATTGCGTCAATTACCCATCTTTAGAAGTACCAAATGCAATAAGAACTCAACAAAACATGAAGAGACAATTGTAAAAAACAATGGAAAATTTGTATTGGGACCATAGTCTTTATGAGAGATGATTCTATAAGATACAAGTAAGTCTTGGTTTGCATAAAATAAGGTTGGTTTCCCTTTCTTTATTGTTATAAGAATTTGTATGCATTAATAAATGAGTTTAGAAGGATGATTTGAAGTGACATATTGAATTAAATGTTAAAATACATATATTGGTGACACTTTCATTGTTTAAACACGTTGATTCCTCTGCACTTGGATGGTTTTGATTTGTTTATGAGTATGTGAATTTTCTTGTGTGATGTGTGTATATTGGATGTGAATTTGCTTGATGTTTGTATGTTGGATGTTGTGTGTATGTGTGTATGTGAATTTGCTCGATGTGTGTATGCTGTATGTGAACACAATTTACTCTAACAAATACTATTATTACATTCTCAGTGTACCCCCATAGAACATGAAGTATAAATAATTGTATGGAGACCCATTCAAATAATAAAAAATTCATATCAAGGTCACTTGGTGTCTAGAAATAACATTTGTATGTATGTGAAATTTTTTCCATAACATTGTTATTGAAGACAATATCATGTATGCAAAAATTTAATCAAAGACAAAGTCATATAGACAAGTGCAGATCCATCTATCAATATGCAAAAATGATCCAATAATGTACACTTTTTGGAAAAATGGAACATCGTTCCCAATGTCTATATAATGACAACTCGTGCCCTATACAAAATATGGAAACTAGTGCCCAAAATGCCACATCATGGCTAGTGTACATAGGGAGGTCTCTCAATCCTCCTGCCCACCCTCGGTGCTCCCAGGTGCATCTCCAAAATTGATATTCCTCTTCTTTGAGCTAGAGGAAGCTAGGTCCTTCTAGCAACTTGGACCACGTCCCCTTGGGCCCTGAAATGAAAACAATAATATGTCAACTTTTCTTGGCAATTATACAAGTATAAAACACAATTTTAAAATAAAAATAGTTTTCAAATCTTAAATAACTCACTGCAGGCGAGACTGTAAGTCGTGAGGGGGTTTCTCTCCTCCATGCTCCAAGTCTCTCAGTAATTCCACCCTGCAACATTTAGAACAATCAGATAAATGATGAAATTAGATGCCTATAGTAATTTTTCATTAAAATTGAATGAGATTTTCATAAACTAGTCAATCTCACCGTGAACACAACCGGCTGGTATCAAGGGTTGGCGGATGGAGCAGTCGACTGGACAACCTACTCCGATGCTAGGGTAAATGGTGTAGAGGTGGATGTAGCCACATCAATAGTGGCTACACCACTTGGGGTCACGGTGGAAGAAGGAAGCGTGGACTGGCGTGGGAGAGGTGGAGATGCATGTCCAAGGTGATAAACCCCAACTGGTTGTAATATGGATGGGGCCACCGTGGGAGGGGAAGCGAGGGTGGGGGGGGAATGTGGGGGGGGGGGAGAGGTCTATGTTTTGGTGGAGGTATGGGTTAATGTGGATGGGTGTTATATCGTGGTTGGAGGGGGGAGGGTGTAAACATGGGAAACTATAAGGGAGGTGGTGGAAGGGTTGGGGTGGGGTGATGGAACGAAGGATATGAAACATAAGGGGGAGTTGGATGGAAGTGTGGTGTTGAATGGGAGGGGGGTCTATATGGAAGGGGGTGGGGAGGGATGCATGGAAGGGGACATGTATGCCAAGGGATACAACTGACATATACAGTGGCCAAAAGGCCGGGGAAGGAGGGATAGTGGCACTGGAAGGACAAGGTGCTTGCACCTGCATACACATTTATAACCTTATAGTTTAATATAGAAAAAATATAAATATACACAAACAAGTCATCATATTTGAAATTAAATTTATACTTTAATACACACGATACCTACACATGTGAATATCTATTGATCCCCAGTGGGGATGGCTGGTCATTGGAGCCTTCAGACACATGTGCGAACACTACAATATTTAGATTGAATTTATAAAAATAGTAGTAACAATATTAAACACAATGACAATGAGAATGACAACGATAGTACTTAAACAACATGACTGCAATTACTTTAGATTCAAGTTAGATGATTACCAAAGACCAACAATTACTTCCTTAATAGCAGTAAAAGTATAATATCCAACAATAGGGAGTAGATGATCACATAAGCTAATGATTACCTTGTTATGATAGTTATGTGTGATTGTCTTATAGGTTTAAATGTTAATCCACATCTGATATGATTATACCAGCAGTAGAAATATCACCTCAAGTTTAGTTTTGGATTGAAGTAAGTGTGTTTGTGGTATGCAGGAAGCCGAGTAAATTTGTAGGACAAGATTATGGTATGGATTTATGCTTGATGGTATAGAGACAACTCAGATCTTATATACATTTGCACCATGTGAGATGGTGTGTTTATGATGGAAGTGTGCGAAGTATACCAATTTGGTAGGGTAGGTAGACTTAGGAGATGAAATGGCAAGGTGATTTAGGTGTAAGCAGAGAGTATTGTGGGTGAATTAGTGATTGATTTGTTGATTGTAGTATCACTGTGAATACCTTGTAAGAGCAGTAATATAAATTGGATTAGAGCCCAAATATACTAAGTGAATTAATGTTGAGATATGAGGCAACTAGGAGAGAGATGGCAAGATTTGTTGGAGGTAGAATTCCATGTTCTTATTTTGTTAGTTTTATCCTTGAGAAGTTCCAAGGTGTGTCTTGTTTAAACTATGAATGTTCCATTGTTTTATTTTATTTTTTCTTAAAAGTATGGTAGAGTTAATTCTTTTTCTTAGGTTTATCAATCATTTCTTCTATTGAAAAACTAGGTTCCACCAACCTACAAATGACATCAATGACTCAAGAATCCACACTAAAACACGCAACAATTAGATATTTAAATCAATCGCCACAATAACAACAACATAGATAAGCACGTAGGGGCATATCTTCAACCACAAAGTAAAACAAGAACTATCCTTCACTTAGGGACTAGGAGCATAAATAGACAATGAGTTCTCGCCTTATTGTATCAAGGGATGGTCATTTTGAAGAATTTAGAGATTAGGAATGTTTTGATTTTTGGGGACTCTTTTCTCATCATTGGTCAAGTAAGAATGATAGACTTTGGAAATTTCTCTCCCATTTCTATAATCATTAGAGGTATTAATGGTATAGCTACAAATTTTGAATTTATTGAATATTTTCATATTCTTTGTTCATGTGATACCACATTTACATAAACCATGGTGAATGTGATGGTGAAATTAAAAAAAGGAGTGTTATAACTCACTTAATTCCTTCATGAAATACACTAGCAATCACACTTAGTGGTATTTATGTGATAAATGACAATGGATGTGGTCGAGGAAATCACTTTTAATTCCTCCTCATTCAAGTAATCAATGCACACTTGAACTTGGATTATTCTGTAGTGGAAGTTTTAATTTGGTTCAGATGGAAACTCTTGGTGCATTTAGGATATCTCTGACTATTAATTCCAAGAAACTTCATCATATGGTAAGTTGGGTTGAGCCAAAATTTGGTTTTGGGTTACTTCATAATTTGTAGGGGTGGTGGTGAATGTTGTTGGGTAGTGAAGAGGATGGGAATACTTTTGTTTGGTTTGTTTCTTTGTTAAGAATTGGACTATGGCATGATTATTTTAATTGGCAATGTTGGTTTGTGGATGAAAAATTGAACTCTTGTTTTTTAGGAAATCCTTTTTTTGTTTATTATCTAGGTGATCTCAATCGAGACTTGGGCAATTTATTTGCAATTTAGGTTATTTATCCAAGCACCCTTTCTCTTGTACTTTATGTTGGTACTATGGAAGAAAAAAACCAACATGATGAGTGCATTCATTGTGGATTTACAGAGCTTCACAACGTCCTGAGGTGCTTATCACCACAGATGAACACCTTACAAGAGGTCATTTTGCATATTAATCAAAGTATATGTAGTCATCATGAAGACCAATTGGATAGGATTTTGGATATGGAAAAGAGAATGGCAGCACAGAGTGAAAGGTTAGAGAAGTTGTCTACAAATTTAGAAATGCCTCATAACATTGCACCCTATAGTTTCCATAGGTTCAGTGAACGGTATTTGTTTAAAATACTTTGCAGTTCAACATGATCTTGGTGATTATGAAGACATAGAATAAGCACAAGTAGCATCATAAATGAAAGAAGTTGAAAATGGAGAAGCAAAGGATGCCTAAAGTGAACATGAACACATGTCTAGTTTTCTTAGGTTTTCATGTTTTATAAGGTTTCATTTTTGTTTGGTTGGATTATATGAATTTATAGCTCTGAATAATTTAGACAATATGATAAATACAACTATAAAATCCAATGATAATATGATAGACATGTTTTTTGATAATTATTCATTTTGATTTTAGTTTTAAACGATGATAATAATAAAAAAAGGTTACTCAGTGCTAACTAATTTGTGTGAGAAAGGAAGGAAAGATGCAAGAATAGGGATAGAGATATTTAATTACTGAACACAAATTACTCATAAATGGATCTAATTATTGAAAGTAAAGAAGTTACCTGTGTGTATGGTGCTGCAATCTCCTCTGCTGCTGTCATGGCTCGGTCTAGGGAGAAGGAACCAATGTCCTCTCACCTGGAGGATGGAGACTCGGCCCTGAATATTTGTACATTAAAAAAAATAAAGTCAACAACGTGTAATTCAAAGTTAAATATATTAAAAAATATGATATCAAATAACATACAATAAATACTTGAACATTAAATAAAACAATAGCTAACCTAGTCCATGTAGCTCTTTGTGGCATGCTGCTGCGTAGGACCATGGAAAGAATGACCGTAGTGAGAAAAACAATGTGTCGCTATTCCAATCGAACTAGATGACCCCGCCTAGCTTCCACCTATACCTGGTCTGTCCTGGACACCACCCATAGACCATGCAGCAGTGCATGTCTCATTGTTTTCCTCCCGACTCTGCGAAGACATAGACACAAATGTGGTATTTCTAAGTAGATGACGTGTGGAACATCTAACAGAGTCATCAATCTCATCTATGCCGCTACCAAACCCAACTGGCTAAGGAGGGGGGTTTTGGCTCTCACCTGGGTGTAGGTTTTCCTTTGAGTGGGTTGCGGTGGGCCTAAGGTCGATCTTGAGTAGAGCCAAGACCGACACCCTCAAACTCAATGATGTCAAAATAATTGACATGGAAACCTAGCTCAAACTCAGCCCACAATTTCCTAAGAAAATACCGTGGGACCTCCAAATTATTGCATACGGGCCTGTCAAACACCATAAACCATCTCTTTCTCTAGTTATATCTCCATGACTAGTAATTAAACCAGTCTATGCAAACCCATCTCTTCCTCACATCTGGAGGTTGCCCTATCCTGGGATCTATGAATTTGTTGTACAATTGTGCTTTTGTGATGTTGAGGTATTTAATTTGTTCTTTTGATATCCCGGTGGAATAGTGCTCCCTCATTCGAGCCCTATATTGGCTCATATTAGTGATCTCATTGTGGGCAATGTTGATAGATTCAATGATGTTTTGCAATTATGTATCCAAGGAAACCCGAGAGGGTTCCTTGGTGCTCATCAAATCATCACTTAATACCCTTAATTGGTTTAAATCTTGATGTAATTCATCCTCGGGGTTTTCAAATGGTTCATCATTAGGTTCATTTTCCATTCCAATTTCAATGTTATCATTTGACGGTTCAGTCTCACTGGTTTCCTCTGATGGTTGTGTTGCATTCTCATTTTGTTAGGTGTAACTAATTATCTGCAATGAAAATTTGTTGGTTTTTTAATTGATTGTATTTTTTTTAATTTAAAATTGTAATGAAAAACAAAAAAACAACAAAGAAAGGAATGGTTGAGCACCTACCTGGAGGCACTGGTAGCAATGGAGTGGAGGTTGAGTTTTATGTTGAGTTGGAGGTCGTTGGGTGCTCCAAAATGCGCTCGCATGGCTCCAAGTTATTCAACGCTCACTCGTGGGTTTGTTATTGTGATAAAAAATCCGTAGATTGTTTTTTTATAAAAAACATAGGAGCGTGCACACATTAACAACGCATGCACGCCTAGTTTTGTGTATGCGTTAATAATGTGTGCATGCACCTGTTGATGTGTTTATAAAATAGTGCGTATGCACTTATTTTATCCATGTCAACTCACCAACATGGACAATCGACATTGCTAAAGCAGAAGCGCATACGCGTGTTTAGAGGCGCGTGCACGTCTTTGTTTTTTTCTGCTCGCGTGCTACCATTGCAACCTTTTTGGGTGCTAGCTTCGTGTGGGTACCCACAAATAGAATAGTGTGAAAGCACGATTTCTCGTTAGTATATGTACACGTGTATAGATGAGAAAATGACACTTGGTTTTGACTTGCAAGTGGTCTCTTGGACTCCTTCCCAACTCTTCCTATTCACCTATTGACTCTTCACTTTCTTTTCTCAATAATATTGTGAATAGTGAGCAATAATACACTATTATGTCTAACCCTAAGGATTAGATTCCCAACAATTTAGTACACATATAACACCAATCATCTAGAGATTATAAAAATTATAACATATAACATCAACAATGAAATGGAATAGAACATCATATTCATGATCAAAAAGTCGTGATAAGTAGTCAACCATTCAAAAGTAGGTTCAAGCTTCAAAGTTAAAAGTTCAAACTTAAGGTGCCATATAATATTTACGAAGTAGGCCATAATAAAGACAAGGTACTTAAGCTATAGAAACTAAACTCTAAACATAGAAAAACAAATAAATATACTACCTACTAAGCTTTCCTCTTGCCATGAAAAAATTCTAACTTATTTTGCTTTCATTGCTTAAAATGTCACTTTAATTTACGTTTTGTTGGCAACTACCTATTTTGTTGATATATGTAACTCTTCCAATTCATTGTTGAGAATGTAGCTTTGCTTTACATTTTGTTGATATATGCAACTATTCCCATTAATACGAAGTTAAAATAAATGAATTTTATGTTGGACTAATGATGTACATGGGTAGAAGATGAACTCAAAGTTGACGTGGGTCTAATTCACCTTGTCAATTTGGCATTTGGAGTTAATCAAGACTTATGATTTTAAAAGGATGGAGTGACCAACACAACTTGTGGACAAGGCCCACTGGTATGTGAAATCCATTACTACTCAACTATTAGCATAAAATCAATCTTAACTTCATACCTATTACACACTGAGAGGAATAAAATAAATTAAAAATTAAGTTATGATAGGATTAAGTTATAGTGTGATTATTTATTTATTTTTTCTATCTATTTTTTACATTAATGTGAAAGGTCATTCTTTTTTCAAAATTTTAAGTAACTTTTTCCACCTAGAAATTTCTCCCACCCAAGTTGTAAAAGAACCTCCCTCCCTTTTATTGGTGCAATATTAATAACCTCCCTTTTATTGGTGCAATATGTTTTTTATTAGAAAGAACTATTCTATTAAAAAATGTGTTCTAAATTCAAATTTAGAAAAAACTAAATTTGTTGGAACTAATTGTATATTTATAATGTGAAATGTTGGACCTAATTTAAGGATGTCCCAGTTGTGAAACTTTAGATTGTCTTTGGGTCCAAAACTTTTCAACACTATGCCTCACTAAGCTTTGTGAAATGTTTGTGAAGCCACTATATGCAAAAGTATTAATGTGGGTATGAACTTCATTTGTAGGATGTCAACCATGTTGTTTTGGCTATTGGATATGTTGTTAGCTAGGAGGGGACTTCATATGGATCTTCAAGAATTCCTAGGAAATATACATCAAGATGGAGATGGGGAAGAATATGTGTGGTGAGTTATTTTATCTTTTTATTTTCATTTAATTTATTTTTTGTTAATGAATCTACATATTAGAGGCTTTGCACACCAGAGAGAAATATGATAACACAATTTTGATTTGTCTATGTAAGTGTTGCAACTTGTGCTTTCTAACCTGTTGCTGAGGAGAGCCTCGCATAGTAAATATCTACCAGTAAAGGTTTGAAAACATAGTCAAGTATGATGTTAAAAAGAAGAAAAGATGTACACTTGAGGTTATGAAGAAATGCAAAGAAAGTGTAACATATGCAATATCCAATATTTTATAGAAGTTAAAAGTGTTTAGAGAAATACTTGCTCTTGTGAATTTATATCAAGTTTGTTCAATTATTAATAATTGTACATGATTAAATTGGATTTTAGACTTATTTATAATTCACTGTTATTAAGGAATTATATTGGTTTATGTTCTATGGATTCCATTGGTTTCTACTTCACTACTATACACATGAGGTTGTAAAACATCATGTAAATTATCATAATGTGATTTATTGATTATCAATCATATTTTGTGTTCTACATTGTTAATTTGGTTTCTACTTCACTCCTATATACATGAGGTTGTACTTAACATCATGTAAATTATCATAATATGATTTATTTGCTTAATTTGTTGTTTGTGACTTTAGTTTCTTAATAACATTGATGTTTAGTTTCAAAAATGATTTTAAGTAACTAATGTTATTTTGGAATGCATTGCAATTATTTTCAATTGTTCTATTTCAAAATAAGATGATTTTGAAAACAACTTTAGTTTCTATTTAAAATGATAATTTTCCAAATAAATTATATGGATTTTTTATTTTATTTCAACCACTATTCTAAATAACATATATTATTTTTGAAATGTATTGCATTATTAACAACTGTACTATTTAAAATAATGCATTGTTCTAAATAGTTTATATTTCTTTTTAGTGTATTGAAGATTCTTTGTAATTTTTTTTTTTTTTTTTTTTTCCTTGGAAAAAGTCGTAATTTTATTTCATTAATGAACAAAATTACATTCTGCACATGTAATAGAATCTTAGAGATCCCTACATTGTCAACATATACTGTCCATAAGACCAATCAGTCCACCGATATCCGGGTACATGTCCCTTACAATATCAAGATCTGAAAGTAGTCACTCAGCAGAAATAATTCTCCCTCGATACAGTCCATGTATCTGAGTTAATACATCTCCCTACAGTCCACACTGTTCTGTGTAATGTGTCCAATCAGCAATACAGCCAATAGGCAGCAGATCGCTCTCACAAAGAACTCATACAACAGAAATATTTTTGTCCATATAGCTCGATACAGTCCAATAATGTCTGTCCAATATCTGCATCCAATACAGCTCGCAATCAGCTGATACTGTCCACAATCACTGTCTCAAAAATAAGTATCCAATCCACATAAATTTATCTTCTGTCCATACAGCAACATATATACTGTCTCAAAAAAGTATCCAATCAGCAGATATTTAAATTCTGTCCATTAAAAGGTAGGTCTAATTCTCCATATGGTCCACAATTTCTCCAAAGAAAGGCCTGTGTATATAGCTGTAGATGCCTTCTGTTGAATGAATCGTGATCCTCCATGTGCCAAAAATCAAAGATTGTGCTTCTTTAGATAGCAGGTCAGCCATCCCATTTCGCTCCCTGTAGATTGTGCTTCTTTAGATAGCAGGTCAGCCATTCTATTTAAAATGATATTCTTCCAAATAAAAATATATTGATTTATTTTTTCCAAGTATATTGACTTAAATTTCCAAATATCATTGGGATTTTTTTAAGAAATAACCTTGTTGAAAACCCTTATAGTACTTCCCCATGAGTGGGGAACTGGTAAACCATCAACCTTGATTATGAAGCCTAACCACTTCCCTGGTGCATTGGGTAAACCATCAACCTTGATTATGGAGCCTAACCTTAAGAGGATGAAGATAAAAATATCATTGTATTTTATAATAATTTTGATAATAATAGTTCATGGAAAGTGATGTGTGATGATCCTATCCCAAATGAGGTTCATCATTCCCCAACAATAATCTTTAGCAATCACTATTGTATGACTAAGGTTTAGATAGGGATAATGTTGGAATTATTTAGGGGTGGTTCCTCTTCACTTAATGAAAAAACATTTACAAAAAATGAGAGGTGGATTTGTATTCGTTTTTGTTCAATTATTGATGTTTATTCTTATAATATTTTATAGCATCAATGCATATGTCTCAAAATTAAAATGTCTTGTACCTGTATGCCTAATTATTTATAGTAGTGTCTATATATTTTCTAACATCAAACCAAACCTCTCAAAATTAAAAATAAGTTGACTCAAAAACTTTTGACATCAAACCAAACCTCCCAAAGTTAAAAACAATCTAACTTAGTTGCACAACCATCCTTCTTAGAGGGTTGAAAGCCCAATTGATTACCCCTTAATAGCATATATGCCAATTCAATAAACATTAAAAAAGTAATTGTAGATAATGGCATGCGCCTTCTTAATTTGGTCGAATCTATTTCAAAGTCTCACACAATCTAGACTACAGTCTTTATATAAATGTATGCTCCCTTGTTGATACGATCCTCATCGTGTAATTTATGTAATATTCTCATGGTTTCTTGCATTGCATATGTTAAGTTTACTTGTGGTGTATTGAGTTTTAACAAAAAATATATGAATTTGTAAAATTTGAAGCAATAAAGAGTGGAATGGTGTCAATTGGGTATAGCATGGGTGGTTAAGAGGAGAAATTGTTTTTCTCACTCGAGTTCAAATCCCACATGTGAATTGTTACTTAGTTTTAAATACACTAAATTTTCATAATAGAATATGAGTTAAGGCAATGATGGTTGTAATGCTTATAATTATGCCGAAGTCCCTAATTGTGCATTTAGGTCATCCAACAATCACACAACAAAGTCAATTGTTGTTTTTTCTACATGCCCATCAACTGACTTGAATGCACAATTGACTTATAATCACCATACTGGTTTGTGATAACTGTTGATGTATATGTAAATTCAGAATGTATTTCATCTATGCATTTTATATATATTTATTGTACCCTTATAAGAGATGTGTTATTCCTCTATAAGGAAGTGTCGTCATGTGGATTGACAAGTGTCGCAAGTGTGTGTACTTGCCGATGGGTTATTAGACCACCATGTGGGGTCGGCCTGGAATTATATATAATATAATGTGGATGTATCTAACTAGACAAGTCGGCCCCATAAGGTCATTGGGGAAAAAAGGTGAGTATAAATAGAGATAGGAGATCTCTATTTTACTCACTCGAAAAAGTAACTCACTCTCACTCTCAGAAGTGGCGCACTAGTGAGGAAGAGGAGGATCATCTGCTAGGAGACTATCTCAGTGTTATTTGGTTGTATTTTGGTTGAGCTATTGCTCTCTCTATCTTTGAGGAAGTTGTGGGGTTTTTCACCTTAGGGTTTTCCCCACGGAAACTCTGTGTCTCTTGTCTCTTATGCTTTTGATTCTTGTGATGCTTGTCATATTATGATTGTCATGCATTGATCTACTGTATTTGTTATTATCTCAGCAAAGATCCTAGAGTATAATGAATTAATGCTCAAAATTTAACATGGTATCAGAGCTAACCTGAGAAGAAGACAATTTGCAGTGACGGAAGCTTGAGTTCCTTGTTTATTGGGTTTCTCTCCATAGATTTTTGAAAATCAGTATAGTATATTGATTCTACTCATCAAGGCGCATCTATCTGTCCAATCAGAATTCAATTCTGAGCATTTTTAGATTTGGCCCTAAAAATTAGGGTTTCCACAAAAATAGGAATTTCTGGAATCTGAAGACATAGCTGGAAGCTCCTTGCAAAAATCGAAGGTTAGAGCTTTGGATCGAGATTTTTGGCTGGGTAGATCTCCGGGAAAATCAAACCCTAATTCAGGGCTCTCTCTAGTGAACCCGGGAGGAAAAAAAGGCAATTCTGAAGGGCAAGACTTTGCTGATCTCAAATTCTGAATGCACCAGGCTGATCAGCTCATCAAAGCGCATCTTTCTATCCTTTTAGAAATTTAAAATTCACATTTTGAATTTTTAGGGTTTCTCTGACAAACCCTAATCTGGGACCAGGTCCAGTTTTCAGCATTTCAAGTGGTAAGACCTAAATCTTTTTTATTTCCATTTGAAGTACTCTTTAAGATGTCTCTCCACACCAAGCTTGAGGATAAGCTTGAAGGGGATTATAAATTCCGAGCCTGGAAGTATAGGATTGGGTTAATCCTGGAAGAGAATGAGTTAGACTCATATGTGAAAGAAGACATCCCTATCCCAGAGGATGAAGAGGCCAAGGTATTGCATAAGAAGAACTTGTTCAAGGCAAAAAGAATCATTGCTGATTCTATCAAAGACCATCTCATACCCCATGTGTCTTCTCTTAAGACACCCAAGGAGATGTTTGAATCTTTGACCAAGCTATTTGAAGGAAAGAACATAAATCAGAAGATGACCCTGCGGAACCAATTGAAAGGAGTGAAGTTCCAGAATGGAGAAACCATTCAATCTTATTTTTCAAGGGTCTCCCAGACCAAGGAACAACTAGAAGCAGTAGATGAAATGGTGGAGAATGGTGAAGTAGTGATGACCACTCCTAATGGCCTACCCAGGTCATGGGATTCCTTCATTCAAGGAATTTGTGCAAGGAAGAAGTTGATCTCCTTCAACAGATTGCGGAAAGAATGTTCTCAAGAAGAAGCTATACTTATAGCTCGTGAGGAAAAGATGGGAGGTGAAGATCAAGCTCTTGCAGCTCACACCAAAAGAAGCAAAACCAAGAAGGAGCACTCTCGCCACAATAGATCCTATCAAAAGAGTAAGAAGGACCTAAGATGCTTCACATGCAATGAGAAGGGTCACTTTGCTTCAGATTGTCCCAAGAACAAAAGGGATAATAACAACAACTCCAATAAGAAGAAGAAGGGTAGAAAAAGAAGGTTTCATGCTCATGCTCTCGAAGATGATGAACCCCCAAAGAAGAAGGCTAGGGCAGAAAGTGATAGTAATGATGACTCATCAAGTGAAGAAGAGTATGTTCTAATCTCTGCTCTCACAGGTACTATCTCCCATGGTTGTAATGATTGGTTGATTGATAGTGGGGCTTCCAAACACATGACTGGGTTTAAGGAATCTTTTGTGAACCTATCTGAACATGAATCACCCCATAAGGTGAAACTTGGGGATGATTGTCAATACCCAATCAAAGAAAGTGGTGAAGCCTACTACAACCTAGATTCTGGAAAGTCTTTGAAGATGAAAGAAGTCCTTTATGTACCTAGGCTCAAGAAGAACTTACTCTCCATCTCTGCATTGGATGCAAAAGGTATGAAGGTTGCATTTGTGGATGGCCAAGTCCTAATGTGGCCAAAAGGAAAGAACATAGATGATGCAGTAGTGATTGGAGAGCAAGAGGGAGGATTGTATAAATTGAAGGGACAACCTGAACATGCCATGGTGCATGAATCCATGGAGCCAAGTGAACTTTGGCATAGAAGACTTGCTCATATGCACTATAGAGCACTTCCAATTGCAAGCAAGGCAGTAGAAGGTCTTCCTGAAATCAAGACCAAACATGAAGGTGTTTGCAAAGGATGTGCAAAAGGTAAGAACATTAAGAAGGCTTTCCCAAGCAGTGAAAGCAAGGCAAAAGACATCCTAGAAATCATCCACTCAGATGTATGTGGCCCTATGTCATCCAGTTCCCTGAGTGGATATGTTTACTATGTCTCATTTATTGATGACTTCTCCAGGAAGACTTGGGTATACTTCTTGAAGAACAAAGATGAGGTGTTTGATAAGTTCAAGGAATTCAAAACCTTGATGGAGAATCAAACTGACAAGAAGATCAAAACATTCAGATCTGACAATGGTGGATAATTCACCTCAGGTGACTTCAAGAAGCTTTGCAGTGATTCAGGGATTAAGAGAGAGTTGACTACTCCTTATAATCCTCAACATAATGGAGTTGCAGAAAGGAAGAATAGAACTATCATGGAAGCAGCAAGGGCAATGCTGCATGACCAGGATCTACCTATGCATCTATGGGTAGAAGCAGCTAGAACAGCTGTATATGTGCAGAACAGAACACCCCACAAGATATTGGACAACAAGACACCAAAAGAGGTCTTTTCTGGTAAGAAACCTAAAGTCAGCCATCTCAGAATATTTGGTTGTCGAATATACACTCGTGTCCCAAAGGAAAAGAGGACTAAACTAGATCCTTCAGGAAAGAAGGGTATCTTTGTGGGTTATACTGAAAGCTCGAAGGCCTACAGAATATACTTTCCAGGGTTCAAGAAGATTGATGTCAGCAGGGATGTAACATTTGATGAAAACTCAGCATTCATCAAATCAAGGAAGGCACCTATCGAAGTTTATGAAGAACCTAAGGAAACTAGATTTCAAGACACTACCATGACTGAAGCAGTTCCAGAAGTTGTTCGTGAGTTTGAAGATCCGCAAGAACCTGTAGATCCACCCCATGAGGATAACTCTCACAAAAGGAAACCTGCATGGGCTAGAGGGCTCATTCAAGATGCAGAAAGATTTGGCATTCCAGAAGAAGAACACGGAGCAAAGAAGAGAACCAGATCACATACCAGTTATGTTGCTTTACTCTGTGACATTATGAACAAAGAGCCTTCAAGTTATGAAGAGGCAGCGAAAAAGAAAGAATGGGAGGATGCTATGGTTGAGGAATACCAATCAATAATGAAGAATGATGTTTGGGATGTTGTCCCAAGACCTAAAGAGAAGTCTGTTGTGACTTCCAAGTGGATCTACAAAATCAAGCATGCTACAAATGGCAGTACAGAAAAATACAAACCAAGATTTGTAGCTCGTGGCTTCTCTCAGAAAGAGGGAATAGATTATGAAGAAACTTTTTCACCTGTAGACAGCTATACTTCCATCAGATCAGTCCTTTCCCTGGCTGCAGCTATGAAATGGAAAATACACTAGATGGACGTCAAGACTACCTTCTTGAATGGTGTAGTTGAAGAGGAAGTATATGTGGAACAACCACTTGGTTTCGAAATACATGACAGGGAGTCATATGTGTGCAAATTGAAGAAAGCTTTGTATGGCTTGAAACAAGCTCCCAGAACTTGGTATGGTAGGATGGACAGTTTCCTATCTAGTTTGGGATTTACCAAGAGTAAAGCGGATTCTAACCTTTACTACAAGGTTGAGGAAGGGAATCCTGTGATTCTACTCCTGTATGTGGATGACTTATTTGTAACAGGAGATGACAGACTGTTTGCAGATACTAAGAGGAAGCTTGCTGCTGAAATCGATATGAAAGATTTGGGAATGATGCACTATTTCCTAGGTATGGAGGTGTGGCAGAGTATAGGTGGGATCTTCCTTGGTCAAGGGAAGTACATAGTAGATATCCTGAAGAGATTTGGGATGATGGATTGCAAGGCCATGGCCACACCTATGGCATCGAATCTGAAGCTTCTATGTGATGCTTCATCTGAGCCAGTTGATGTCTCTATGTATCGTCAGATGATTGGGTCCTTGATGTACCTGACGAACACGAGACCAGACATTTGATTTGCTGTGAACACATTGAGCCAGTTCCTGACGGATCCGAGGAGTGTTCACCTAGTTGCTGTAAAGCATGTTCTGAGGTACCTGAAGGGTACAGTGGATTTTGGGCTCAAGTATGAAGAGAATCAAAATCTTAACCTACAGGGTTATGTTGATTCAGATTGGGTTCACAGTGCTGCAGATAGGAAGAGCACATCTGGGTGTTGCTTCAATATGGGATCAAGTGTGATCTCATGGTTTAGCAGGAAGCAGTCCTGCATGGCACTGAGTACAGCTGAGGCAGAGTATGTTGCAGCCTGTTCAGCTAGTTGTGAGGCAGTATGGCTACGGAAGCTACTGTCTGAGTTATTTGATCTCCCGTTGGATGCTACTGGTATCTTTTGTGATAACCAGAGTTGTGTGAAGCTGTTCGAGAACCCAGTGTTTCATGACAGGTCGAAACACATAGAGATCAAATATCACTATATCAGGGATATGGTGCAGAGAGGAGTTGTGAAGCTCCTGTATGTTGCGACGGACGAGCAGATTGCAGATGTGCTGACAAAGCCACTAGCCAGGGTGAAGTTCGAGTACTTCAGAGAGAGGCTTGGTGTTCTTCAGATCGATGACACTTCGAGGAAGAAGTGATGGACACATTTGTTGAAGCCATTCCAAGCATGTTGGAAGGAGGATCCTTCACATGGCTGTGGATGTAAGCGCTGGATGATGAGCATCAAGATGATGTTCTGGTTTCTGCTGGATATGATCAGTTGGATCATTTTTATGTATGTATGTACGAATCATGTTGGATGTTGGATATGATCAGTTGGATCATTTATATGTATGTACGCATCATGTTGGATGCTGGATATGATCAGTTGGATCATTTATATGTATGTATGCATCATGTTGGATGCTGGATATGATCAGTTGGATCATGTGTATGTATTTTTGTATATGCATCATGTTGGATGCTTGGACCATGTATCTGTATATGTATCAGGTGGATAAATTGTATGATCAGGTGGATCATGTATGGTGATATGTATCATGTTTTGTATTTGTATCAGGTGGATACATTGTATGATCAGGTGGATCATGTATGATGATATGTATCAGGTAGATACTTGGTATGCATAAGGTAGATGCATTATATGATCAGGATGATCATGGATGAGGAGCTTCAGGATGTTGCTCCAGATGACACGCAGCAGGATGTTGCAGTGATGATGATCAGGATGATCATGGATGATGAGCTTCAGGATGTTGCTCCAGATGACATGCAGCAGGATGTTGCAGTGATGATGATCAGGATGATCATGTGTACATTAGGATGATGTATGGTGAGCATCAGGTTGATACTCTATGGCCGTGGATCAGGTTGTGCAGCTGAGCATGTAATTTGGTGCTCTGGGAGATTTGCAGATAGTCTTTTGAGGTTTTGCCTATGGCATGTAATTCGGTTCCCTGGGATATTTGGCAAATGCTCTTTTGAGGTTTTGCTCTGGGAGGACATGTAATTCGATGCCCTGGGAGATCCGCAGATAGTCTTTCGAGGTTTTTCCTATGGCATGTAATTCGGTGCCCTGGGATATCTGGTAGATCCTCTTTCGAGGTTTTGTCCTATGACATATAATTCGGTTCCCTGGGAGATCCGATAGGTTGGGTTGTGTGCCCGTAATCAATCCTAGGATGCTCTTGTGAGGTTTTTCCATGACCACATGTAATTCGTTGCCTTGGGAGATCCTATAGGTAGAGCTGTGTGCTCGTAACAGCCTGGGATGCTCTTGCGAGGTTTTGTGGTGAGGTCACATGTAATTCGTTTCCCTAGGAGATCCTATAGGTAGAGCTGTGTGCTCGTAACAGCCTGGGATGCTCTTTCGAGGTTTTGTGATGCACGTAATAAGTCCTGAGGATTCCACAGTATGGCCAGTGATGATGAAGACCTGTAGGTGGTGGGCCTACATCCAGTATGAAAAAGGACTGGCTTTGTAGAACTTCCTATGACGAGTAGAGTCAGATATTGGTTGAGATAGCAGCAGCAGCGAAGATGATGATGACGATGCATTGATGACGATGATCCAGAGAAGAAGACTTGTCTAGCAGATCTGTGTCGAGAAATACCTTCCTAGTTAAGAGGGAGTGTTGATGTATATGTAACTTTGGAATGTATTTCATCTATGTATTTTATATATATTTATTGTACCCTTATAAGAGATGTGTTATTCCTCTATAAGGAAGTGTCGTCACGTGGATTGACAAGTGTCGCAAGTGTGTGTACTTGCCGATGGGTTATTAGACCACCATGTGGGGTCGGCCCGGAATTATATATAATATAATGTGGATGTATCTAACTAGACAAGTCGGCCCCATAAGGTCACTGGGGAAAAAAGGTGAGTATAAATAGAGATAGGAGATCTCTATTTTACTCACTCGAAAAATTAACTCACTCTCACTCTCAGAAGTGGCGCACTAGTGAGGAAGAGGAGGATCATCTGCTAGGAGACTATCTCAGTGTTATTTGGTTGTATTTTGGTTGAGTCATTGCTCTCTCTATCTCTGAGGAAGTTGTGGGGTTTTTCACCTTATGGTTTTCCCCACGGAAACTCTGTGTCTCTTATCTCTTATGCTTTTGATTCTTGTGATGCTTGTCATATTGTGATTGTCATGCATTGATATACTGTATATGTTATTCTCTCAACAAAGATCCTAGAGTATAATGAATTAATGCTCAAAATTTAACAATAACAACAATCACTGCAAGGAACATATACACTTCCATAAAATCTTGATATATATGATTCACATATAATTGTGTGACATGTATACTTTAATCCAAATATAAGAGGCACATAACAACACTATGTTATGTTTCTTATCAATTTTTATTATTGTTTTCAAGCCATCAAGCCATGTCAAAACCCAAGAGCTACCAACCATAACTCTAAAATTAGCATGGGAACATGTGGTGTCAGGTAATTGTTACCAAATATGGAATGGGTGACACATGGATTATGCAATCCCTCCTTTATTACGAGTGTTTGGCCCTTGATGGTCACAAGTGATAGCGCATGTAAGAGGAATTGACTCTAGGGAAGATCATGTTATATCAAGCTTGTTTCTTTCATTCGTTGCTCTTTAGAAAATGATGTGTTGCATTGTGGCTTTTGCTTGTCATGTTAATATTGTGGTTTGATTTCCATATATGAAATTCCAATGTGAAGAGAATAAATGAATCACTTTAACTTAAAAATCCCTTGTTGTCTATTAATATGGCTCCTATAGTGGATAGCTTGGACCATGGGAAGGGACTATCTTTCCATTAGGATGTTTTGTTTTATTTAAGAGGTGTCTCATCATCAACCTTGCCTGGTTTTTCTCCCCCTAAGTTGTGTACATTTGTCCCCTTAGGTGGTCCTTCGAATGATGTGTTGGTGTCTAGGGTTTTATGAGAGACCCAACCAGCTTTAGCCATAGAGCAGAGGTGTCTTTTCATCCCTTTTCATAGAGGGTCTAATATATGCTTCTCACCCTTAGGTATTCCTTTTTCCTCGGATCTAGCTGCATCATCCTTACAACTGCTCGAGGGGATCATACCATTTTCTCACAAAGAAGGGTTACAAGACTACCCTTTTCCCTATTTGGATGACAATCGATCTGCGGTTTCTTTAGTAGTTGGTGTAGGGTGGAAGGACTCTATTGACATTCAAGATCTACCCTTACCTAATATGGTAGCAGTCTTTGATTATCCCTCGACCTCTTCGAGTGATAGACCTATTGAAGTGGTGAATCCTTTGTCAACTCCCTCCAGAGAGATAGGTTATAAGGATTGTGGTGGGTTGGTATCTTCTTCTGGTGAATCACTATATATAAGGAATTATGTTGATTGAGAAGTAGGATTTGTTGAGGATTGTTGTAAGGATGATTTTATTGACTCCTATGTTTGTTTGGAACTGTCGAATATGGGGTATGGGTTATAAGAGCCATCAAAGGAAGTATTCAAGGTTTCTGATGATGAGCTCAGGGTGCACCGTCGACAAAGGATTTAAAATATGATCAGAATTCCCCAGTATCTATATCTAATCCCTCTCATTATTATCTCAAACCTAGATCTTCTTATAGATATTGTTTGGGGTATAACTCAAGGGGAGGTATATATGAGTCTTATTTGGTGATCTCTTCTAGACTACGGGGCTGATAAATAGTTATGGCTTTGGCTAGGGAACAATCTACTTTGAATGTAAAGTCTAGTAGACAAATGACCATTAAAGGGGCACTTAGAGCTTGTTCTCCCAGTATAAAGGTTACCTAATGCTAGTTTTGTCTTTGAATTGTCGAGGGTTAGGTAACCCCTCCTAGAAGCTTTCCCTGGAGAGACTGGTGTCTATTCATAATCCTGAAGTGCTTTTGTTACAAGAAACTTTAGCTTGTGGGGATTCTATCTTAGCAGAGTTGAGAACCACCTTGCCAGGATGGGATTTCAATTATCTTGATGCTATTGGCAGATCTGGGGGAATTGGCATAGGGTGGTTCACTAGATCTTTTCTATACACTAACAGCTGGGCGCTTTTTCTCATGTTTGGGTACAGTTCTTTTCTACATAGAATTTGGACATGCTATAAAATTTCTTAATGTATATGGTCCTATATGGTCCACATATTCATATGATGGATTATTGGGAAAGGTTTTTCAATTTTGGTTTTCATAAAGTGGCAAGGTTTATTATTGGGGGAGACCCGAACTTCTCTATGGGGGAATCAGAGACTTGGGGACCAAATGATCTAAAAGATACTTTATCTAATTATTTCATCAAGAAACTTAAGGAGGTATCTTTATATGACCTACAACATACCTCTCTAAAGCCAACATGGATAAATATGAGGCCTGGCAACAATAGGATAGCCAAAAGGCTGGATAGGTTTCTTGTTAATGAAGGTGTATTATGTTTGTCTCCCATCATCAAGCAATGAGTTGGATATGGAGGGATCTGTGCAAAGGGAAAAAACACCTTGCCCTTTCAATTTTAATGCCTCTTGGTCGGATGATGAGAGATATGTGCAGATGGTTCACAATATTTGGACTCCTTATGATGCCTCTAGTCAACTTTCAGATGCTATACAGTTCCTCAATAATCTCAAAAGGATCAAAGCTCATACAATTACCTGGCATGTGGAATGAAGAAGGAAACAATATTTAGAGCTCTGCAGGATTGAAAGGTAGTTGGGTTTTTTCATGAGGAAAACCCATAAGGCTTTATTACCCTAAATAAAAAAAAGAGTCATAGTGGACTTCGAGTCCAGGAGAAGGAAAATACTCAATGAGGAAGAGGCTTCCATCAAACTCAAAAGTAGGGATATATGGCTTCAAAACTAGGATGACAATTCAAATTATTTCCACCAATTTTTTAGACATAGGAATAATACCAATACTCTATGGCAACTAGAAGAGGAAGAGGGGAATCTTGTGACAGGATTCACAGACTTTGTTAGGGTAGGAGTTTATCATTTCAAGAACCTATATAAGGAAGAGGAGAGGGCCTTTATTGCCTCAATGTTAGACCTAATTGCTCATTATCCATCTTTTGTTAGTGAGGAGTAGAATCTATCTCTTACGGAGGAAGTGTCTATGTAAGAACTTAAAGAGGCTGTACAATCATTGCAAAAGGATAAAAGTCTCGGTCCTGATGGGTGGCTAGTGGAATTCTTCTTTGGCTTTATGGAGTTATTTGAGTTGGATCTCTTGGTTGTGATAGAGGAATCCATGATAAGAGGAAGAAAATTGGTTTCCTTTTGTAGTACCTTCATAGCTCTTATACCCAAAATTGATAGAGTTAGGAAGATGGAGGATTACATGCCCATATCATTGTGTAACTGTATGTATAAGTTGACTTCTAATATCATTGCAAAATGACAAGGGTATATTTTCTAAAGTAGTATCAGGTGAACAATTTTATTTTTTAGAAGGTCACCAGATACATGATGCTATAGGAATAACACAGGAAGTTCTACATTCAACCAAGATGAATGGTTTACCTGCAACGACCATTAAAGTTGATCTCTCAAAAAAATATGACAGGTTCAATTAGAATTTTCTCAGACTTGCTCCGTTATAGGTTAGTTTTGATCTTTCCATGTTTATTGGATCCTTTCTTGTGTTCAATAAATGTCTTTTGTTGTTTTAGTCAATGGTGCAACTTCAAGTTTCTTTAGACTAGGTAGAGGGATGAGGCAAGGGTGCCACCTATCCCCTCTTCTCTTTTTATTGATAGTGGAAGGGTTAAGTAGAGCTATCCTATTTGCAAGAACTAATGGATCCCTCAAGAGGATTAAGATTGGAGGAACTGTTATAATATCCCATCTTCTTTGTGTAGATGACATTCTATCTTTTTTTTTTTTTTTTCTGATGGATCCAGAAGAGATATTGCTACGTTTAATTCTATTTTGTTCCTATTTACTGAAGCTACAAGGATAAATTTCATTGTAAGAAAATCTACTTTATATTTTATGAATCTAGATGTAGAGCAAGCTGATTGGATATCTTCCCAGTTTGATTTTGTTGTGATTGACATTTACATGGGCTTAAAGTATTTAAGTTTTGTTATCAAGCATAATGACTATCTCCAAAAGGACTAGTTTTGGCTCATCGGGAAAATTGAAAAGAGGCTATGGTGTAATAAATGGTTATCCAAGGGCGTGCAATTAGTCATGATAAAGTTTGTGCTAGAGGCTCTACCAGTTTATTGGATTTCTTTAGCCTATCTACCTATAGGTATCTTGGACTGCATCAAGAAGCCATGTTTTATTTTTTTTATGGAGAGGATCCTTTGATGAGTATGCATACCCCTGGGTGGCATGGAAGAAGACAACTCTCCTAAAAGAGTTAGATGGTTGTGGGTTGAAACACCTACATTGTTTTTCTAGTGCTTTAGCAACAAAGGGGGTTTGGAGATTCCTCAAAGGTTAAGGGTTATAGTATATCATAAGTACATTCCCCCCACTAACTATTGAAGAATGGTGTAGAACAAGAGAAAAGTCTACTATAAATGTCTCTATCATATGAAAACCTTTGATCAAGGATTTTGGGTGTTATAGGGGATTGGATTGCATGGGACATTAGCAATGGTAGAAGTGTGAGGATTGGACAGGATCCTTGGATTGGATGCACATAATATTTTTTACTTCCTGAGGTGATGATAGGCTCCCTAGTGGACAAAGGGATCCTTTTTCTGAGCTAGATTAAAGATCTACCAAATACTACCCCCTTGAGACAAACCTGGTTATAAGCTAAGGAGATGGGATTAGAGGGGGTGAACAAAATTCTGTGGGACAGGTATCTCAAAGTCCTTTATGACAACCACATTAGATTGATTAACGGGGAGGATAATAGGATGTAGCCTAGAAATGTTATTGGTGGATCATATGTGCCCAGTTTGGGATATAGGGTGATCAAGGAGGAGGAAGACCAACCTGATCCTGAATGGTGGACCCAATTATTATGGAAACTATAGTGCACACTGAAGAACAAACTCTTTATGTGTCTGGATCTATATGGAAAGGCTCATGTTTGGGAAAATTTGATCAAAAAGTATGGATGTGGCCTAAGCAGGTGTCCTCTTTGTAAAAATGAATCTGAAAGTATTAATCATGTCTTTGTGTCCTATCCTTACTTGGTTTGCATGTGGAATCATGCCTCTCAGGTTCAAGGCATTGATTTTATTTGGAATAGATTTAGTTACAACAAGCCTTATAGGCTTGTATGAATAATGCTGCTTTTACTGATTTCAAATCCCTTCATGCCCTCATGATCTAGGGGGCATGGATGTGTGGAAATAAGGCCATTTTTCAAGAAATGTTTGTTCCTCCATAGGTATATGCTACTAAAAGCTTGGGAATTTTGGATCAATATTTCCCACAGTATATTATTGTTGGGAAGAAGAGAAGGGTTATTGAGGAGATAGTAGGAAAATATGGATGTTTGTCCTACTTTGATGAGACCTCTCAAGGAAGACCTGGTTTGGGTAGTAGGGGGTCATCTTTTCATCATTGATTCTCATTGGTATAAGTTTTCAGTAGGCTTAGGCAGGAGTTCCAACAATTGAGCTGAATTGATGGTCATCAATCTATTGATGCTATTGGCCCACTCAAAGGGGGTCCAGAAGCTTCAAATTTTTGGGGATTCCATGTTGGTTATTGACTAGTTAAAGATGAAAAGTCCTATGAAGAACATCTTACTGAAGCCCTTATATGAGGAATTCAACAGAATTGGAAGTATGTTTCTAGACATATTTGATCAACATATATAGGGAAAGGAATGAATCTATAGACCTATTATCTAAGATGGGGTTGTAGATTGGTGAAGGAACCTGGAAGCTATGGGAAGGACATGAAGATCATATCAATGAGTTGGCCCTTGGACCTCATCCAGAATGAATCCGCTGACAGTCTCTAGCAGGACTGTTTCTTACACAGTCTATATCCGATGGACACTTTTTGAATGCTTTTTATGATACCACACTATACAGGAAAACATATGTATTTTTATTTTTCATTATCAAGTTTTTGATGTTAAGATACCAATCTTCAGACATTTGTGATGTCAATGGATATATGCAAGGCCTCTAAGGTCTATGAACAATGCAATTTTATTATTAATATAATGAGTTGCGATATTTTTCCTGTGGAAAAAAATAAAATAAATTGCAACCGTGCAATATCCATATTTTATTGTTAAGAAAGGTTCGAGTCTATTTAGAAAGATGCTTGTACATATAAGATGCAATTACAAATTGAAATGTTCATCATTATAGATTAAATTTATCTTCCCTACTACGCTACCAACTATGCCATCACATATTTTCTTCTACTTTTATTAAGAAATAATGCAACAAGTTTATAGTCTTCTCCAATAGATGGGTGTACACTTAAGCTATATTTTGTATTTTTAATATATGTTGTACATAAAATCCAAGGTAGATGGGTGTACACATAAGCTATATTTTGTATTTTTAATATACGTTGTACATAAACTTTATTGTAAATAATGTTTCCATTCTCCACTTGTCCTAGAACTTTGTTCTAGGCTTTAGTGCTATATTCTTTTACTGGGCCGATGCTTATTAAGGTCTTCTCCATTTGTGCCTCTACCTTCCTAATACAATTTGTATCATAATCGAGTCATTAGTATTATGGATATTATATATATATATGATTTCAAACAAAAAACAAATACAAATATTTTTTGGGTTGAAATTTGGTTCCTTAATCTGTCAATTTAAAGATCAACACTCAATACATATATACCTGGCTTTCTATATCCTCAATTAATAACTTCCATCATTCTCAATTGTGATAAACCTTTCAATTGATAGTTAATATTACTTTATAATGTCTTGAATGTTTATATAGTTATAACATATTTCCACATTCACTTCAATTTTACATTTTTCTTTTGTTTTTCCATGGTGTTTTACTAAATAAAATGACATTTTTAGGAAGGTCTTCATTGCCACTCTTTTATTTTATGCCCTTTTTTCACTTCATCCCATCTACATTATTATTTTTTTCTTTTCCCAATTTCTTTGGGGCAATTGTTAGTAATTAAATGTCTATATTATGTTGTATTTCGAAGTGATATCCAAGGATGTGTAGGTTAACTCTTGTAAGGAACCAATTTACTTTGCATGCCCTTTCTATATTACATGAGAAGACAAACAAACAATCACAATGGTTGATGTTTTATGCTGCGTGACAATTACTAAGCAGAAGAAAAGTGCTAATTACTAAGCAGAAGAAAAGTGCTTGTGGGTTTGCACACTCCACAACGTTTATGTCCACAAAGAAGATTTGCAGGCATTGTAAGGAAAAAATGAAAATTTACAAAGACTTGTACTCGGTTTAATTTGGCTTATTACCATTTAATCGTAAGCAAATGAAGGATAGGTATGGAAAAATATAGTTTCAGTGGCAACTGATGCCAGTGCCCATACACAGACATTCTGCTGTGTCAAGGTCGGCCCTACCCATGATTAAATCCCGACATATTCAGATTCCATACACAAAATTTGGCTGTAACAATTTCAAAGTAAAGGGTGATATGGAATTGTATGAGGGGTTATGCAGATGACCATAGGGTTGACGACCGGCTTTAGGTTTAAATTGCTGAGTGATCTAGTTAGTCAGTGTTTCAAACGCAGTAACGTCTCAAATCCCATCGTGTACACTACTGAAAATGTTTTCAAACTCCAGAACTGGTCTCAAAACATGTGTGAGGACATAATTAGTGTTTGTAAGCAAGGTTTACTGAAAGAGGCGCTCCACATTTTGCATATAATGGGCTTCCAAGGGTTTCAACCGGACTCTTCTGCTTATGCTTCACTCTTACAGTGTTGTGTCGACATGAAATCCCTGCCAGAAGCCAAACTAGTCCATGCCCACATCATACAAATGGGATTTATTCCAGATATGTTTTTAGAAACCAAAATTCTGATCATGTATACTAAATTTGGCATTTTGGCTGATGCTCGCGATGTGTTTGACAAAATGCCTGAACGAAATGTGCCTTCATGGACTGCGCTGATTGCTAGCCATGTCAAGCATGGGCGCGGTGAAGAAGCGTTGGTGTTATTTTGCCAGATGCTGCTCTCTGGTATCCAACCGAATCAGTTCACATTTTCCAGTGTTCTTCAAGCTTGTGCTAATTTAGAAGCGCTCGAATATGGCAAGGAGGTTCATGAAGATGTTGTGAGGAGTGGGTTTAAGTTTGATGTCTATGTTGGAGGAACTCTTGTGAACATGTATGTCAAATGCAATCGGTTAGAGGATGCGCGTAAAGTATTTGACGAAATGCATGAACGAAATGTTGTGCCTTGGACTGCCATGATTGCAGGGTATGCACAGAATGGGAATGTCCGCGAGGCACTAGAGCTCTTTCAGATTATGCCTGAACGAAATGTGGTGTCATGGAATGCGATGATTGCGGGGTGGATGCAAAATGGGTATTTTGATGAGGCTTTGGAATTATTTCGTGGTATGAATCTCACAGGTTTTATGCCAGATTCCGACTCTTTTGCTAGTGTTCTCTCAGCATGTGCCAACTTAGCAGCCCTGGAACATGGCAAGGAAGTCCATGGGAAGATAATAAGGAACGGCTTTCATTATAATATCTTTGTAGGGAGTGCATTGGTAGACATGTATGTCAAATGCGGAACTGTGGAGGAGGCACGCAAGGTTTTTGACAGAATGGCTGAACGAAATGTGGTTTCTTGGACTGCACTGCTTGCAGGGTACACACGGAATAGGCATATTGATGAAGCCTTTGGGTTGTTTGAGAAAATGCCTGAGCAGAATGTGGTTTCGTGGACTGCGCTGATTGCAGGATATGCACAGAATGGACGTGTTGATGAAGCACTAAAGCTCTTTCAGAGAATGCCTGTGCGAAATGTAATCTCCTGGAATGCTATGACTGTAGGATGTACAAAGAATGGACATTTTGATGAGGCCCTCAAACTCTTTCGACAAATGCAACTAACAGGCGTGAAGCCAGATTCAGACACCTTTGCCAGTGTTCTACCTGCATGTTCCAACTTGGCAGCTCTGAAATGCGGGAAGGAGATACACGGAGACATAATTAGACATGGATTTCAATCTGATGTGTTTGTGGGGAGTACCCTTGTAGACATGTATGCTAAGTGCGGGAGAATAAGGGATGCACGTAAAGTTTTTGATGAGCTAGTCAACCAAAATGTGGTTTCTTGGACTGCAATGATTACAGGATATGCACATAATGGACTTGTTGATGAAGCCCTGAACCTATTTCACAAAATGCCTGAACAGAATGTTGTCACATGGACCGCAATCATTGCAGGATGTGCAAAGAATGAGGATTTTGATGAGGCTCTGAAACTCTTTCGACAAATGCAACTCACAGCTATAAAGCCAGATTCAGATACCTTCGCTAGTGTTCTTGTAGCATGTGCGAATTTGGCAGCTCTCCAAAAGGGTAAGGAGGTACATACAGACATTATTAGAAATGGATTTGTGTTTGATGTCTTTATTGGGAGTGCCCTTGTAGACATGTATTCCAAATGTGGAAGCTTAGAAGATGCATGCAAAGTGTTTGACAACATGCCTGAACATAATGTGGTCTCATGGACTGCAATGATTGTAGGGTATGCCATGCATGGATTTGGTAACAAGGCCCTTCTTCTCTTTGAACAAATGCAACATTCTGGAATGAAGCCAAATGCTATCACATTCGTTGCTGTTCTTGTTGCTTGCTGCCATGCGGGCCTAGTGGATGATGGTTGGCAGTATTTTAATTGCATGAGTCAACATTATCACATTTTACCTGAAATGGAGCACTATTGTTGCATGGTTGACCTTCTTGGCCGTGCTGGTCACCTTGATGAAGCTCTAGGCTTCATCAATAATATGCCAACAAAACCTAGTGCTGCAGTGTGGAGATCTTTTCTTGGTGCTTGTCATTTACATACTAATATAGAACTAGGAAAGCTCGCCGCTGAAAGACTTTTTGATTTGGACCCTGGAAATGCTGCACATTATGTATTACTGTCAAATATGTATGCAGCAGTTGGCATGTGGGATGAGAAAGAAAAGGTCAGAAAACTGATGAATGACAGGAGAGTAATTAAGATGCCAGGGCTCAGCTGGATTGAGGTCAACAATAAGGTGCATACTTTCCTTGCGGGAGATAGATCAGCCTGCACATTATAAAATTCTAATGGAGAGTTGGAGGGGTTGCCAATGCATATGTAGACTGGATATGAGCCTTGCATAAACTTTGTGCTGGCCGACTTTATGATGTTGGAAAAGAGCAGAAATGAAATTTTATCTGCAATTACAGCTAAAAGATGGTTATCCAGGTTTATCTACACATCATCTATGAGATATACACTGACTGGTCAAGAACTTCCAATTGTGTTGTAACTCCACCATGCTGCGCATCTCACATATCAATGCATGTGAAACTGCTAAAAGATGCTGAAGATAAATAAAAAGATCTGAAATGTTATCTGCAACTAGAGTTCAAAGATTGGATTCAGGTTTATCAGCACATTGTCTATGAGATCTATACTGACCTGTCAAGTATTTCCAACTGTGTTGTAACTGCCACCATGCTGCAGATTGATCTCCTATTTCAATGCATGCGAAACTGCTAAAGATGCCAAACATTTCCACAATTTCAATGATGGATTATCTCCTTTTGGAGATTATTCAAGATTTCAGGCAGAAAACAGCAAACTTTTGGTCTGTTTAGAACATACTAGATACATTTTTTCTGTGCATGTTTTGGTACATAGATTCTTTACATTTTATTATGCAATGTTCCATGGGGTTGTGCCTGGCGAAACGTTTTGCCACGCCCTCCATTTTGCAAAACACACAGTAAAACGTTTCGCCAAAGTGCGGGAAGCGTTTCGCAAAATGGGGGGCTTGTGGGCACCCCCCCAATTTTTTTAAAAAACCCTAAAATGTATTAAAAAAATGAAAAAATTAAGAAAACTAAAGAAAAAGAAAAAAATTTAGATCTTAAAAAGGAAAAAGGAGGCCGTGTTTATTTTGGAGATGATGGCTCTACTAAAATGATTGTGAAAGGCATAGTAAGTCTTGGGAATGAAAAAGCTAAATAGAGAAAATGTCTTACTTGTTGAAAATATGAAGCATAATATTCTTAGTGTCAGTTAAATGTGTGATCAAGAGCACATCCTCACTTTTGAATCTAAGAAATGTTAAATAAGGAAGGAAGACTCAGGCAGAGTTGTAGCAACAGCTTCAAGAACTCCAAATAATGTGTATATCTTGGATGAGAGAAAATAAAAAAAATGTTGTGTAGGGAAAGTAGATGAAAGTTGGATCTGGAACAAAAGAATGAGCCATATAAACTTTGACAATCTGATAAAGATCAACAAAAAATAAGTAGTAAGACATGTCCCTAAAATTACAAAGCCCTTAAATTCCGTTTGCAAGCACTATTTATAAGTTAAGAAAGCAAGGGTAAATTTCAAGACAAAAACATATTCTACAACAAAACATTTGGAACTGGTGCATACTGATCTTTGTGGGCCATGTCAAATTCTATATGTGTCACAGGTGAATCTAGATTACTAGATCAAGCTTCACTTATAATTTACCAAACATTGACAAGAAAATAGAAGAAATATGAAGAAAATATTAAGTAGAACACAAGAGCAAAACACTCATGTGGATTGATCTTCCATTACATTATTATTCAACAACCATGTGTACAATATATAGATGTTCTCAAGAGACAAAATCGAGAGGCTTAGTGGCAAGTTGAGTAGCTCACAATAATGAGGCTTAGATTGGACCAATTCACCCATCAATGACATGAGGCCAAGTGTAACTCATAGATTGGGACATAATGAGGTTCAATGAACATTTATGGACCACGAGGAAGGTTATGATAGTCACAATAGTGTGAAAGGTACCATTATGAAGGCGCATGGGTGAGTAGTTGTCTTAGTAGTGGCCATTAATGCACAAGTTGATCAAATAATTAAAAGGGTGCACTCCATCTCCTTAAAACAAGGAAATGCAATAACTCCCACATAAATGCAAGTTAGTGGGGTGCATTGACTCTTAAAATGAGTGGATAAGTGGACAAACAAGGATTCATGGATATATCACTAGTCTAAGGTGGTCAAATGTGGACAAACTATGGTCCAAGACACTAGACTAGGCACTAGAAGGCCAAATAACACTAGGTAGAACAACATGAAGGTCCATGGCATCTATATGATAGTGATATTGTTTTAACACCCCCCGTTAAGCCAAAATGGTAGTGAGCAATGAGAAATAGGGCCTAAGAAACAAAGGCTTATGGTCACCCTTTACATTATTAATCCATGTGAACTGAGGAAAGAGGAAAAACCACATGGGGAAAATCCTCCCTAAAAAATGGACATGAAAGAGAAACCAAAAATTGAATACTCTCCAAACTAGATGAATATGTCTGCAATAGTATTCTTCTTAGGAAGAAGAGGGATTTTTTCAACCAGATTAGAAACATGTACAACTGCATGATGGAAACTGAAGCCATGTAAAACAATTGAAACATACTGATAGTAGAGCGAATGCATGTTCTCTTCAGACTTGAACTTCAAACCAACCAGGGTGCTAGGTCCAAAAGAGACTTGAGGTGCTTGAGAATGCGAACCAATAGTGGTGAAAGTGATCCCAAGCAAATCATAAGGCTCTTGAAGCATCAACTTCGAATCATGAGAGTTGTAATCAGCGCTAAGAAAGAGGAACAAGAGTCCCAAGTGTGCCACTCTGATGGAAAAAAAATTCTCCATCTTCAAGTGAACTTGAAGGAATTCTGCTAGTCATGGTGTATGAATACATAGGAAGCAAAAGAGTGTGAAGCAATGAGAGATATTCACTTGAATTCCAAACTTCTCCTTGACCATATTTCGAACCAATACTCTCATGTGAAGAAAGAAACTCTTCTAGAGAAGCCTCATTATGATCACCAACCAACAACCCATCTTCAACATTCATAATAGAAGACATAGAGGAGAAAGTAGTGGAATGGATAGACATATCTTCAACAGTATTGATGGCAACAACTCGTATGTTATCTTCATGAAAAATAGATTCATGGAAAATAGAGGAAGCCACAGAGGAAGAAAGTTGAGTTGGATTATTTGTTGGATCTGTATCTTCTTCTTCTTCAATTTGAACAACTTCTTGAGAAATGCATGCGGCCGAGACCTTTGGAGGGAGAACACGAGGAGGTGTCCATTTTCTTTCTCTCCATATAGCTAATATATTCCTTTTTCATTCCAAGAGCTCTATCTAGATTTCTCCAAAGCTCAAATGGATACTCAGCAGAATCAATGAGATAATGCATTCTAGGAGGTATGGACAAACACATAGTTCCATACGCTCTATCACAGTCATTGATCCAATCACATTTCTCTTCATAATATTATGGCTCGCTCACAACACTAATGGACACATCAAAGAGACATTTTCTCTTGACATATGCACACATATTTTCTTTCCAATCATAATAGTTGAATGGAGACAGGAGAGGAACTAATTTTGAATCCATATTGAAGTTATTGTAGGCACCTGCAAAACAAACACTTGGAAATCTATTTCAGAAGTAAGACTAGGATTCCCTATGGCGCTTTGATACCATGTCAAATTCTATATGTGTCACAGGTGGATCTATATTACTAGAGCAAGCTTCACTTACAATTTACTAAACATTGACAGGAAAATAGAAAAAATATGAATAAAATATTAAGTAGAACACAAGAGCAAAACACTCGTGTGGATTGATCTTCCATTACATTATTATTCAACAACATGTGTACAATATATAGATGCTCTTAAGAGACAAAATCGAGAGGCTTAGTGGCAAGTTGAGTAGCTCACAATAATGAAGCTTAGATTGGACCAATTCACCCATCAATAACATGAGGCCAAGTGTAACTCATAGATTGGGCCATAATGAGGTTCAATGAACATAGATGGACCATGAGGAATGTTAGGCTAGTCAAAATAGTGTGAAAGGTACCATTATGAGGGCGTATGGGTGAGTAGTTGGCTAAGAAGTGGCCATTAATGCACAAGTTGACCAAATAATTAAGCGGGTGCACTCCATCTCCTTAAAATAGGTAAATGCAATAAATCCCACATAAATGCAAGTTAGTGGGGTGCACTGACTCCTAAAATTATGGAAATGATTGGATAAGTGGACAAACAAGGATTCATGGATATATCACTAGTCTAAGGTGGTCAAATGTGGACAAACTATGGTCCAAGACACTAGACTAGTCACTAGAAGGCCAAATAACACTAGATAGAACAACATGAAGGTCCATGTCATATATATGATGGTGATATTGTTCTAACATGCCAATGAGAACAAAAGGTATAAATGGTGAGACTTACTTTATTCTCATCAATTTTCTCAAAAGAAAAACAAAGGATTTTGAAATGTTCAATTTTTTTAAAGAAGCAGTTGAGAATGAAATTGAATTAAAAATTAAGTACATGAGAGTAGATAATGTGGGCGAGTATACCTCAAATGAATTTGAGGAATTCTGCGATGAACATGGAATTATGAGACAATTTTTAGTTACTTGGACACCACAACAAAATGGAGTAGTATAGAGGCAGAACATGACTGTGTAGGAGATGGCTAAAACAATGTTGAATGACTCAAAATTGTTTGATATTTTTTGGACCCAAGCAATTCATACTGATGTCCATATCTTAAATAGGGGAAAAATCAGATTTGATAGCAACAAGACTCCCTATGATCTCTTGAAAGGAAGACCAATAACAGTTAAGCACTTTAGGGTGTTTGGAATCAAATGCTACATCAAAAGAAATGATGAAAATATGGGAAAAGTTGACTCCAGGTCTGTTGAAGGCATCTTCCTTGGATACTCCTCAAGAATGAAGGCCTATAAGTGCTACAATTTGAGGTTAAACAAGATCATGGAAAGTGCATATGTGAAAGTAGATGAAACAATCACTCACGTATCAAAAGGATTAGTGGACATGGATGAAGATGACTAGCCAGCAGTAGAAAAACAAAAGGAAGAACTATAAGCAGGAGAGCAACAAAGCGAACAACAAGAACAAGTACAACAAGAAGAATAAGAAGAAACTGGAAGATCATATACAAAGGATCCTTCTATGTATGTTCAAAAGAACCATTATGAGGATTTAATCATTGGTGATAAAAGTGCAGGTATACAAACAAGAAAGAGGATATTTGAAAGCACTTCTGAAGAGGTACACCTCTCTCTCCTATCCAAAATAGATCCAAATTGTTTTGAGGAAGCTAGGACTTATGAACAATGGGTTAATGCTATGGAAGAATAACTAAATTAGATTGAGAAAAATGAGACATGGGAACTTGTTCCAAGACCCAAAAACAAAAATGTGATTGGTACTAAATGAGTTTTTAGAAACAAATTGAATGAATATGGACGATTAATTGAAAACAAAGAAAGAATGGTGTGCAAAGGGTATTCTCAAGTTGAAGGAATAGAATTTGAAGAAACGTTTGCTCCTGTATCCAGAATAGAAGCTATTAGAATGTTCTTGGATTATGCATGCTCTAAAAATATCAAGGTATATCAAATGGATGTAAAATCAATCTTTTTAAATGGAGAATTATAAGAAAAAGATTACATAGAACAACCTTAAGGGTTCCTACTATCAAAAAATAAAGATTGTCTGCAGTTTGAAGAAATCCTTGTATGGACTAAAGCAAGCTCTTAGAGCTTGTTACTCAAGACTAGATAAGTACTTGCAACAACAAGGATTAAGAAAGAGTAATGCAGACATCAATATCTACATAAAATTTGAACATGGAAATATTATTACCATTGAAGTGTATGTTGATGACATCATTTTTGGGAGTGATGATGATAGATCAAGCCAAAAAATTGCAAAGGAAATGCAGAATAAATTAGAAATGTCTATATTTGGAGAGTTGAATTTCTTCCTAAGAACATATATATCTCAACTATATAAATGTATTTCCATTTGCAAAACCAAGTATATAAAATAAATGCTAAAGAAGTTCAAAATGGTTGACTGCAAACCTATATGTACTCCTATGATCACTGGTTGCAAGTTAATTAAAGAGGATGAACATAAAGAAGTGGATCAAAGAATCTATAGGTCAAGGATTGAAATTCTACTCTATGTGACAACCTCAAGACCAGATGTAATGCAAGCAGTTGGACATGTTACAATAACTCAAGCTACACCTAAGGAGACTCATGTTTCTAGCAATGAAAATAATGTTTAGGTATCTCAAAGGAGCAACAGATTTTGGTTTATGGTATCCAAAAGAAAATTAATTGATTAAGACAACCTATATAGATGCATATTGGGAAGGAAGTAGTTATGACAAAATAATTACAAGTGGAGCATCATTTTATTTGGATAATTTCTTAGTGTCCTGGTTGCGGCAAGAAATAATCTTCAACGTTCCTATCCACAACAAAGGAAGAATACATTGCAGTAGTAGCATCTTTTGCTCAAGTTCCCTGGATGAATAAAATTTTGAAAGGTATCCTGGTATAGTTCAATGAACCTATTCCAATTTTGTGTGATAACACAAGTGAAATTAACATTTCCAATAATCCCATAATGCACTCCAAGACAAAGCATATCCCTATCAAATATAATTTTTTGAGAGAACAAGTCACCTAGAATAATGTCAAGTTGGACTACGTTGTCATTGAGGAATAGATTGCAGACATTTAAAAAAATCTTCTTCCCAAGGATACCTTTGAGTATCTCAAAGAAAAATTGGGAGTAATTCCCAGTCCTTATTAATTTTCTCAAGCCTCATCAAAGCTGAAAGTTGTGGGAACACAACAATGCTCAAGAGTAGTCAAATGAATTGGAAAAAGAAGATAAGTGTTCATATAGGGTGAGAAACAAAAGAAGAAAGAGAAACATGAGTATAGGGGGATCATCCCTTTTCTATTGATGTCAAAGGGGGAGAAATTGTCGATGTTGTGCATAAACATAATTGCATGGATAAATTGTGCACATAGGGAGTATCTATAGGTCTATTGCAGATTTAAAGTTTTCCATCAATGACAAAGGAAGATATTGTAGAAAATATTGTTGTCATTGATGTCAAAGGAAAGGAAACTAAAGATAGAGATCGTAACATGAATATTATTGGAAATATTATTTTAGATGTCTAGTTTGGATAGCCAATATTTGAAGGAATTTTCACTTTGTATACTTATCTCAAATTGGAGTATAGATTACATTGTTGGAAAATTTGTTCCAAAACCTTTCCAACAATATATGGAAGGCCCTCTAATTCCATAGGAATGAGGAGATATGAAAGAATTTGTAAAGGCAACCAAGTTATAATGTTAGGTCAGCCCTACCAGGATATTATACAATGTTATGTCGGCCCAAAAAGTGATTTAAGAGTTTTATAAATAATCAGAATGATATCCCCATTTTATAATCCATCCAAGCAAGTATGGATCTCTGAAAAGGTGCGCAATTCCAAGGAGAAGATGAATTTTCTCGGGTTCTTGAAGATGACTGCTTGGATTTTATTGAATATGTTCTTGAAGGATTCTTGGAGATGTTTTGAAGGGTTTATAAGGATGAGGAGGCACACCTTATGGAGAGGAAGGGATGTTTTATTACAGGTTCTTCTCTGGTTAAAACTAGGTAATGTGATGGATGCACAACAACTAGGTTATCTTGTGCAGTGTAGAGTGCGACAATGCGACAATTGAGAAGATTATCTTGGCAATGAAGAGTGCAATAATGGTACTCTTGTGAATATTATATTGTGCAATGTATAGTGTGTAATATCCCTCATTTTGACCCTTAGGCTATTTTGGTTGTAATGTAAATATTGCATAAAATGCAATGTGTGTTTTCCCTAGTGTGGAGCTCAAGGCCAAGGCCCCACTAGTGGATGCTTAGGTTTATTTGCATAGGAAAGTATTGGATATTATGATAATCCATGTGCTAGTAAGCCATGGAATATTGTAAAGGATGTAAATAATTCCATGTAAATAAAATACCAAGGACTGGCTATGGCTGCAACAAAATGAGGGGGAACTATGTATCCACTAGGGAGTGGTGAGGGTGTGTGGGATTGAACCTAGGATTCCATATGTCACCTAGGGAACCCCTTTGACCTGTCCTAGTTTCCATTGATTGATGCTGCAAGGTATGTACTGCAGGAGGACCGTGCATGAGGTAGTGGAGTATGGGAAACCCCCAAAAATTCAGATGGCAAGGTATGGAGCTCCGATACCTTGACCCACACGTCACTCCACTCCTGGAAGTTCGTATTCCTAGACCGTGGTTGATCATAAATGGTAGTTTAACCCTTATACATTATAGTAGAGTTGAGCCATGAAGCAAGGAGGAGAAATCACGATTATGTGCAGGGCCGCGATTTACAGATCCGAATATTGTCACTTAGAAAACTTCGCGTAGGAAGCAAAACGACGGGGGTTATCCTTGGATCTGAATCTGTGGGTGAATTGCATAGCATGAGATGCTCGAGAAACCGTGAGGAAAACCTTGCATTGGTGACCGAGAACCCAACTACGGGATAATGTTGTTCGGCCAGAAAAAGTGGAGAAGAAAACCTAAGTGGGAAGGAACCAAGAGGCTTTAGATTTACTACTAAATCCCGAGAGGGCTTATTTACCTTGATCTAGCAGTCAAGGCTAGCCACACTTACCCAGATCAGTGCTAGAGGAAGGGGAAACCTAGGGGCTGTGCAACATTGAAGGGAACCTTACCTAGGCCGAGAGTGGGGTGATGGGGGTGCTTGAACCTATCTGAGATCATTGGGATATGCCCATAGCTCTATGGAGGAACTTATTGAGCTAGAAGATCCTTTCCTTCCTTCCCTATTTGATTGACAAAGTTAAATGTGTGTTGGATGCCTTGATTGACTATGAACCAATGCTATGAGTGAGCCCGAGTGATACTCCTTAGTGGATACATAGCCCCAACTCGGGGGTGATCTATGATTGTTGAAATAATAGAGGATGGGAAGATATCTATGGTTGGGTTGGAAAGTTGTAGTCCATATCTAGTTTGCTTGGAGGTTCAATGCAAAAGATAAGTGTTGTCCATGTTAAGTTATGCCCACATGTGTTCTAATTTCCATGAAGTATTCATTGATTACTAGGGATGAATGGTCATGCCTTATGATTCATTCTGTTGTGCATGTTATTGATTGATGAATGCATGACACAGTGTGTGTGGATGATGCTTCCTTTAGTTATAATTGTTAAGTGTATGCACGCATCTATTTGCTTATGGGAATGGTACATTGATAAATAGGACTGTATGCTTATCCATTGTGTTAAGTATGTTGTTATCTCACTTATGCATTGATTTAACTAGTAATTAATGTTATAGTTGGAAAATGTGTGTGTTAATATGGATAACTTCTATTGATGTGTGTGTTAATTACATTGTTCTTGTTACACCTCAAATCCTACCATCATGTGATTCAGTGTATACACCCCTGAAGTTCCATTGGCTAAGTCATTTACCTGGAAGGGACATCATTGTGCTTATGCTAGGTTTTGAGATGTCGCCGCAGGCTTCACTCATGCAACCTATGACATCGCACCTTGCTCCATTACAGGGTGTGACGAAGTCAGTTAATGGGCAAAAATAGCTTCTTCGAGCTCATTCTCGAAGGTTGCTGACTTGGATCCTGATCCCTGACTTGTTGGAGGAGCTGGACTTTGGTTCCTAACCTCATGGGAGGATCCCCTATTTCTCTCCTATCATATCTCAACCTACCCTATCCATTGTTAATTTTTTAGCATTATTTCAATATACTCTAGGATCTTTACTGAGAGAATAACATGTACAACATATCAAGCATATCAATCACAACAAGCAATCACATGAGACAATAGAGACATAGAGTTTCACTGGGTAAAACCGTAAAGGTGAAAAACCCCACAACTTCCTTAGAGATAGAAAGAGAAATGATACAACCCAAGTACAAGAGATAGTCCTCCTAGCAGCTACTCCTCCTTCCTCACTTGTGCGCCACTTTCCGATGAGTGTAGAAGTGAATAATGAGATGATCAAATAGAGTGCCTCCCGCACTCTATTTATACATGACCTAACCTGCCTATTAAAATAGCAGGGCTGACTTGTCTAACTCAGTCTAATAACCCATGGTAATACTAATCAGGGCCGACCCCACACTTGGTGGTCTAATAACCCAAGACATGCAAGTTGCGACACTTGTCAATACAAATGACGACACTTCTGTATAGAGAAAATAATAACATCTCTATAGGAGTACAATATACATAAGTGAAATACATTTCGAAGTTACAAATACATCAACACTCCCTCTTAACTAGGAAGGTATTTCTCGACACAGATCTGCTAGCACAAGTCTTCTTATCTGGATCATCGTCACTGGATCATTGTCATCGAATCATCGTCATCGTCACGGCTGCTGCTATCTCAATCAATCTCTGATCTACTCGTCTAAGGAAGTTCTACAAAGCCAGTCCTTTTTCATACTGGATGTAGGCTCACCACCTGCAGTTCTTCATCATCACTGGCCATACTGTGGAATCCTTAGGAATTATTACGTGCATCACAAAAAATCGCAAGAGCATCCCAAGACTGATTACGAGCACACAACCCAAACTATTGGATCTCCCAGGGAGTTATTACATGTGACCCCACCAAAAATTCTTGAAAGAGAATCCCAAGACTGATTACGAGCACACTACTCAACCTATCGGATCTCCCAGGGTGATATTATATGCGGTCACCACAAAACCTCGCAAGAGAATCCCAGGACTGATTACGAGCACACAGCTCAATCTATCGGATCTCCTAGGGCGCTATTATATGTGGTCATGGAAAAACCTCGAAAGAGCATCCCAGGACTGATTATGAGCACACAGCTCAACCTATTAGATCTCCCAAGGTGCTATTATATGCCATAGGACAAAACCTCGAAAGAGTGTTTTCCAGATATCCCAGGGTGCTATTATATGCCATAGGCTAAACCTCAAAAGAGTATCTGCAAACCTCCCAGGCCGTTATTATATGTCCTCCCAAGAAAAACCTTGAAAGAGCATTTTCCATATATCCTAGGGCGCTATTATATGCCATAGGAAAAACCTCGAAAGAGTATCTGCAAATCTCCCAGGGTGCTATTATATGATTATCTGCACAACTTGTCCATGGCCACAGAGTATCCATCTGATACTCACCATACATCATCCTGATGTACATCATCACATGATCATCCTGATCATCATCATAACATCATCTTGATGCATATCATCTGGAGCAACATCTTGAAGCTCATCATCCATGATCATCCTAATCATACAATGCATCCACCTAATGCATACCAAGTATCTACCTAATACATATCATCATACATGATCTACCTGATCATACAATGTATCCATCTGATACATATACAAATACATGATCCACCCGATCATACAATGTATCCACCTGATACATATACAAATACATGATCCACCTGATCATACAATGTATCCAACTGATACATATACAAATACATGATCCACCTGATCATAACAAGAATCCAACATGATGCATATACATATACATGATCCAACTAATCATAACAAGCATCCAACATGATGCATATACATATACATGATCCAACTGATCATATCCAGCATCCAACATGATGCATATACATATACATGATCCAACTGATCATATCCAACATCCAACATGACACACATACATATACATGATCCAACTAATCATAACAAGCATCCAACATGATACATATACATAGTAGTAACTGGAGCATCCTCCTGATGCTCATCATCTAGCGCTTACATCTACAGCCATGGGAAGGATCCTCCTCTCACCATGCTTGGAATGGCTCCAGCAAATGTATCCATCACTTCTTCCTCGAAGTGTCGCCAATCTGAAGAATACCAAGCCTCTCTCTGAAGTATTCGAACTTCACTCTGGCTAGTGGTTTCGTCAATACATCTGCAATCCACTCATATGTCGCAACATACAGGACCTTCACTGCTCTCTGCACCATATCCTTGATATAGTGATATTTGATCTCAATGTGCTTCGACTTGTCATGGAACATTGGATTCTCAGACAGCTTCACACAACTCTAGTTATCACAAAAGATACCAGTAGCCTCCAGTGGGAGATCAAATAACTCAGACAGTAGATTTCGGAGCCATACTGCCTCACAACTAGCCGAACAAGCTAGTACATACTGTGCTTCAGCTGTACTCAGTGCTACACAAGACTGCTTCCTGCTAAACCAAGAGATCACACCTGATCCCATACTGAAGCAACACCCAGAAGTGCTCTTCCTATCTGCAGCACTGCCTACCTAGTCCGAATCAACATAACCCTGCAGGTTAAACTTTTGATTCGCATCATACTTGAGCCCATAATCAATTGTACCCTTTAGGTACCTTAGAATATGCTTTACAACAACCAGGTGAACACCTCTAGGATCCGTCAGGAACTGGCTCAATGTGTTCACAACAAAGCAAATAGTTGGTCTCGTGTTTGTCAGGTACATCAAGGACCCAATCATCTGACGATACACCGTGACATCAACTGGCTCAAATGAAGCATCACACAGAAGCTTCAGGTTCGATGCCATAGGTGTGGCCATGGCCTTGCAGTCCATCATCCCGAACCTCTTCAAGATCTCTACTACATACTTCCCTTGTCCAAGGAAGATCCCATTTGCACTTTGCCACACCTCTATGCCTAGAAAATAGTGCATCATCCCCAAGTCCTTCATCTCGAACTCGGCAGCAAGCTTCCTCTTGGTATCGGCAATCAAACCATCCTCACCTGTAACAAACAGGTCATCCACATACAAGAGTAGTATCACAGGATTGCCTTCCTCAACCTTGTAGTAAAGGTTGGAATCTGCTTTACTATTGGTAAAGCCTAAACTGGATAGAAAGATGTCTATCCCACCATACCAAGTCCTAGGAGCTTGCTTCAATCCATACAAGGCTTTCTTTAGTTTGCACACATATGACTCTCTGTTATGTGTCTCCAAACCAAGTGGCTACTCCACATACACTTCCTCTTCGACTACACCATCCAAGAAAGTTGTCTTGGCATCCATCTAGTGTATCTTCCATTTCATCACTACAGCCAGGGCAAGTACTGATCTGATGGAAGTGTACATGGCTACAGGAGCAAAAGTTTCTTCATAGTCTATCCCCTCTTTCTGGGAGAAGCCACGAGCTACAAATTTCGCTTTGTATTTCTCGATGTTGCCATCTGCAGCATGCTTGATCTTGTAGATCCAGTTGGAAGTCACAATAGACTTCCCTTCATGTATTGGGACTACATACCAAACATCATTTTTCATGATCGATTGGTATTCCTCGACCATGGAATCCTTCCATTCTTTCGTTTCCACTGCTTCTTCATAATTGGAAGGTTCTTTGTTCATAATATCACAGAGTAAGGCAACATAGTTGGTATGAGATCTAGTTCTCTTCATTTCTCTGTGTTCTTCTTCTGGAATACCATATCTTTCTGCATCTTGAATGAGCTCTCTATCCCAAGCAGGTTTTCTCTTGTGAGAGTTCTTCTCACGAGGTGGATCTATAGCTTCTTGCGGATATTCAACTTCACGATCTGCTTCTGGAATTGATTCAGTCATGATGGTGTCTTGGAATCTATTTTCCTTTAGTTTTTCATGATCTTCAACAGGTGCCTTCTTTGATTTGATGTATGTTGAGTCCTCATCAAATGTTACATCCCTGCTGACATCAATCTTCTTGAACCCTAGAAAGTATATTCTGTAAGCCTTCAAGCTTTCACTGTATCCCACAAAGATGCCCTTCTTTCCTGAAGGATCTAGCTTTGTCCTCTTTTCCTTTGGAACATGAGTGTATACTGGACAACCAAATATTTTGAGATGGCTGACTTCAAGTTTCTTACCAGAGAATATTTATTATGGTGTCTTGTTGTCCAATATCTTGTGAGGTGTTCTGTTTTGCACATATACAGCTGTCCGAGCTGCTTCTGCCCATAGATGCATAGGCAGATCCTGGTCATGCAACATTGCCTGTGTTACTTCCATGATTGTTCTATTCTTTCTTTCTGCAACCCCATTATGTTGTGGATTGTAGGGAGCAGTCAACTCCCTCTTAATCCCTGAATCACTACATAAATTCTTAAAATCACCTGAAGTGAATTCTCCGCCATTGTTGGTTCTGAATGTCTTGATCTTCTTATCAATGATTTTCCATCACGGTTTTGAATTCCTTGAACTTATTAAACACTTCACCCTTATTCTTCAAGAAATAAACCGAAGTCTTCCTAGAGAACTCATCAATGAAGGAGACATAGTATACATACCCACTCAGAGAAATGGATGACATCGTACCGCATACATTGGAGTGGATAATCTCCAAGATTCCTTTTGCTTTGCTTTCATTGCTTGGAAATGCCTTCTTAATGTTCTTTCCTTTTGCACATCCTTTGCAAACACCTTCATGCTTTGTCTTGATTTCAAGAAGACCCTCTACAGCTTTGCTTGCAATTGGTAGTGTACATGAGCAAGCCTTCTATGCCAAATTTCACTTGGCTCCATGGATTCATGTACCATGGCATGTTCAGGTTGTCCCTTCAGTTTGTACAATCCTCCCTCTTTCTCTCCAATCACTACTGCATCATCTATATTTTTACCCTTAGGCCACATTAGGACTTGGCCATCTAAAAATGCAACCCTCATCCCTTTTGCATCTAATGCGGATATGGAGAGTAGATTCTTTTTGAGTCCAGGTACAAATAAAACATCTTTCATCTTCAAAGACTTCCCAGAGTCTAGATTGTAGGAGGCTTCACCAATTCCTTTGATAGGATATTGATAATCATCCCCAAGTTTCACCTTATGGGGTGATTCATGTTCAGATAGATTTACAAAGGATTCTTTAAACCTAGTCATGTGTTTGGAAGCCCCATTGTCAATAAGCCAATCATTACATCCATGAGAGATAGTACCTGTGAGAGTAGAGATTAGAACATATTCATCTTCACTAGATGAGTCATCACTTTCTACTCTAGCCTTCTTCTTGGCAGGTTCATCATCCTCAACAGCATGAGCATGATATCTTCTTTTGTTGTTGTTCTTCTTCTTGTTGAAGTTGTAGTTGTTGACTTTCTTCTTCTTAGGACAATCTGCAGCAAAGTGTCCCTTCTCAGTGCATGTGGAGCACCTGAGATCTTTCTTATCTTTATGGTAATGGTGGTGTGAAGATCTCTTGTTATGAGATGGCTCTCTCTTGGGACTTCCTTTCTTAGTGTGTGCTGTGAGAGCTTGATCTTCATTACGCATCTTCTCTTCTTGGGCTACAAGCCTAGCTTCTTCTTGTGAACATTCCTCCCATAGTCCACTGAAGGAGATCAATTTTATTCTTGCATAGATTCCTTGGATAAAGGAATCCCATGACCTAGGTAGGCCATTCAAAGTGGTCATAACAATTTCACCATTCTCCACCACTTCATCCACAGCTTCAAGTTGTTCCTTGATCTGAGAGACCTTAGAGAAATAAGATTGAATGGTCTCTCCATTCATAATTTTTACCCCTTTAAATTGATTCCGTAGAGTCATCTTTCGATTTATGTTCTTCCCTTCAAATAGCTTGGTCAGGGAGTCAAACATCTCCTTGGGTGTCTTTAGAGATGACACATGTGGTATGAGATGGTATTTGATAGAATCATCAATGATTCTCTTTGCATTGACCAAGTTCTTTTTTTGTAAGGCCTTAGCCTCTTCTTCCTCTGGGATAGGGACCTTAGAACTTATGTAGGTGTCCAATTCATTTTCTTCCAAGATTAACCCAATCCTATACTTCCATGCTCAGAAGTTATTAGCTCCTTCAAGCTTATCCTCAAGCTTGGTGTGGTGAGACATCTTAAAGAGTAATTCAAATGGAAATAGAAAAGATTTAGGTCTTACCACTTGATTTGTAGAAATCTGGATCTGGTGCTGGATTAGGGTTTGTCAGAGAAACCCTAAAAATTCAAAATGTGAATTTCAAATTTCTGAAAGGATAGAAAGATGCGCCTTGATGACCTGATTAGTCTGGTATACTCAGAAATTGAAAACCACAAAGTTTCACCCTTCATAAATGCCTTTTAGTCTTCTCGGATTCACTAGGGAGGACCCTAAATTAGGGTTTGAGTTTCCCGGAGCTTCACCCAACAACAAAGTTCGATCCAAAGCTCTAAACTTTGATTTTTCCAAGGAGCTTCTAGCTATGGTCTCAGAATTCATAAATTCCTATTTTTGTGGAAACCCTAACTTTTAGGGCCAAAAATGAAAGTGCCCAGAATTGAATTTTGATTGGATAGAAAGATGTGCCTTGATGAGGAGAGTCAAAATACCCTACTACCTTTGAAGATATATGGAGAGAAACCCAGTAAACAAGAATCCCTAGCTTCCGCAACTGCATAGTGTCTTCTTCTCAGGTTAGCTCTGATACCATATTAATTTTTTAGTATTAATTCAATATACTCTAGGATATTTGCTAAGAGAATAACATGTACAACATATCAAGCATATCAATCACAACAAGCAATCACATGAGACAATAGACACACAGAGTTTCACTGGGGAAAACCAGAAAGGTGAAAAGCCCAACAACTTCCTCGGAGATAGAAAGAGTAATGATACAACCCAAGTACAAGAGATAGTCCTCCTAGAAGCTACTCCTCTTTCCTCACTTGTGCGCCACTTTCCGATGAGTGTAGAAGTGAATAATGAGATGATCAAATAGAGTGCCTCCCGCACTTTATTTATACATGACTTGACCTTCCTATTAAACTAGCAGAGACGACTTGTCTAACTTAGTCTAATAACCCATAGTAATACTAATCAGGGCCGACCCCACACTTGGTGGTCTAATAACCCATCACATGAAAGTTGCGACACTTGCGACACTTGTCAATACAAATGACGACACTTCCGTATAGAGGAAATAATAACATCTCTATAGGAGTACAATATACATAGGTGAAATAAATTTCGAAGTTACAAATACATCAACATCCATATCCTATCCACTTAGCCCTATATAAGTGAGGCTGTGCCTCTCTCCAAGGAAGAAAGTCTCTGGTACTCTTATGCTGGTGAAATTAGGCTTTATAGATTTAGCATTCCAGCTTGGGAGACATCCACTTCTCTCTAGGAGCTTTGGCATGGCTTGTCTGAAGGAGCTTGCAACATTAAGGAAATGGTTGTAATCCTCTTTTTTGTTGTACCCTTCATTTTTCAATACAGTTAATACAATTGCTTTCCATAAATGTTGTCACGTTGATGATGTTTAGAGTTTTTCTCCTTAACTGTTAACTTAGATCTATCATATGGAATGTATGCTTTCACTATTCTTGGTCTATTATATGTTCAATAGGGTATAGCCGTTTAAGATCTGGCAGCGCTGGAGCATTGGATTAACGAAGGAGAAAGGGGTTTGCAAATCCAAGGTAAACGATCTATCCTTCCATTTGCACTTGTATTTGATCTAGGAAAGTATTTTTTGTTATGTCCTATTTGTTCTAGACTTACATTAAGCTAGGGAGATCAGGCCTTGAGTCCGCTCTCGGTAGATTTGTCCATCAAACAAATCTGGCGACCATACTGGGGAGAACAATGCTTTATAGTTGTCAATTTGAATGTCGTTTTTCAGTTGAATTCTTGCCAAGCCATACTATTTTGTCATTTCCTTCTTGAAGTGGATTTCACCATCAGATATTCACTTTGAAGAGTTTGGTTGGCTTCCTTTGAGTTTGCACATCTCATTTGCAGACCTGTTTATTGCTCATTAGCTGGAGAATTGGTTCATTTTTGAACTCAGATCTCGCCTGTTGCACCTGGTCAGTGTACCCAGAGCAACACTGTGTGTCTTTTGATCTCTGTTCTTTACCTGTTGGTTTGTCATCCTAGCCCTTCCATTGGTATACTGCGACGCCATCGCACTCCCCACATTGGTGAACTACGACGTCACACTGTGTAAAAGCACAGAGTGCGCCGATATGCCATTTTTTCCATGCAGGCATGCCCTCTCCAGTTCTATTGTGAGTTTTGTTTGTGTGCAAACTCCCTCTGTACTGTATGATCCAGTCGAAGATCCCTTTTGCTTTGTGTGATCGAGTTGTTTGGTTTTTGTTTGGAGTTGTTTTGGGTGCCATCTTGGATGAGTTTGAGACTTGGTAGTGGGGATACTATTGTCTCCCCCACCTACATCCACTCACCCTTGCATTCCCTCCTCTCCTTTCCAGATTTGACCATTTTGTTGGATCAGTTTCCAGACCTCACTTGCATTCATTTCGTGAGTTTTGCTTGCTTCTAGTCTTGCTTGTTGCTGATTGATTTTGAGTGTTTGTATGTATTTTTAGTCCATTGTGTGCTCATCTCTTCTTGATATTTTCTGAGTTATTAGAGTACTGCGAGTCATCTTTTCGGTTCAAGCATTCATGTTTAAAAGCACAGTTGTTATCAAATTGTCATTTTGATGCACTCATTGAACGATCAACAGTACTTTATTTCCATTATTTTTCAAGATCATTTGAAGAATTGCATAAGAATTGGAATATCTCATTCATAGATCTTTTGGATAAGTTGAAAGAAAGTTGCATTATTTGCATTTTTCATGAATTATGAGTTGCTCATCTTCTTGGGAAATTCGAATATAAATCAAGTTTTGCAAAAGTAATTCCGTGCTTTGGAAATTGCATTATCTCTTTTGGCTTTTGTGATTTTAGGCTATCATAGTGAAAGTGAAAAGTTTGCATACCTTACTTAGAAATTCTCTCTTTTCATTACTTAACATCATTTTCATTTTGAAAAGACAAAAGAAAGAAAAAAACATGCTTTGATTTGGCTTAGTAGTGTTGTGAAAATTTTTGTGTTTCGTTGAAAAGGAAAAAGAATACTTCATAGTCATTTTTTGGTAGATTTGAGATTGTCTTGCATTGCGTTGCCTTGGTTAAGTTGTTGGAAAAACAAAAAAAAATTCTCCTTCCCATACATAGAATTCATTGAAAGAAAAGTGTGTTTTTGCATGTAGTTAGGGCCTGCATTATGTTTACGATTATGTACTCACCTCATGCATTCACCTAACCGTTCGGATAAAATTAATGGTAGAATTAGGGTAAAATATTTAGAAACTTGTGTGTAAGTTAGAGACGTGTTCCGGCGTTGTTATGCATGGCAACTGTCGTTATTTTCCAGCAATGTATCCTAGGGGTATTGTAGTCTTCCACTTACTTATCAGTATATCGAGCTCCTTCACGTACCCACCAAGTCACCTTGAGTACTTGGCATATATCGAAGGGTGTATCACATACTCGGTAGTATATCGGAAGGTCTCTTGTCGCACGGTTGTGCATTAGACAACAACACTACGGATTTGAGCTCCCACGTACCTTGCGTATATCCGGAGACACCCTTAGGATTCCTGAAACCAATTGAGTCAACATTTTAGCCATCTTGGAAGAGAAATACACCGAGAACAACACTCGAGGAGCTACTACGCACGTACTGTCTAGGTAATCGGGTATGTAGGCAAGGGTACGGTCCCAATCCTCCTTGTCGTGTCATATTTTTGGAACCTAGGGTATATCATGAGTTGCGAAGCCTTGACAATCTCGTGAGGTTCTAGACCATTGAATCCACTCTTATAACATAAGTTTGCTTATGGCCTTAGTTTGTGTAGGGTTTGTCTGGTCTGCTTTTTTTTTAGTTTTCCCTTAGGAGAAAATTTTCATTTCAATCACTCTAGCTGACTTTCCTTGGAGAAGGTCTCGCAGGATTCAAAATCTACCACCCAAATATCCCCTTGACCAGGAGGTAATTTTGAGGGTAAGAATGGATCCACATGCCAGGTTCGGGTCACATGAAGTGGAAAAAACCCACTTTGAATGTTGGAGGACTCTTGTTTCCTCATACTCCTCCAGATTCACCTGCCTCTCATCCCCCATAGGATGAAGAAGCACAAATCCCCACTTCAAAAGACTTACCTCCCGTTGCACCAGGAGAGTCTGGATCCTTGGAATGGATAAACCAACCCCAGGATGACCCTACAACCGCTGCTAGTCCATCAGCAACTTATTGGACATCTTCTGCCGGTCACCTAGTGGCCCATTTTGCCATTGCCTCCCCACCCAGTTGGGCTAGCCCGACGACCGCTTAGCATCGTACTGTGAAGAATTGGCTCGTTTACTTGCTATGGGTGAGGAGTTTCGAAATCGAAATTTTCAAATAAGATTCGATGATAGACCAATCCCAGGTTTCTCTTTATCTTTCAAGTCACCAGAATCATCCACGCAACACGTGACCACTGCTGAAACTGGTCAACAATACATTCCTGCACATGCATCTCCTAGACAGGAGACCAATTCAGTACCCCCCATAACCCAACATGTTGAAGGAAAATAGTCCAACACACCCGTAACTACCGCAGTTGCGTCACCTATTCCTCCCCCACCCCAAACTTTACGGGGAGGATACTCTTTACCCCCTACCTTCTTTACGGGTAGTGGTAACCTTGCGGTGAATAATCAACAACCAGTGTTGGGTCAACCTTTACCTAGTGGTCAGCAAGTTGTTGCTGGGGGGAAACCCCCATCTATTAACCATAATCCTGCAACAGGGGTTCCCATCGGGCCTTCCGTTGGAAATTCCTTACCTCCTGGACCTTCCACTTCGGGACTATCCCATGTTGGGAGACTGTCCAACATAATTCAACCTCCATCAAGTCAAGCATATCCAGGTCATCTTAAACCTGTGTCGGGTCAACTTAACCTCGGAAATGCACTCTACAGGGTACCTTACCCCGATAATCCTTACACTCTATGGGGCCAACAAAATGTTTTACAACATGGACCCCCAATTACAGTCCCGCAAGTCCCTCCACCCCCATTTTGTCCACCCCCACCTCCCATTGGAGGCAGCGGGCCCCCACATAACTCTAGAGGAGGCATACCTTTACCTTATGGTAGAGGACCACCCCACTTCAGTCATCATGGCCCATCACCCCCTGGTGGCAGTGGTGGAGGACCACCCCCCCCTCCTGGTGGAGGTGGGGGAGGACCATCTTATCCCGGTGGTGGTGGAGGCGAACCACCCCCTCCCGGTGGTGGTGGTGGTGGAGGACCTTCTAATCTTGGTGGTGGTGGTGGTGGAGGACCTTCTAATCTTGGTGGTGGTGGTGGTGGACCCCCACCCTACTATGGTAGAGGTGGAAGAGGAGGCTCTTACCCTTCTGGTGGCGGCGGTGGCTGCCCATCCTACCCTAGTGGTGGTGGCGGACCCCCACCATTTGGAGGTGGCCCAACCCCTCCTGACGGCGGAGGCGGGCTCCCACCTTATGGTAACGGGCCACCTTATTATGGTTATGGACCTCCTTACTATGGCAGCGGACCTACATTTGGTCCAGGAGGCCAGTACCCCTACGGCTTGTTTCCTCCTAGAACACCCTCTGGTCAGTCGATACAAGGTCTTATAGGTCCTTACATGCCTTATCCATACTATCAGTACTTGCAGCCTAATCCACAGCTGCCCTTTTTGGCTACTTTGGATCTACCTAACCTGTCTCTTTTAACTAATGACCCCATTTACCATGGAACTAATTGGCCACCCATTCGGGTGAAACTTCCATCAGATATCCCAAAATTTGATGGTAAGCCGGGTGAGGATCCTAAAAACCATGTGAATACATACCACTTATGGTGTTCATCCAACTCCCTGATGGACGACTCGATCCATCTTCGGTTATTCCAACAAACTCTCATTGGTTCGGTTGCAAAGTGGTACATTGAACTAACACCCCATTCTTTTCTTGATTTTGGTTCTCTTGCTATGAACTTCTTGACTCATTTCTAGCTACCTATACGATATGAAACTGCTATAGAGCTTTTAAAATCGCTCCGTCAAAATATCGCTAGTCATATATCAGATCATATACATGAGTGGTGAAGGAGACGACGTCTCATTAAGGCTCATATTCCATATCAGCTCCTAACAGACTGGTTCACGAAGTCTCTTATACCAACAATAGCATGAGATGTTTCCATGGGAGGTGCTGTCACTGAAGAACAAGACATCGCACGTGCCCACTTACTAGACTTAGTCTATGCTTAGTTTGGCACATTGTTTGATATCCTTCTTGACAAACTGATGGCATCATCGGATCTCTTACCACCTAGCCTTCTTCTCAAACTGTTGGTTCGTCGAACCCCTCGGGTTCTTCCCCATCACCAACTCAGGCTGGTCACCCGCAGTTCTGCAGGAAGCTGCGACGTGACTGTAAGAGGCGCCTACAGTACACCTAGCCATGTCCGTGGTTAGGGTTTTTGGGGATCACTGTTGGGAAAGGCCCATAGTTTTGTAAAGGTGCGACCCTAAGGGCCACCTATATATATATGTGTAATTCAAAAAGGGAAAAGGGTTAGATAGTTACTGAGTTACACGGACAATCTAAGTTGATGTCTGAGTCATTTGTATTGCTGTATCTTTTAAGCTGTTGATGATCATTTTGTGCATGTAAGAAGGCCACGATCTCGCAGGAAGACCGCTTGGTGTAAGGTCCATTGCATGTATCAACCAGTCGCAAGAGGACTGAGAGGGGAATGTAATTGTATGTCTTTGTCATGGTAATATCTGTAGAAGAAGAGAATATATCTAAGAGAAGGGCTCCCAGCTGTGTGCGTGGAGTTTCCCAGAAAGATCTAAGGCTGCAGCTGTGTGCGTAGTGGAACTGTGTTATCCCCATCTCAAGATAATATAAAACACAGTTCCCGTGCACGTAGCTTCTCTCCTGGAAGTGAACCATGTAATTCTTGTTGTTGTGGTGATGCTTTATGTGATTGCATTTCTTTGCTTTATTGTCTATGTTTCTATGGTTGTTTCGCTATCTTTATGAATGGTTATGTAAAGTAAATCCTGGAAGCTCCCTTAGAAGTTGTACTTGTGCATTGTCGAAGGAGTCTGTAAGAGCACTGTCACCGCAATGCTAAAGGAGTGTGTTACTGCGCTATGGCGCAAGGGTGGAGACAATACATAGTGTATCGGAGGTGGCGGGTAAAAGACCCGTGCGCAGGGGCGGAGCTATTGCGCAGCTCGGCTGAGAAGAGTGAGTTCCAGCGCTGTAGCGCTGGGAGACCTGTGAAAGAGTAAGACACTCTGTTTAGGGGTTACCTCCAAGAAGGGAAGAGAGAAGACTGTAGAATCCACACCACCTAGGTTAAGGAAACCTGATTCCTTAGCCCCCCCATAGCCACTTCGGGTGAGACTTCGGGCTGCTGCGCAGCTCGTTGCCGAAAGGGCCAGTGCACCAAAGGGGTGTTTGTTGCTGCACATCCTGAAAATCCGAGTCTGTCTAGAAAGCAGCCAACAGCTAGCCCCTTAATCCCCCAAACAATAATAACGTGACACCTGCCAACCAAAACCCCGACCGACCGCCCAAACAAGCCAAAAACCCTAATTTGTGAATGAACCATCCTTGTTCTATTTGTGGGGTCTATGGCCATTACACACATGCTTGGCCACATTTGGAGCGGGCCCGACAACTCTGGATTGATGATGCCCACCGCCAAGGGCACGCGGCACCTCAGGCGCCACCTAACCCCCCACCACCTCAGACTCAACCCTTGGTGTTACAGAACCCTTTACCAACCCAATGCATGGTGAACACTCAACCGTTAGCTCCCCCTCAAGGAAAAGCACCTCCACAATAGCAAATCACTTATGCAGCTCCTGATCAACCCATGCTAGACTCAGGTACCCATCACTTGTTAATGATGTCATCCGTCGATGTCAACCTTCAAACCCATCAGAACCAATACAACTCTACCCCTAAAGCCCCTCCCGCTAACGAAAAAACAAAAACTCTTCCCACCGATCAGTTGTTACGAATACCTCCGGCTCCACTAGATGGCACCCCAAAAGCCCCTCGCTTCCCACTTCCCTACATCAACAATAACCCCAGTGCTCGCGCCGCATCTAATTACAACATTGTAGATGACTTAGCTCAGTCCCCCGTAGCCATGTCTGCGTTAGAGGTCTTAAAAAACTGTCCTACACAACACAAGACTCTGTTATCGGCCATTGTTGCTATTGACCCGACTGATTCACGAATGATGGCCTTTGATTTGGACCAATCCGAACCACGTCTGCCTTCCACATTAGCATTCCAAGTTTCTGTATCCATCCGGAATCTTGTCATCCATTGGTGCATCATCGATGAGGGTGCCTCTACATGCGTTATGTCCACATTTGTTTGGAAGAAGTTGGGCTCTCCTACTCTCCAGCAATCCACCATTGCGTTGCGAGCCTACGACTGCTGTTCGAATCAACCCCAAGGTCTCTTAGCTAATGTCCCCGTCCAGCTGGCTGGTAAAACAATGCTTATTGACATAGAGGTAATCAACGCCCAACTTGATTATAACCTCTTACTTGGCCACAGTTACATGTAATCCATGCAGGCGGTTGCCTCATCCATTTTTCATACCATGATGTTCCCCCATGAAGGACGCGTGGTCAAGATTGATCAACTCACCTATTACGATCCCAATGCCCCCGCTGTACCCGAAAACGTTCTCCCCATGGTTGAACAACCCGTTTGCGGTGAATCTACCTCGTTGGTTTCTTCAGTGGGACCTGGAGTTTACTCAGATACGCCGATGACTTCCACATTCCAATCTATTCCACCCCATCACCAGCGACCAAAATATCTGACTTATGTACCCTCTCCCACAATACACAAACACCCAACCATCAACCGCACTTGCTAACCCAACCACCATTGGTACCTAGTCATGTTGGTTTTACACCCATCCATACAATCCCCTTCCTATTCCCCCCTTCAGGAGTAGTAAGCGCCCCGGTTATGGCTACTCTCAGCCTCTCCGGGTTAACTTTAAGATTACCCGTGTGGTATCTCACGCCTCCTGTTTCCCCTCCAACACCAAATCTCATCCTACAACCAGTGCAACCCATCACCACTACTAGTCAACCACCTCCCAGTGTCACTACTCCTTCCTCATCCACCAGTCCCACCCCTCTTATCAAGCACATTGGGGGCAGAGGCCCACAACCATACACCGCTCTAGCCCCACCCAAAACAGTTAAAAATCCCCTTGTGTTTCCAAATGCTCTTTGTGTGATGAGTTGGGCCATGCTACCCATCAATGTCCACAATTAACCGCATTACAAGAGCACATGCAAATGCTTGACGATGAACCCAACATCCTGGTTGTCCAACTCGACCCTACCTTTAAGCCTCGTGATAAATCACTGCGTACCAATCACCCTTGTGCAATATGTGGTATTTACGGCCATTACTCACATCATTGTCCAGATCTCCCAGATTACAGAGCAGCTCTCTACGAGATGAATAACTTGGACCTCGAGACGGATCTCCCCAACATTGAAGAGATCCACCCCCCCAGCATCTCTGCCAACCAGAGAGATTAATACCATTTATATGATCTCTTCTACTACCACTCCCTCGTCAACCGATTTGAGGACCCAAAGTTTCCACAATGATGAGGAGATTCTCAAGGATCTTAATGCACCTGATTACCCTTGGGAGGATATGCACCATCATTCCTATTTCCTCTTGGAAGAGTCGTCCCACACCACAGCCACCCAATTTTCGGTTGAGTCCAAATATTTCCTCCCCACCAAAGTCGACTGGTTTAAAGAGCCCATTCCTGCTCCCGATGCCTTCGAGGAAGGTAACATGGCCAATATTTCACCCACAATCCACATTGATATCTCTGCCCCAGCCAGTGCTCATGAACTCATTACATTAGGAGCCTCCTGCACTGAGTACGAGATCAGAGAGTACAAATTTTTTTTCCAAGAGCTCCGCGATGTCTTTGCCTGGTCCTATACCGAAATGCCTGGTCTTGACCCCACTATCATAGAGCACCACATTGACACATGGCCAGATGTGCCCCCTGTTCGCCAGAAACAACGCCCCATTCATCCGTCAAAGTTCCCCGCCGTTAAAGCAGAGATTCAGAAACTTCACGCAATAGGATTCATTTATCCTATCGCATACACCACTTGGGTTTCTAACCCCATCCCTGTTAACAAGAAACAAGGCACCATCCGAGTATGTACTGACTTCCGCGATTTAAATCGAGCATGTCCCAAAGACAACTTCCCCATACCATTCATTGACCAACTCATCGATGCGTGTACGGGCCATGAGGTCCTATTTTTTCATGGATGGTTTCTCAGGATACAACTAGATTCAGATCCGCAAAGAAGATCAATACAAGACTGCCTTTACCACCCCATGGGCACCTTTTCCTATCGTTTCATGCCTTTCGGCCTTAAAAATGATGGTGACACCTTCTAGCGGTCCATGACCTATTGTTCTCACGATTTGGTCCATATCCTATTAGTCTATCTTGACGATCTTATAGCATGTTCCAAGAAATGATCTGACCACCTCAATGACCTCCGGCAATTTTTTCTGCGTTGTCGCAAGTATCAGATCCGCTTGAACCCACTCAAGTGTGTCTTTTGCGTTCCGACAGGCCGGTTGTTAGGTTTCATTGTTTCCAACAAAGGAATCATTGTAGACCCCCTTGAAGTTCAAGCCATATTAGACCTTCCCGCACCACGCACGCTCCGACAGCTACAGAGCTTACAGGGGAAATGTAATTTCCTCCGCTGCTTCGTTCCTGATTATGCCACCACAATTCATGGTTTCTTACATCTGCTTCGTACCCACATCCCCTTTGTTTGGGACGACCAGGCGCAAGCTACATTCGAAGCCCTTAAAAAATCTATCACACAAGCCCCTTTGATCTCCCCTCCGGATTTCTCTCAGAACTTCATCCTTTACGTCTCGGCATCCAACCATGCCGTGTCAGTGGTCCTTGTTCAAGAAGATGTTGCTTTCTAGAAGCATGCCATTTATTATGTCAGCCAAACCTTGTCTAGACCACCCCTATGTTACCCATATGAGGAAAGAATGGCCCTTGGTGTCGTCTTTTCCATCCAAAAATTGTGCCATTACATTTTACTCAGTCATACTACAGTTGTCTCCAACTCCAACCCCATGGTCTATCTTTTAAACCGACGACTTCTGCAAAGTCGTGTCACCAAATGGGTAGTCATACTCTAAGAATATGACTTAACTTTCACAACCCCTAAGAGTACTAAAGCCTATTAGGAACCTATGTCAACCCTTCTCTTTACTATGTTAGTATATTGTTGTTGGATGCATATGCTTTGTAAGTCGTCCCGTATTATTTGTTGATCCGTAGTTTATATTAGCCCATAGTATTGACCCATAGTATTGGACGCATATGCTTTGTAAGTCATCCCGTAGTATTATATGTCCCATGGTTTTGACTCATAGTATTGGGCATAGACTTAGTATATAAGTGTGTGTTGAGGTCATTGAAGGCACCGAGAAGTTAATTGTATTGAGATTTCTCAAAGGAGGTTGCCCCCTCGAAGTGGCCCGTGATCAATATAAAAGTGATTCTGAGTTCTATTATTTCTAATATCTCATGTATTTGCATTAATTAATTATTGCAAGTTCATCACAAAGCCCTTGCGCTTTCCCATCTCATAACCGACCTCCCATGCCTTTTTCCGTCCCCTCCAATCTCCGATGAGTTACCAGACAATCACTTGTTCATCATCTCGTCAGATGAGCCATGGTACGGTGATATTCTGCTATACCTTTGCATGCAGAAGTTTTGACCAGAAATAAATTGCGATGGACGCCGCCATATCCGTCACCAGGCCTCTTGGTATCTCCTCTTAGGCGATGTCCTTTACCGGCGAGGGGTTGATACTATTCTCTGTCGTTGCCTTACACACGAGGAAGCCAAAAAATTCCTCAACGACTGTCATAGCGACGCCTGCGGTGGACATTTCTCTGGAATGGCCACCACCCAGAAGGTCATCCATGCCATATACTTCTTTCCTACGTTGTTCACCGGCTGCATCACTGCAGTCAAGCATTGCTATAATTGCCAACTCTTTGCCTCAAAGGCAAGGACACCACCCACCCCACTCCACCCAGTCGTCACCGTTGGCCCATTTTGCAAATGGGCCATCGACTTCATGGAATGTAAACCCTCATCCACAAACGGCCATAAGTACATCATTGTTGCCATCGATTACTTCACCAAATGGCTTGAAGCCATGCCTACCTTCAACTGTAAAGCCAACACTGCTGCCCGTTTCTTTTTTAACCATGTTACTACATGATTCGGGGTACCAAAATAGCTTGTCTCAGACCATGGTTCACATTTTGAAGATGCCATTTGGCCAAGTTGTCAACTCTCCTTAAATTCAAACATCAGTATGCCTTTGCTTACTATCCCCAAGGAAACGGCCAGGTTGAGGGCCATTGACAAAATTTTGAAAACAATCCTCCAACGCAGTGTTGACCGACATAAGTCCAATTGGCATCACATGCTTTTCCTTGCATTATGGGCTTACCGAACATCAACTAAGACCGCCATCGGTTTCACCCCTTTTCACTTAGTTCACAGTGTTAAATCTGTCCTCCTCATCGAGTGTCAGATCCCCGCCCTACACATCGCTATTGAACTTCTCCCCGACACCTCCCCACTGGAACAATGCCTACTGTTGTTAACACCCAAAAAGTGCTCACTAGCTCACTCCCTTATTCACATGATCCATTTGTCCCTTTTTTCCACCATTTGAGCCTTTAAAACCTTCAAAAGGTCACCAAAAAGACCATAATACCCTTTTTTCCCCTCAAAATATGTATTTTTCCTCAAAAAACACAAAAAACCCTAAAAAAGGGTCCAAAATTCCCAAAAAATATTAAAAGGGAATAAAAATATTCAAAAATATTAAAAAAATGAAAAAAGAGGGAAAAGGAGACCTAAACCATGTTAGTTAATACCATTGGTTTCCTTAAAACCATAATGGTATTCCCCATCACCCAAAAACTATAAAAAAGTGATAGGGGCTCCTCATTATTCATCCACATTTCATCCTATCCTTATGCTACCAAATTCCTTTTGAGAGCCATTGCCTCCCATTTCGAGTTTGAAGAACCCCATTGAAGCATTGGAGAAGAAGAGACCATTGGACATTGGAGCTGCTCAACATTCACCATCCTCACCATTTGAGGTAATACAAAAGACTAAATTTCTCAATTTCTTGCTTTTGTCTTAGATCTTATTGCTTATGTTTTGAAATCTAGTTTTTTTATTTATTTGCAAATACTTATGTTAGATCAGATTATATTAGTTTATTCGTAGTTGTTTTTGCTTTATATTGAAACTGCTATTACAAGTTAACAGGTGCATCTTTAGCACATGCTTGGTTGAAAAACCAAGCAACAGTTTTTGGCGACTCCGTTGTGTTTCAAACTTAAAATTTTTTCTTTAGATATTTATTTCAGTAGTTTTTCCCATTTAAAACTGTAGATCTGCCATACTAGTCAGCTTCTTGATAGATGCCCTAGCCATTGGCCCTTTCTACAGCTCGAAATAGCCCAAAATTTCAATTTTTGGGTTCGTTTTTCGTCAGTCAATTTTCGTCTTGTAAATCGTGAGTTTTAAACCCACAGGCACAATCCAATTGTGGTTGTTTAGCAGAAAGCCGTGATCATATCACAGGTTTTAGCCCGAAAGCTGTGATCAGATCGCAGTTTTTAGCCTGAAATCCGCGATCCGATCACAGGTTTTAGCCCGAAACCCACAATCTAATCACCTGATAGCGTGACTCAACTTTCAAACGCCCATATCTCCCTATCTCGAACTCCGTTTGAGACGATTGTTTTTTCCAAATTGGGTGTTTTCGAACAAGGAATCCGAATATCCTATTACATTCAAGAAATTTTTCATAGAAATTTCTCTAATGTTTTATTTTAGTGTTATTTATCATTTCAGTTCACCCATTTCGGCCCATATTTTCCAACCATCTTCCCTGCACTTTTGAACAACCTACTCTTTCATTTTGCAGCATTATTAATTTATTTTCTGTTACATTTGCTTCATTAAATCTTTTAAAAAAAATTTCAGTTAAGTGAAAGAGAGATTATTTAGCATTTTTTTTTTCAAATTATAAGTTTCACATTTTGCAAGGTTAGAACCATCATTCTGAATTGCTCAATATTTTTCCCAAGCAAACGCTTAGAAATCCATTTATTTCTTGCAAATTTTACGATATTTGCTTTTCTTTAAAAAATTATTTCAAAAGTCCATAGTTTTTGAATTATTTCTTGTTAAAGCATTTACATTTGAGAAAAAGCCTTTTATTTTTTACAAATTGAAATCATTATGTTTTTAATTTGTAATCAATCGCCCAAGCGAGGCAAATTCTTTTTTAGTTAAATAATCACACTTGCACCCAATCTGCCACTTTTTCAATTAACTAAGCCTTAAAATCTGCCTAAACTCAACAAACACTTTAACCCCACTTGGGGAACACTTAAAGAATCTTGTAGCTAGGTAGGATTGGGGGGATAGGTGTTCCAATAACACCCCTCAATTAGTTACATCTGAGACATAGTGGTAGACATTTAGGGTACCAAAAATTCCTTATTATTTGTTGACACGGTTATACACCAATTTATCGGGAAGGCCTCTCCCTTGGGAGGGTTGAAGTAGCCAGATTGGTTCCGGAAGCCTGAGTGGAATAACACTATCCATTCAGTAACAGAAGGATACCTTTCACAGTTCTTGGTGTACCACCCATATGGGAGTACACCGGCGATAGAACCAAACTGCAGATTCACCCAACCGAACGTGTCATGAACGGGGTATCTTAGTGGCCCAACTTTCAGGATTGTCTACCCGGTATCCCTCTCGGTAGGGGGATATCTAGCCTTTGATTCCACTACTCATATTGTCTGACTTGGATTTCATCACCTTGCAGAGAATATGTTTCGTTGAGTCATAATACCACTTTTAGTTAGGCGTTTGCATGCTCTGCCACCCCGCCCTTGGTTTAGTGAGCACCACTTTTTTCTAGGAGCCACTTGATTTTTGGTATTATGATCGCTTTTCTTGATTTCTCCACTTACTATAGCACAATTGTTATAGTAAGTGTTTTGAGGTTGATTATTGGCCTGAGAGCCATTATTTTTTCACACTCCCCTCTTGCACACATCATTGCACTAGGGTCTTGAGTTTTTTATCTCACCACCATCCATTGGCATTTCTAGACATATCTCACCATTGAGAACGTAAGACGATCCTGGCGTTTTCAGGGTGAACTCCCTCAATTCGGTGCACTTGACTCTACACGTCATAGACATAGAGCGTTATCCCTTGACTCCACATTGCATCGGCATAGAACCCAGTCATCTGATTCTGACGCACCTCATTTCACATCTGATTCTGAGGCTGAATCTGAACACCTTACCGAGACATCACCAATCAACCCCATGGATGGATCACAATATGACCCCCTTTTCACCAGTGCTGTTGGGGCTATATCAACAACCCCCGTTACTACCGTGACAACCAAGGTAGACACAACCCTCTTAGGCATGCCTAATATGGGGGCCACACCCGCTTTAGGCATGCCCAACATAGGACCAACACCTATATTAGGTATTCCCAACATGGGGGTCACCCCCTCTCTCATCGCCACTACCCAGATCCCAGTGATTACTGGAACCATTCCTAACCCATCTAAAACCCATGTTGCACTTGGGAGTGTAGGCCCCTCCCACACCACATCGGTTGGAGGACACATCCCTTTCACACCTAGCATACCCTTAGGGGGCATTGAACCAATCCATAATGCCACCATTAGCAATTATGCCCCAGTGACCATGCCACACCCATCTACCAGTCTACCATATATGGCTAGTCTAAACTTACCATACTTGGCAAGGTTAACCAATGACCCTATTACACACGACTTTGTGTGGCCCCCCATGCCCACAAATCTTCCCTCAAATATCCCAAAATTTGAACGAAAAGTTGGAGAAGATCCCCAAAACCATATCATGTCGTTTCACCTATGGTGTTCCTCAAACTCCATAGTAGATGATTCTATTAGACTGAGACTTTTAAAAAGAACTTTCATTGGTTCTGCAGCTAAGTGGTACATTGAGCAGCCACATGGGACACACCCCTTTTTTACATCCCTTGCCTCAACGTTCCTTAAGTTCTTTCAACTACCTGTACGTTATGATGCAGGAGTGGAAATACTTTTGTCATATAGACAGAACACCGCTACACACATCACTGATCATATCCATGAGTGGCGTAAGCGCCGTATCCTCTACAAGATAAAGCTTGACGATCATATCTTTTTGGAATGGTTCCTCAAATCACTCCTCCCCCTCATAGCTAAAGATGTAGCTTCTGAACAACCCCAGTCGGAAGAAGAAGCCATCTTAAAATCCCAGCAGTTTGACCTCATATATTCCCATTATGGATATCTATACACCATTTACCGGATGCCCCGCGTGGCGATCCATCCCGCCATGACACGCCGGGGGCATCCCATGCCACCAATGCTATTATCGGCTAGGTTATGGTGCAAAACAAACCTTTTACCATGATGAGTACAAACAATGCCCCAGACACTTCTAGGGCTACATCTTATTCTGTAGCTACAACTCTGTATGCTCCAATAATACAAACCCACCACACTCATGGACCCTCATGTCCACCACAGTTTTATGGGCAAGCACCATCAGCTTATGCACCAACTCCATATTATAACCAGTAGGCTCACCAAACTCCATTTCAACCACAAGCCCAAGTGGCTTATTATCCTCAACAAACAACACCTTTTGCTCCAACACTTCCAACAGCTGAAGGTTACCCACAACCGCAACAAGCACCAGGTCCAACTCATAACCCTCCTGCTTACTACCCACCGCAACCTGCTCCAGAGCCTACACGACCTCAAAACCAACCTACTTCCCAAGGGCATGTGTATGCATAGCAAAACCAACCTCCAAACCAAAACAACTAGCGTAACCAAGGAGGTCAACAAAACCGTGGAAGAGGATGTAACCGCAGAAACAACCAGCAACACAACCAAGGTGGACCACCACCTAATCCCCCAAATAATAATAACGCTACTCCCCCCAACCAAAACCCCAACCGTCCACCGAAACATGCCAAAAATAATAATTTACGAACAAACCACCCATGTTCCATATGCGAGGTATATGACCATTACACACACACTTGACCCCATTTGGAGTGAGCACGCCAACTATGGAATGATGACGCCCAACGCCAAGGGCATGCGGCACAACCAACACCACCTACTCAACCACAACCCATGGTGCTGCAGAATCCTTTTCCCACACAAGGAGTGGCGAACACTCATCCGTTGGATCCTCCTCAAGGAACCACAACACTGCAACAACAAATCACATATGCTGCACACACAAAAAAACCGATGGATTCAAGTACTCATCATCTCCTTATGATGTCATAGTTTGACATGAATCTCCAAATGCATTGAAACCAATACGCCCCCACTGCACCTAAAAATGTTCTCCCTATGATTGAACAACCAGTTCAGAATGCACCTACATCATTCGTCTCCATAGTCAGACCCAAATTATACTCGGAATCACCTATGACTTCCACATTCCAATCCATCCCACCCCCTTTGAAGATAACCGAGATATCTGATTTGTGCACCCTCTTGCATAACACATAGGTACCAAACCAACAACCCCCTTTACTCCCGCAGCCACCCTCAGTGCCAACTCACGTAGGAGCCACACCAATTCATACTATCCCATTTTTATTTCCCCCTTCAGGCGCCATCAGCACACCAGTCATGGCTACATTTAATCTCCCAGGATTAACATTAGGACTACCTGTGTGGTACCTACCTGCCCCAACCCCTCCCCTAACACCGAACATCATTTTACAACCGGTGCAACCCATCAATACTTCTAACTGTCCACCCCCCGGTGTAGCAAACATCTAGAACCGACCACCTCCAACAGGGGCCACTGCATCAAGATCTAGTAATGCTCCCCCTGAACTCCATTACAATGGGGGCATAGGCCCACAAACCTATAGCACTAGACCCACAACCCGCACCGCCCCACCAATTCCCAAGTTGGCAAAGAATCCCCCAATAATCCGTGCTCTCCCCAAGTGCTCTTTGTGCGACAATATAGGCCATGCTACCCATCAATGTCCACAATTACGGGCACTTCAAGAGCATATGCAAATGTTGGATGATGACACTAACATTCCAGTTGTCAAACTCAAGCTGCCCCCTCAGCCTCATGATAAATATTTGCATACCAACCACCCTTGTGTAATATGCGACATCTACAACCATTATTCACATCACTGCCCTCATCTCCTAGATTATAGAGTAGCACTATACGAACTGAATAATGCCAACCTAGAGATATCCCCTCTTCCCATTAAAGAAATATATCCCCCAAAATATTCCTCCTTGGAAGAAATTAACACCATTTACACGGTTTCCACTAGAGACCCCTCTGTCTAGTCGGCCCCTTCCACTGATCCCTTTGACACACATGTTCAACCCTTTCAAATCGACAAGGAAACCACACATTCACAACATGGGGGCAAGCCCAAAACCTTTCCTACTCATCATCATCATAATTCTCGTCGGATATACTGGGGGAATCCACCCCACAAGAGGAATCCCCCATCATCATATCATCACTTCAATATGCCACCACGACCGACAGCCTCATGGTATACCCCCCCGCCAACAGTTGGTCAATGCCTTGTTGATCCCTCTCTAAGACAACATCTGCACCGCATTGACACCTCTGATTTAGGGGGCATAATAGATTACCTCGACCCTGGGATAGGGGGCATGATCAATCATTTTGAACCTTCCCCGTCACACCTATCTTAGTATTTAAATGATCCCATTGTTCAAACTAACACATATGTGATCCACAATCATAAACCCCATGCACATAGCATGGGGGCAGGTCATTAACCCTGCTCACTTTTTCACATGCGTGATCTCAACCATTTTTGAGGTCACATATCACTTGTATATTTGATTTGATTTGATTTGATACACCTAGTATTCTTCCCCTGCGCGTCATCATTTCTCCCCACCACTGCATCCTTGGCTTGGTGGGCTCACCTTTATTTGTAGCCATTTTTTAACCTAGTTATTTCCTTTGACCATTCCGGAGTCCTTATGACCTCCGTGTTTTGCACCATTTGCACCACCAGATTCATATTTCCGTGCCCATGATGATGCTTGAGATAATTTCTCACTCTCACCAAAAAAATTTGGGCATTTTTTCCATGCCCCATGCCACTTCGAATTGTGTGCCACATTGGATGTTGTCAGTTTATTGGTGATTTTTATACCATTGGATTCAGTTTTCCAAACTTGTGATGATGCTTGAGATCATTTCTCGCTCTTACCACCATATTTTTTGGGCATTTTTTCACCCACCCCTCGTCGCCTCAGTTTGTGTACCACATCGGTCGTTGTCTGTTTTTGAAGTTATTTATATCATCGAATTCAGTTTTTCGCGCTCATGATGATGCTTGAGATCATTTCTCGCTCACCAGAGACCCTTTCTGACATTATTTCCCTACACTTTGTTACCTCTATTTGCGGGCCACATCGATCGCTGTCGAGTTTTACAATTTTGTGCATCACAACTTATACATGAGCCATCCACTCCATCCATACCCCAATTGTGGCGTTGTTTTTCTATCATTCATCAACCCACAAGGAGGCCTCATCAAGTGTTCCCTCCTACCACTATTCTTAGTTCCCATACTCGCCCTTTGATTGAACACTTCCTCCTTGCTTCTCCATTACTTTTGTTTGCTATAATTTTACCCCTTTTTCGGGCCGAGCAATTCTTTTACGAAAAAGGCACTTAGGGAGTTTCTGTTAAGCTCTTTTCTGACTCCTAAAACAATGAAAAGATCGCCAAGCAATCTTGCTTCCTTTCATGCTCGCTAAAGGTATCTAAAAGGGCGTCTACCTGGTATAAGTTTACCCCTTTTCCGTACCTTGTATACTAATTACAAAAAATGAATACTCTAGTCACATTGGCTAGAAGAGTTCTCCATTTGCATCATTTTATACTTTTTTGGGCCTTGGAGACTAACATACGAAAAAGAATAGCAATGGAGTCTACTTACTGCTTTCAGACTCCCTAAAATTGAAAGCAACCAAGAGCAATCGCCTTCTTAGGCTCGTACAAATCCATAGGACGGTACTCATCCACCAATCCAGAGTCTTCTTATCGTTTTCAGACTCCTTAAAAATGAAAGCACTCACGAGCATGAACAGTCCTGGGCTCGCATAAATCCACAGGACAATACCATTTCAGAGCACACTTTTATCCCTTCTTGGAGCTCATTAAAACCACGAAGAAGGACCCAACGGTGCTTTTTGGTGCCACAATAGATCATGTGTACTCATATGGAAGCTTCCCCATTATGGTTTCCTTTGTTCAGAGTATTCTGCAATATGTCACCCTGAAAATCTCCCCATAGCATCCATCAGCTTATCCCCCTAGAGTCACCTCAGTCTACAATACATACCCCGAATCCCTTAAAGCTATGACCCCCACACCTAAACATCATTTTCATATGCTTCCAGGTCAACCATGTCATCATGCTCTGAACAAAGGAAGTTTGAGTCCACCCACTCTATGACCCCAGTTATTCCCCATCCCCATAGTATGTCAGTCCTACCATCAGTACTATCACACTTCAGTTCTACACCTCACGATCCTGTCAAGGAAACATCATCGCCTTGGTAGTTGCTGGTCTCCCTCTGTCGACGCCAACCAAATCTATTCCAGAGAATAGACCCAGAGGTCCCTGTGCCTTGGACTCATCACCATTAGTGATGAGTGCCTACGGATCATTTTGAAAGGAGTCCTCAATGCCTCTCCAAATGATTGTTTCTCACATGCTCAACTTCAACACCTTGATCACATCATCGAGACTCGTACAGGGTATTGGTCCTTTCAGATATTTGTTGAAGACCCCGGATATCACGTGACTCTACCACATTTATGAGTCTTTTTGAGAAAACAACCAGTTACACATTCCTATGGATATCCAAGTTGTGCTCAGCGATAGTTTTCAAGATGTACCCCAGTTTTATACTCACTCGAGTATACAGTTACATAAATTCCTCAGAGATTGGCTCACAGTCTTTGAATCCTTACAGATGTTGGACACCTTCAGCTCCAACAGTTCATCAACCCTTCTGAAACCCTTTTCAAAATGGTTGTTGCTCTTTTCTAGTGTATCGGTTATTGAGATCAGTCATGGTATGATCATGAGTATGTCCTAGCATTATGTACTCTATGGACCATTATGATGTACCAACATATTTTTATGTATTATTCAGGTCCCCCTTCTTAGGCCTAATTGTTATGTATATGTCTTGACACGAGCATGGGTATGCCCACCTCGTCCATTATTAGAGATTATTCCTCATTCATTTTGAGGCCATGTATTTTTTCAGTTTTGCAGCTTCCAAGGGACCGTTGTTCCAGTCTCCAATCGGTCTCTTCTCTTCTCCAAACCCCAGGAAAAAAGAAAAAATAACTATGATGTCTATCGGCCATACAATGAGCTCCTACCCTCACACATTAGGGGGCAATCTGTTAACACCCAAAAAGTGCTCACTAGCTCACTCCCTTATTCACATGACCCATTTGTCCACCTTTTTCACCATTTGAGCCTCTAAAACCTTCCAAAGGTCACCAAAAAGACCATAATACCCCTTTTTACCCTCAAAATATGTATTTTTCCTCAAAAAACACAAAAAACCCTAAAAAAGGGTCCAAAATTCCCAAAAAATATTAAAAGAGAATAAAAATATTCAAAAATATTCAAAAAAGGAAAAAAGAGGGAAAAAGAGACCTAAACCATGTTGGTTAATACCACTGGTTTCCTTAAAACCATAATGGTATTCCCCATCACCCAAAAACTATAAAAAGGTGATAGGGGCTCCTCATTATTCATCCACATTTCATCCTATCCTTATGCTGCCAAATTCCCTTTGAGAGCCATTGCCTCCCATTTCGAGTTTGAAGAACCCCATTGAAGCATTGGAGAAGAAGAGACCATTGGACATTGGAGCTTCTCAACCTTGGAGCTGCTCAACATTCACCATCCTCACCATTTGAGGTAATACAAAAGACTAAATTTCTCAATTTCTTGCTTTTGTCTTAGATCTTATTGCTTAAGTTTTGAAATCTAGTTTTTTATTTATTTGCACATGCTTATGTTAGATCAGATTATATTAGTTTATTCATAGTTGTTTTTGCTTTATATTGAAACTGCTATTACAAGTTAATAGGTGCATCTTTAGCACATGCTTGGTTGAAAAACCAAGCAACAACTGTTATTAGAACAAGTTGATGAGGACCGTCGTGCAACGCTCCAAACCATTGAAGCTACCAAGAACTGCTCCAAAGCTGGTTATGACAAACATGTCCACCCACGAGCTTTCCGTGAAGGAGATCTAGTCCTCATCTACGACCAAGCCCACGATAAGACCGGTAAAGGGTAGTTCGAATCCATGTGGCAAGGCCCTTACATAGTGCATATCTGCCTTGGGCATGGGGCATATATTTTAACTAACTCAGAAGGCCACCCCTTGCGCAACCCCCGTAATGGGTTGTATCTTAAACGCTTTTATCCTTAATAATCCCGTTGACCCGTTGGTCCGTATTGTACAGTTTACTTTCTTTTCGTATTTCACTTTTTTACCGCAACCTTATATTCATCATTTTTTGCATGATCACAAGTGGACCATCTTCCAGCTTATTACATTGGCTTTACCGATGGAGCAAGCCGCTGGTCTCCTAACCCGGCCTCTGTAGCATGGGTCTTATATTCCCCTTCACATGAGTTGATTCACCTTGACGGAATGTGCATAGGCGCTGCTACCAATAGCCAAGCTGAGTATGATGCTATGAACGGTCTCCTGACTGCTGCCCTTTAGATGGGTATCTATCACCTTCATGTGTTTCTTGACTCCCAGTTGCTTGTCTCCCATCTCAACAACTGCTACCAGGTGCATGATCCTTGCCTCTTTCAAAAGTTCCTGCGCACAAAATAGCTAAGCCGACAGTTTGAATCCATAACAGTCATCCATGTCCCAAGAGCTCAGAATAGTGTCGCAGATCAAATGGCTAACAAAATCCTAGACTGGCATATCAATCACACCATGTAAAATCATCCATCATGCATAGCCATCATGCATACTCATCACATCAAAAACATCAAAATCCCCAAAAGACTACATCTACAACAACGGGCATCCACGTGCCTCTCTAAACAAACCATTTGCATCCATGTGCAATAACATAACACACACCCACACAGGGGCATCCACTTGCCTATCATAACACATCATTTTCATCCACGTGCAATAAAATAACACAAGACAATACAGGCGCATCCACGTGCGTACACAAAAACATCACCGCAAAAAATGCATCCATGTGCATATATATATAAATATACCATCGTTATCTACATGTCATGAGTGTCCCAACACTCAGCTATACAAAAAATATACATCGAGGAGCCCCAAAAACATCCCTGTCATAAAATACATGTCGTCTATACAAAAAATCTCAAATTCCCATATGCATCGGGGGGGAGTCCACAGCACTCCCTAATGAGAGTCATATCCCCCATCTGAATCCTCCTCACCAGCCTCCTCTACTGCAGATTACTCCTCTCCGTGCTCCTCCTCCGGTTCCTCTGGATCCTCCGAATCCTCCTCCTCCCCCCTGTCGATCCTGATCCCTAGTTACCTCAGCCATAACTGCCACCCGAATCAAGATAGACTGCCAATCCCGTGGAGCCTCGTGATAGGCCTCGACTACATCCCGATTCAGCTCCCTCCACCCCTCGTCGGAGACCCCAACCAGTAGCCGATCGAAGGTAGCTCGTAGGGCCTCTAGATTCCCCTATGCATCTTGTCGTCACACCTCCCCCCGATCGGGAAAGGCTGGCATGGCTACATGCCCCCGCTGCCCCCTATGCCCTGGTGGTGGCAGCGATCCCACATCTACATTAAACCCAATCACAACTAGTTAGAATCATCATCTATATATTTCTCTCTAACATCAAAAAATCCAATATAAAACAATAAAAAAGCTATATATGTACCATCTGGGCCCCAAGCCTGCCTTGGGGGTTGTGGTGCCTCCGGATCTTGCCGGTAGTCCATACCCGCATATGGATAGTCATCAAAGGTCAATGGAAGCTGCAACCACTACAAGTACATCTCCTTTGTGAAGTACTGCCCCACCTCTCCCCCACCCTGTCGGCATATCATCTCACCCCACCGCACCATCCGCAGCTCCCTCAAACCCCCAACACAGACTAGCACTCTCGGTCGCAGTGTCGGCACCCGCTCCATAAAGAAATAACATAGGAATGACCCATAGCAAAACCCCTTGCCAGATTCCTTCACCGAGGTCAGCTGCCGCTAAACGCAGGTGAGGAACATCTAGCCCCAAGCAAAGTAAGTCCCCTGTAGAACCCTCTCGACCAACTGCATCTGTCCCCCAGACACCTGGTTGGTCCCCTATGACCCCAACACTCAGACCATGCATTTTGTGATCGCTTGAACTGATGGCTCCTCCAAGTCACAAATCAATAGTGCATTCTTATGCACTATTGCAGTAGGAAGGCAATACTGGTCCAGCATCTCCTCTATGTCAACATCCGCGGACACCCGTGGCTGAGTATCCGCCACCCTCCCCAAACATGGTAGTCCCGTCAGAAAGTACACGTCTTCCAGGGTGAGCTCTAGTCTCTCCCCGTGCACCATGAAGCACAGACTATCAGGCTCCCAAAAACTCACTAACTTGTTCAGCAGTAGTACTGCTGAATGCATCATTGGCACCTGTGCGAACTTCAACAGTCCGCACACCCCCAAAGTCCCCCGGACATGTCGATCACCCCGTATATAGTCCATCAGGTCATCCAGTATATGACGCTTTCTCCAAAGTACCCTCAGCATCCTATCAATCAAACAACGAAAACTCATTAGCATATCATCTAATAAACCATCATCCCTCCCCCGGTATGACTCCACAATCCCGATCCAGATCGCAACTGTGGGACTCCATGCTGCGATCCCAAATCGTAGCTATCGAGACTATAGCCGTGGTCGCAGATCACGCCTATGAAGCCCACCGCTATGATCGCATATTGCGGCTATCCCAGCCACAGATGCGATCCCAGATCATGGCTGTCCCGGCCACGGCCACGGGCATGGATTGCGACTACCCAGGCCATAGCCGCGATCCTGGATCGCAGCTGTGGAGGCCATAGTCGCGATCATAGATCGTAGCCATCGCCTTGCAACCCGTGATCCACACCCATGTGGACCGTACAACCCCCCTGAGGACCCACTACCCACCCAAATCCAGAAAAAATTAAAGGTCTGAGTTCAGTGGAATACCTGCAACTCGTGGAAATGAAATCGACCGGTCGAATCGCCCAGAAATCTCAAATCTGCTCTGGCTCACCATACTCTCTGTCAAAGTCAACTACACAAACGACACTTGGCATTATGGGTCCACTTACTATTTATAGACAGTTGACTTTTCTTTCTTTGGCAATTATGGATTCATACGGAGTCCATTTTCCAAACTGTTTCCACCACTGGAATCATCACGACAAGACCTTCAAAATGGTCAACTCGGTTTTTATTTTTCTCAGAACCCATTTTTTGGAATTTTTTCCATGCACGTCACCATCTTGATTTACGCACCACATCAACCATTGTTAGTGTTTAGCATTTCTTATACCATCAGATTCAGTTTTCCGAGCCCATGATGATGCTTGAGATCACTTCTCGCTCTCACCCCCATATTTTTTGGGCATTTTTTACCAGCCCCTAGTCATCTCCATTTGCATGCCACCTCGGCCGTTATCCATTTTTGACACTTTGTATATCGCCGGATTCAGTTTTCTGAGTTCGTGATGATGCTTGAGATCATTTCTCGCTCTCACCAAGAACAGTTTCAACATTGTGTCTCGACACCTTGCTGCCTCGGTTTGCATGCCACATCGATCGCTATCGAATTGGTACACATTTTTACATGAGCCATTCACTCCATTCATACTGCAATTATTTCATTATTTTTCCACCATTCATTATCCAGCAAGGAGGCCCACTAGTGTTTCCCCCGCCCTCGCTCTTGGTTCTCATCGATATCCCTTGATTGAACACTCTCTCATTGCTTAGCCATTCCTTTTGTTCGGTATAATTTTATCCCTTTTTCGAGCCGGACAGGTCCTTTACGAAAAATGCACTTAGGGAGTTTATGTTAATATCTTTTCTGACTCCTAAAAGAATGAAAAGATCGCCGAGCAATCTTGCTTCCTTTCATGCTCGTTAAAGTACCTGAAAGGGTGTCTATCTGGTATAAGTTTAACCCTTTTTTGGACCTGGTAGACTAATTACTAAAAAGGAATACCCTAGTCACACCGGCAAGAAGAGTTCTTCATTGCATCATTTTATGCTTTTTCAGGCCTTGGAGACTAACACACAAAAAAGAACCCCCCTGGAGTCTTCTTATTGCTTTCAAACTCTCTAAAATTGAAAGCAACCACGAGCATGCACCGTCCTGGGATTGTACAAATCCACATGATGGTACCATTCCATTATTTCAGAGTATTCTTATTGCTTTCAGACTCCTTAAAATTGAAAGCAATCATGAGCACAAACTGTCCTGGGCTCGTATAAATCTACACGACAGTATCATTTTGAGCACACTTCTTCCCACTCCTTAAACCTTAAAGAAGTCCCCCCCCAGTGCCTCTCAGCACTATGATCGATCATCTCGGCAGCACCCCCAATAAGGTCACCTTTGTTCAGAGTATTCTGTAGTCTCCTAGCATCTTACACCAACTTGAGTATCACTCATCCCAATCACCATCCTTGACCCATTAAAGCTTTGATCCCCTTCCCACCAGTCAGTTTCATATGCTGTCCGATCAACCTTGCCATCATACTCTGAACAAAGGAAGTTTGAGTCCACCCACTCTATTTTCCCAGTTATTCCCCACCTCCACAATATGTCAGTCCTACCATCAGTACTCTCACACTTCAGTTCTCCACCTCGTGCTCCTATCAAGCAAACATCATTGCCTTGCTAGTTACAGGTATCCCTCTATTGACGACAGCCCCTTTATTCCAAATGATAGACCGATAGGTCCCTGCGCCTTGGACTCATCACCATCTATGGTGAGTGCCTACGGACCATTTTGAGAGGAGTCATCAGTGCCTCTCCGACTGGTTGTTTCTCACATGCTCGACTTCAACACCTTGATCGCATCGTTGAGAATCGTGTAGGGTATATATCCCTTCAGTTATTTGTCGAAGACCCTGGACTTCCCCCGACTCTAGCACATTGGTGAGTCACCTTGGAACACCCAGTTATATGTTCCCATGGATATCTAGGTTGCGTTGGCAATTGTATTCGAAAGCCATCCACTTATATGCTTCCTTGAGTACCCAGTTCAGCTCCAATTCAATGTACCATTGAGGGTGTAACTCTCCGTCATTATGATCTTCCAGTTCATCAGTTCCTCTGGTACCATACTCAGCACCACTGTTGATATTCCAGTGTATCAGTTCTTCAGCTCAAACATGGTCAACCCGGTAGTATATCCCAGATTTGTGTCCCCTTTTTGGACCCTTATGATGTACACAGTGGTTCTCCATGTATCTTTCAGGTCCCCATTTTTGGGCCTCATTGTTATTTTATATATATCTTGATACGAGCATGGGTATGCCCGCCTCGTCCATATATTGAGATTATTCCTCATCCATTATTGAGGTCATGTATTTTTAGTTTTTGCAGTTTGTTCGGGACCGTTCTTCCGGGCTCTAGTTCGTTTCTTCTCCTCTCCACATCCCAGGAAAACCATACATAGACTTATGATGTCTATTAGCCATACGATGAGCTCCTGCCCTCACATATCAGGGGGCAATCTGTTAACACCTAAAAATTGCTCACCATCTCATCTCCCTCATTACATGACTCATTTGTCTATATTTCCTACCATATTTGCCTCCAAAACCATTAAAAAGCCTCAAAAAGTCAAAACCCCCCTTTTTTCACCAAAATAATTTAAATTTCCTCCAAAAATAGCAAAAACCCTCTAAAAAGGGAATAAAAAATATAAAAAAGAGGAAAAAGAGGGAAAAAAGAAGCAAAAACCCTATACAATTGACCTAAACCATATGGTGCCAAAAACCATGGGTCAATACTCCACCACTAAAAACCTATAAATATGTGATAGAGGCTCCCCATTTCACATCAGTTAACACCCAAAAAGTGCTCACTAACTCATTTCCTTATTCACATGACCCATTTGTCCACGTTTCCACCATTTGAGCCTCTAAGGCCATCAAAATGTCACCAAAAGACCATAATACACCCATTTCCCCCCTCAAAATGAATATATTTCCTCAAAAAGCATAAAAAACCCTAAAAAAGGGTCCATAATTTCCAAAAATATTAAAAAGGGAATACAAATATTAAAAATATTCATAAAAGGAAAAAGGAGGGAAAAGGTACCTAAACCATGTTGGTCAATACCATTGGTTTCCTCAAAACCATAATGGTATTCCCCACCACTAAAAACTATAAAAAGGTGGTAGGGGCTCCTCACTTTCCATCCATCCATCATTCTATCCTCATGCTGCCAAAATCTGTCATGAGACTTTTGGCCATTTTCAGCATCTTGGAGAAGAGACCTTTGGAGCTTGGAGCTACTCACCTTGGGAGTTGCTCACCACAAATCCTCACCATTTGAGGTATCTTAATACAAAATACTTATTCTTTTATTTCTTGTTCTTGAATCGTTTTTAAATTTTTTATTTATTATATGCACATGCTATTTAGATTTAGATTTAATTTGTAATTGCTTTTTTCTTTCAATATTCGAAACTGCTATCACTTTGTTGATAGATGCCCATTGCACAAAGCTTGGTTGCAAAACCAAAGCAACCGTTTTTGGCGACTCCGCTGGCTTCGAATTCTTAGATCTTAGTTTTTTTGCTTTAGATATTAGTTTTTGTTAGTTTTAATCATTTTAATTCATAGATCTGCCATCCTAGACAACAGATCCATTGCTATTCTATATCTTGGCCCTTTCTATTGCCATTAACAGCCTGAAATTTCCATTTTTGGGTTCATTTTTCAGCATCCGTTTTCGGTTTTCGCCTCGCGGTTTTTCACCTGACAGTCGCGCGGCTCATCGTGACCTTGCAGCTTTTTTCCGCGTGGCGCACCGCGACTTCGCGAACATTTTACACACTGCACATCGTGGCTTCGTGGCCATTTGCTGCGCTGCACATCGCAACTGTGTGACCGAAACCCACACTGCACATCGCGGCTTCGCAGCCATTTTTCGTGCTACACATCGTGACTGTGCTGCCGAAACCCTCGCCGCACATCGCGACTATTTTCCTAAAACCCACGATTCAGTTATTTTGAATTCGGCCAATTTTTTGAAAACTTTTTGCTGTATTTTTTTTCCCATTTAGCATATTTTACAGCATTAATTTTTCTGCATTTTTACAGCCATACTAAATCTTTTTCTATTTATATATGCTCCATTAAAAGTCTTTTTAAGAATTTTCAGTAATTGAAAGAAAGATTTTTTCTGCATTTTATTTAGATCAAAGGTTTTACTGTTTTATGATCAATAATTTGCCCAAGTAATTTTCTAAGAGATCCATATATTTCTTGAAATATTTATGTTATTTGCTTCCCTTTAAATTATTTCAAAGATCCATTATTTTTGAATAGTTTTTTCAAGCATTTACATTTTAAAAATGCCTTTATTTTTTCCAAAACTAGAAGCGTCTTTTCTTTCATTTGTAATCAATTGCTCAAGCGAGGCAAATCAATTTCAGTTTAAATACTACATTTGCACCCACTCTGCCACATAATTTAAAATGAGCCTTAAAATTTACCTTAAACTCAACAAACTTTTAAACCCACTTGGGGAGCACTTAAAAGAATTGTGTAGTTACGTAGAATTGGGGGGATAGGTGTTCCAATAACACCCCTCAATTATTACATTTGAGACATGGTGGTTGTCCTCTACGGTACCAAAATCCCTTATAATTTTGACACGGTTATCAACCAATTTATCGGGAGGGACTCTCCCTTAGGAGGGTTGAAGTAGCCAGACTGGTTCCGGAAGTCTGAGTGGAATACCGCAATCCATTCAGTAACCGAAGGATACCTTTCGAAGTTCTCGGTGTACACTCAAGAGGGTGTACAGTGGCGATAGAACCAAACTGCAGATTCACCCAGCCGAACATGTCATGAACGGGGTATCCTAGTTGCCACTCTTTAGGATTGTCTACCTGGTATCCCTCCCAGTACGGGGATATCTAACCATTGATTCAACACTCTATATTGTCTAACTTGGATTTCATCACCTTGTAGAGGATATCGTTTGCTGACTCACAATACTTCTAGTTAGGTGTTTGCATGATACATTACCCACCTTTGGTCTAGTAACACCCATTTTTTCTAGAAACTATTTGACTTTTGGTATTCTGACCAATTTTGTTGCATCCCTTCACTTATTATAGCACAACTACAATAATAAGTGCTTTTTGAGGTTGGTTGTTGGCCTGAGAGCCTTTAAATTTTCACTCCCCTCTTGCACTCATTGTTGCATTAGGGTTTCGAGTTTTTTTTACATCACCACCTTACACTGAAATTTTTAAAAAATATTTCTCACCATTGAGAATTTAAGATGATCTCGTCATCTTCAGGGTGAACCTCCTCAGTTCGATATACTTGGTTCTACACGTCATCGACGTAGAGCCTTATCCCTTGACTCGACACGTCATCGGCCAAACACATAATCATCTGATTCTGACACGCCTCACTTCACATCTGATTCTGAGGCTGAATCCAAAAACCCTACTGAAATATCACCAACCAACCTCATGGCTGGATCACAATATGACCCACTTTTCACAAGTACTATTGGAGATACATCCACAAACCCTTCTACTACTGTTCCATCCATGGTAACAACAACCCCTTTAGGCGTGCCTAATATAGGAGACACTTCACCTTTAGGTATGCCCAACACAGGACTACCTCCTATTATGGGTATGCCAAACATAGGAATCACACCACCTCTCATTACTATAACCCAGATCCCAAGAATTCCTGGCACTATTCCTAACCCCTTTGTAACCCATGTTGCACTTGGGAGCGCTGGCCCATCCCAAACCACAATAGTTGGAGGACACATACCTTCAATACCTTCAATACCTAGCATACCCTTAGGGGCTACTGGACCACTACATAATGCCACCATTAATAATTATGTCTTAGTCACTATTCCACACCCATCTGCTAGTTTACCTTACATGGCTAGTCTGAACTTACTAGACCTAGCCAGGCTAACCAACGATCCTATCAAGAACAAACCTACATGGTCACCCATGCCCACAAAGCTCCCCTTGGACATCCCCAAGTTTGAAGGAAAACCCGGGGAGGATCCCCAAAACCACATAATGTCATTTCACCTATGGTGTTCATCTAACTCCATAGTGGATGACTCTATTAGACTAAGATTGTTGCAACGAACGTTCACTGGCTCTGTAGCCAAGTGGTACATTGAACAACCACATGGGACCCACCATACATTTACATCTCTTGCCTCCACTTTCCTTCAGTTTTTTCAGCTACCTGTACACTATGATGCAGGAGTTGAAATACTGTTGTCTTGCAGACAAAACACAACTACCCACATCACCGACCATATCCATGAGTGGCGCAAGCATCGTAGCCTCTGTAAGATAAAACTGGATGACCATATATTTTTGGATTTGTTTCTTAAATCACTCCTACCCCTCATAGCCAAAGACATAGCTTCCGAACGACCCCAGTCAGAGGAAGAAGCTATCTTAAAAGCTCAGCAATTTGACCTGATTTATGCCCAGTCAGCCTATCTCTACACCATCATACCAGACGCCCCACGAGGCGATTCTTCATGCAGTGATGCTCTAGGGGAATCCCATGCCGCTAATGGTATTATCAGCTAAGTCACGGCACAAAATAAACCTTTTAGCATGGTGAGCACCATTAATTCCCCAGACCTCTCTAGGGATACATCTAATTCTGGAGCGACAACTTCGTACGCTCCAACGAATCAGACTCATCACAATCATGGACCCTCTTGTCCACAACATTGCTATGGGAAAGCGCCATTGACATATGTACCACCCACATACTATAACCAACCGGCCACCTAGAACCCAATTCATTTACCGGCACAACCAATGTATTACCCACAGCAAGCTACAACAGCTAACCCAACACCTCCAATAGCTCAGGGTTACCAACAACCCCAGCAAGCAACTGGACCACCTCCAGCCCCACCAGCTTATTATCCATCGCAACCTGCTCCCACACCTGCGGTACCCCAAAATCCTCCCACTACTCAAGGGAAAGTGTACACACAACACAATCAGCCCCAACATCAAAACAACCAACGCAACCAAGGCAGACAACAAAACCGTGGAAGAGGACGTAACCGCGACAACAACCAACAACATAATCAAGGTCCACCACCTCCCAATCCTCCAAATAATAACAATGCTTCTCCTCCCAACCAAAACCCTGATCGACCACTGAAGCAGGGTAAGAACCCCAATTTACGAACAAACCATCCATGTTCTATATGTGGAGTCTATGGACATTACACTCATAACTGCCCCCATTTAGAGAAAGCATGTAAACTTTGGGCTGACGATGCCCAACGCCAGGGCCATGCTAGACAGCCAGCTCCACTTAATCAACCGCAACCCATGATATTACAAAACCCATTTCCAAACCAGGGAGTAGTAAATACTCACCCTATGGATCCCCCACAAGGATCTACTGCACCCCAGTAGCAAATCACTTATGCCGCAACTGATTATCAACATACGGATCCAGGTACAAACTATTTATTAATGATGTCATCCAATGACATTAACCTCCAAACTCACAGGAATCAGTACGACCCACCCCCAGAAACTCCTCCCATTGACGCATCCACCTCCCTTCCATCAGATCAACCACTACGCATACCAAATATGTCGTTGGACGGAGGACCTAAAATCCCTCGCATCCCTTTGCGAAGGATTAAGCTATTTCCAAGTCTCTTAAGAAGGCTAACAAGTGGGACTTGTTAAAGGCTTTCTATAACAAATATAATAAGGCAATTTATTATAATAGCGGACAATACTCGTACCCCCCTAAACCTAGGTTTTGAAAGATAAAAAATATAAAATGATAAGTTTTTTCATTCTATACCAAGCAACCAAATGGTGCCTGTCATTGTTGTGTGATATGCCCAGGCAGGCAGGTTCACTGCGCCTGTTTTATTATTATTACACGAACTTTCTCATATTCTGAAAATAAAGTAATAGAGCTAGTTAGTCTAGTGGCTATATATGGCTAGCAGTAATTGGGACTTACTGGGAATGACCAGTGGGATTGGCTATTGGCTGGGAATGATTGGCAATCGACTATGATCGGCTATGACTGGTGGTTATGCTAGAACTGACCCTGGGAATGCTAGTTTTAATGCTTGGGCAACCGTTTTTGGCGACTCCGCTGGCTTCGAATTCTTAGATCTTAGTTTTTTTGCTTTAGATATTAGTTTTTGTTAGTTTTAATCATTTTAATTCATAGATCTGCCATCCTAGACAACAGATCCATTGCTATTCTATATCTTGGCCCTTTCTATTGCCATTAACAGCCTGAAATTTCCATTTTTGGGTTCATTTTTCAGCATCCGTTTTCGGTTTTCGCCTCGCGGTTTTTCACCTGACAGTCGCGCGGCTCATCGTGACCTTGCAGCTTTTTTCCGCGTGGCGCACCGCGACTTCGCGAACATTTTACACACTGCACATCGTGGCTTCGCGGCCATTTGCTGCGCTGCACATCGCAACTGTGTGACCGAAACCCACACTGCACATCGCGGCTTCGCAGCCATTTTTCGTGCTACACATCGTGACTGTGCTGCCGAAACCCTCGCTGCACATCGCGACTATTTTCCTAAAACCCACGATTCAGTTATTTGAATTCGGCCAATTTTTTGAAAACTTTTTGCTGTATTTTTTTCCCATTTAGCATATTTTACAGCATTAATTTTTCTGCATTTTTACAGCCATACTAAATCTTTTTCTATTTATATATGCTCCATTAAAAGTCTTTTTAAAAAATTTCAGTAATTGAAAGAAAGATTTTTTCTGCATTTTATTTAGATCAAAGGTTTTACTGTTTTATGATCAATAATTTGCCCAAGTAATTTTCTAAGAGATCCATATATTTCTTGAAATATTTATGTTATTTGCTTCCCTTTAAATTATTTCAAAGATCCATTATTTTTGAATAGTTTTTTCAAGCATTTACATTTCAAAAATGCCTTTATTTTTTGCAAAACTAGAAGCGTCTTTTCTTTCATTTGTAATCAATTGCTCAAGCGAGGCAAATCAATTTCAGTTTAAATACTACACTTGCACCCACTTTGCCACATAATTTAAAATGAGCCTTAAAATTTACCTTAAACTCAACAAACTTTTAACCCCACTTGGGGAGCACTTAAAAGAATTGTGTAGTTACGTAGAATTGGGGGGATAGGTGTTCCAATAACACCCCTCAATTATTACATTTGAGACATAGTGGTTGTCCTCTACGGTACCAAAATCCCTTATAATTTTGACACGGTTATCAACCAATTTATCGGGAGGGACTCTCCCTTAGGAGGGTTGAAGTAGCCAGACTGGTTCCGGAAGTCTGAGTGGAATACCGCAATCCATTCAGTAACCGAAGGATACCTTTCGAAGTTCTCGGTGTACACTCAAGAGGGTGTACAGTGGCGATAGAACCAAACTGCAGATTCACCCAGCCGAACATGTCATGAACGGGGTATCCTAGTTGCCACTCTTTAGGATTGTCTACCTGGTATCCCTCCCAGTACGGGGATATCTAACCATTGATTCAACACTCTATATTGTCTAACTTGGATTTCATCACCTTGTAAAGGATATCGTTTGCTGACTCACAATACTTCTAGTTAGGTGTTTGCATGATACATTACCCACCTTTGGTCTAGTAACACCCATTTTTTCTAGAAACTATTTGACTTTTGGTATTCTGACCAATTTTGTTGCATCCCTTCACTTATTATAGCACAACTACTATAATAAGTGCTTTTTGAGGTTGGTTGTTGGCCTGAGAGCCTTTAAATTTTCACTCCCCTCTTGCACTCATTGTTGCATTAGGGTTTCGAGTTTTTTTTACATCACCACCTTACACTGAAATTTTTAATAAATATTTCTCACCATTGAGAATTTAAGATGATCTCGTCATCTTCAGGGTGAACCTCCTCAGTTCGATATACTTGGTTCTACACGTCATCGACGTAGAGCCTTATCCCTTGACTCGACACGTCATCGGCCAAACACATAATCATCTGATTCTGACACGCCTCACTTCACATCTGATTCTGAGGCTGAATCCAAAAACCCTACTGAAATATCACCAACCAACCTCATGGCTGGATCACAATATGACCCACTTTTCACTTTTCACTTTTCACCGGCCACCTAGAACCCAATTCATTTACCGGCACAACCAATGTATTACCCACAGCAAGCTACAATAGCTAACCCAACACCTCCAATAGCTCAGGGTTACCAACAACCCCAGCAAGCAACTGGACCACCTCCAGCCCCACCAGCTTATTATCCATCGCAACCTGCTCCCGCACCTGCGGTACCCCAAAATCCTCCCACTACTCAAGGGAAAGTGTACACACAACACAATCAGCCCCAACATCAAAACAACCAACGCAACCAAGGCAGACAACAAAACCGTGGAAGAGGACGTAACCGCGACAACAACCAACAACATAATCAAGGTCCACCACCTCCCAATCCTCCAAATAATAACAATGCTTCTCCTCCCAACCAAAACCCTGATCGACCACTGAAGCAGGGTAAGAACCCCAATTTACGAACAAACCATCCATGTTCTATATGTGGAGTCTATGGACATTACACTCATAACTGCCCCCATTTAGAGAAAGCATGTAAACTTTGGGCTGACGATGCCCAACGCCAGGGCCATGCTAGACAGCCAGCTCCACTTAATCAACCGCAACCCATGATATTACAAAACCCATTTCCAAACCAGGGAGTAGTAAATACTCACCCTATGGATCCCCCACAAGGATCTACTGCACCCCAGTAGCAAATCACTTATGCCACAACTGATTATCAACATACGGATCCAGGTACAAACTATTTATTAATGATGTCATCCAATGACATTAACCTCCAAACTCACAGGAATCAGTACGACCCACCCCCAGAAACTCCTCCCATTGACGCATCCACCTCCCTTCCATCAGATCAACCACTACGCATACCAAATATGTCGTTGGACGGAGAACCTAAAATCCCTCGCATCCCTTTGCGAAGGATTAACAACAATCCTAATGCTCGCGCAGCATCCAAGTATAACGTCATGGAAGACCTAACACAATCCCCTGCTGCTATGTCTGCTTTAGAGGTACTGAAAACATGCCTTGCACAACAAAAACTACTACTATCCACCATCAGAGGAATATACCCTGATGACACACACATGATGGATTTCGACTTAGACCAAGCCGAACCTCCATTGCCATCAAATTTGGCTTTCCAAGTGTCAGTAAACATTCGAAACCTTTTTGTGCATCGATGCATCATCGATGAAGGAGCTTCAACCTGCGTCATGTCCACCCTTGTGTGGCAAAAAATTGGCTCCCCCACTTTACAGCCATCCACCACGGCATTACGAGCTTACGACAGATGCTCAGCTCAACCACAAGGCCTTTTAGCGAACGTACCCATCGAGCTAGGCGGAAAATTAGTTCTTATCGACATCGGAGTGATCAATGCCCAGCTCGACTACAACCTCCTTCTTGGACGTAGCTATATGTATAAAATGAAAACAGTGGCTTCATCTATTTTTCACCTCATGATGTTCCCACATGAAGGACGCATTCTCAAAATTCATCAACTCACATATTATGATCCTAATGCCCCCACAGCCCCTCAAAATGTGCTACCAATGATTGAACAAACCATAAAAACTACACCAACATCATTTATGTCGTCAATTGGTCCTGGAATCTGCACCGAGTCACCTATGACTTCCACATTTCCATCGATCTCACCACCTTTTCTGATAACAAACACATCAGATTTGTGCACCCTATTGCACACCACACAACAACCTTCATCCCTACCACAAACACCCGCAGTGCCTACTCATATTGGCACAACGCCAATTCATACTATCCCGTTCTTGTTCCCATTTTCTTGAGTTTTTAGTTCGCTAGTAATGGCTACACTCAACCTTCCTGGTTTAACATTAGGGATACCTGTATGGTACTTACCTGCTCCGAGCCCCCCACCGATTTCGACTGTTATTTTACAACCGGTACAACCTATCCCTATTACCAACCACACCCCCCGGTCGCTCATCTGCAAAACAAACCACCCCCAATAGTGACTACGAAATCAACGCCCAGAAACGCCCCACCTCCATTACGGAACACATGGGGCAGAGGCCCACCAACTTATAACACTGGACTCATAACTCACACCCCCCCAGCAACCCCCAAGTTAGCTAAAACCCCCCCAACTATTTGCATTCCCCCTAAGTGTTCGTTGTGTGACGACGTAGGCCATGCCACTCATCAATGTCCACAATTACCTGCACTCCAAGAACACATGAATATGTTGGATGACGACACCGGAATTCCAGTGGTAAGACTTGAGCTACCTCCTCAACCTCACGACAAAACGCTCCGCACTAACCACCCTTGTACGATATGCGGCATTTGTGGCCATTATTCACACCACTGCCCTGATCTCCCAGATTACAGAGAAGCACTATACAATTTGAATAATGCCGACCTAGAGATATCCCCTCCTCTCATTGAGGAAATTAATCCCCCACCATCTTCCTCCTCAGAAGATATTAACACAATTTACATGGTTTCCAATGGAGACCCCTTTGTCCGGTCGACCCCTTCCATTGATCCCTCCGAACCACATATTCAACCTTTTCAAATCAAAGAGGAAACCACATGTCCACAACATGGGGGCAGACCCAAAACCTTGCCTACTCATCACCATCGTAATTCTCGTCGAAGATACAGGGGGCATCCACCCCACAAAGGGAATCCCCCATCATCATATCATCACTTCAGTATGCCACCACAGCCCACAGCCTCATGGTATACCACCCCGCCAGCATTTTCTCAATGCCCTATTGATCTCTCTCTGAGACAACATCGCACCACATTAAAACCTCTGAGTTAGGGGGCATAATAGATTACCTCGACCCTGGGAAAGTGGGCATGGTCAATCATTTTGAACCTTCCCCATCATCTCTATCTCAACACCTCAATGAGCCCATCGTTCAAACCAACACATATGTGATCCACAATCACAAACCCCATGCACATCACATAGGGGCAAGTCATTGTTGGCTTCCTATTTTTACTATTCAGCATCATATTTCTAGTTTCAAGTCACATGAGATTAAGTGCTAGTCAACCTTATTTAGTGTTGTTTTGTACATGATTATGCCTTTTTGAAGGTCAACATTGTTAGGTTTTGGTAAGTGACTCTTTAAATTGCTTGATCATTACTTTGCTTTGTTTTATGCATATAATAGGGCCTTTAAGTTTCATTTAATAATAGGTCAGGTAATAAATCTTTGCTCTTTTCTATGCAGGGGTCTTTTGCTACTTGACTCAACGCTTGTCTCGACGTTCCAAGGGAGATTTATGCTGGCTGAACCAGCGATTTGGGGGATTCTGTCCACAGTGGAGATGTTTCTCTTAGATTCACATCACCTTCCAGATGCTTATGAAGATTACTCAGGTGCTGTTTCGTGGATGTCCTTCCTTCGAGGAGCTGTTGTTTTCCATCTTTAGCAGGATGTGGATTTTACGGGATTTGAACTCCTATCTTTGGTTCAGATATGCTGAGATAGGTGTAGGGTTGTTAGTTGGATCGATCCTTGCTTCAAGGTGATTTTAATTTGTATTTTCAGTATAAAATGAACCTTGAAACCCTAAGTAAAGGGGGATATACAGAGAAGATTGTAAAACTCTATTTTTATCAATCGATCCAGTGTTTATCTTCTTTAAGACTTTGATTTAAGACTGGCAGGCATTGAGGGCAGGGCTCACCTTCAACACCGATCCTTTGTACTTAAGTATTGTTTGTTTTGCAGTAAGTAGAGTGATGTTTTATCCTTTGACACTGTTTTTATGGAATGTTAATGGTTTTGTTCATTTGTGAGTTGAAATGGAATGTATGTCTGCAGAATATTAATTACTATCATTTGCATTTGATCTAGCCTGTAGAATAGATTCAGGAGTGGTTTGTATTTAAATCCTCTTTGGTTTTCAGTGTGGATTGCTCATTGATGGTTACGATTCTTGTTCAAAGATTTTGTTCAGGGTTATGGCATTTACAAACTGTGTGATGAATTTGATTTGGGTTTGTTGTAGAATCGATTTAATGAAGGATTACAAATAGACTGGATTCCATATTTCTTTTTGTTTCCAGCATTGTAGTGACTAGTGAATGGTTACAATATTAGTTTAAGATCCTTTCGGTTATCAAGTTTACAAGACTGTAGGGTATTTTTATTGTGTGGATTTTAAAAAGAATTTGTAGTAGCAGAGGGTTTAAACATTCCAATTTACAAAGTATCTAGGGTTTGTTAAACAGTCTTTTGAAGGTGTGACTAAATAAGAGTTGGATTCATGCTTTTTGAGGTTGAATGGAATTATGGTTTATAGCATTTTTTCTTAGGAGTGAACACCAGTCTCACGATCCACAGAGATTAGAGTGAGTGTATATACTTCAAATGATTTCAGTACCTATTGGTGTGCATTCTTTGAAATAGTTCCAGCATTTTATTATATGAATAGAACGTAGCAGCAGGTGAGACTTCATTTTGTCAACTGTGTGTGAGTGGTTTAAGATGAAAGCAGAGACAGATTTCATTTAAAAAGTGCTTGTGAGTGAGGAATGTTTGTCTAAGTTTAGCATCAGGATTGTAGTCTTAACTCAACATATTCATTGGTAGGCAAGATTGGAACAATTTCTTTTTAATAAGCTGTTTCTTATACAGGATAGCTGTAGCCTAGTATTGTTTTGAAAGATTATTGTAGTTTCATATTGCTTTGAAAGATTGCTGTAGGTAAGATAGGGGTCAACAAATTGATTTTCTTTTCTTTATGACAGACTTAGGAACCCTTAATCATTCAGTACAGTAATAACTTCGGCAATTTCATTTTTGTTTATGAATAGACTAGAATTTCTTGAAGTATGAGCAGTGAAACTACCTTGCCCACACGTACAGTGTAGCAGCTCAAAGTATATGTACTCCGGTCGATAATTAAATCAAGGTAAATTAAATAACATTAATTTTAACCAAAAGTCATTAACCCTGATCACTTTTTCACATTCGTGATCTCAACCATTTTTGAGGTCACGTATCACTTGTATATTTGATACACCTAGTATTCTTCCCCTGCGGGTCTTCATTTCTCCCCACCACTACATCCTTGGCTTGGTGGGCTCACCTTTATTTGTAGCCATTTTTTAAGCTAGTTATTTCCTTTGAACATTCCAAAGTCCTTATGACCTCAATTTTTTGCACCATTTGCACCGCAGGATTCATATTTTCGTGCCCGTGATGATGCTCGAGATCATTTCTCGCTCTCACCAAACACTTTTGGGCATTTTTTGCATGCCCCATGCCACCTCAAATTACGTGCCACATCAACTGATGTCAGTTTATTGGTGAATTTTATACCATTGGATTCATTTTTCTGAACTTGTGCTAATGCTTGAGATCATTTCTCACTCTCACCTCCAGATTTTTCAGGCATTTTTCCCATGCTCCCTCGTCACCTCGGTTTGCATGCCACACCGGCCATGCTCCATTTTTGACGAGTCTTATATCGCCAGATTCAATTTTATGCGCTCGTGATGACGCTTGAGATCAATTCTCGCTCTCACCTCCAGATTTTTTGGGCATTTTTCCCATGCCCCCTCGTCACCTCGGTTTGCATGCCACACTGGCCGTTCTCCATGTTTGGCGAGTCTTATATCGCCGAATTCAGTTTTCTGTGCTCGTGCTGACGCTTGAGATCATTTCTCACTCTCATGCCCAGATTTTTGGGCATTTTTCCCATGCCCCCTCGTCGCCTCGGTTTGCGTTCCACATCGGCCGTCGTCCATTTTTGACAAGTTTGATATCATCAGATTCAATTTTCCATGCTCGTGATGATGCTTGAGATCATTTCTCGCTCTCATGCCATAATTTTTGGGCATTTTTTCAAAATGTTGCTCATCACCTCGATTTGCGTGCCACATTGGTCGTTGCCCCTTTTTGACAATCTTTATGTCACTAGATTCAATATTCCGCACTCATGATGATGCTTGAGACCTTTTCTCGCTCTCATCAATCCCTTTTTGTTCGGTATATTTTTACCCCTTTTTCGGGCTGAGCAATCCCTTTTACGAAAAAGGCACTTAGGGAGTTTCTGTTAAGCTCTTTTCTGACTCCTAAAACAATGAAAAGATCGCCGAGCAACCTTGCTTCCTTTCATGCTCGCTAAATGTATCTGAAAGGGCGTCTACCTAGTATAAGTTTACCCCTTTTTTGGACCTCATAGACTAATTACGAAAAAGGAATACTCTAGTCACATCGGCTAGAAGAGTTCTCCATTTACATCATTTTATGCTTTTTCGGGCCTTGGAGACTAACTTACGAAAAAGAACACCAATGGAGTCCACTGCCAGCTTTCAGACTCTCTAAACATGAAAGCGACCATGAGCAATCACCATCCTGGGCTCGTAAAAACCCAGAGGACGGTACTCACAACCACTGCAGAGTCTTCTTATCATTTTCAGACTCCTTAAAAATGAAAGCACCCATGAGCGCAAACAGTCCTGGGCTCACAAAATCCACAGGACAGTACCATTTCAGAGCACACTTTTATCCCTTCTTGGAGCTCATTAAAACTATGAAGAAGGACCCAATGGTGCTTCTCGATGCCACAACAGATCACGCCTACTCATATGGCAGCTTCCCCATTTTGGTCGCCTTTGTTCAGAGTATTCTGCAGTATGTCACCCTGAGAATCCCTCGAGAGCACCCATCATATTGACCCCCCAGAGTCAATACATACCCTTTAGTCCCTAAAAGCTATGATCCCCACACCTACAAATCAGTTCCCTACGCTGCTAGGTCAACCATGTCATCATGCTCTGAACAAAGAAAGTTTGAGTCTACCCACTCTATGACCCCAGTTACTTCCCATCCCTACAATTATGTTAGTCCTACCATCAGTACTACCACACTTCATTTCTACACATCGTGCTCCTATCAAGGAAACATCATTGCCTTGTTAGTTGCTGGTCTCCCTCTGTCGACGACAACCAAATTTATTCCAGAGTATAGACCTAGAGGTCCCTGTGTCTTGGACTCATCACCATTTATGATGAGTGCCTACAAATCATTTCGAGAAGAGTCCTCAGTGCCTCTCCAAATGGTTGTTTCTCACATGCTTGACTTCAACACCTTGATCACATCATTGAGACTCGCACAGGGTATTTTTCCTTTCGGTTATTTGTTGAAGACCCCAGATACCACCTGACTCTTCCACATTTGAATGTCTACTTATGGAAACAACCAATTACATTTTCCTATAGATATTCGGGTTGCGCATGGCGACAGTATTCAGATGTACCCCAGTTTTATACTCCCTCGAGTATACAGTTACATATACTCCTTAGAGTTGACTCAAATTCATTGACTCCCTACAAATGTTGGACACCTTTAGATTCAAAAATTCATCAACCCTTTTGAAACCTTGTTCAGAACGGTTGTCTCTTTATTCCAGTGTATCAGTTATTGAGATCAATCATGTTATGATCATGAGTACATCCCAAAATAGTGTCCCCTTTCGACCATTATGATGTACCAGCAGATTTTTTATTTTATTCAGGTCCCCCTTCTTAGGACTAACTGTTATGTATATGTCTTGATACGAGCATGGGTATGCCCGCCTCGTCCATCATCAAAGATTATTCCTCATTCATATTGAGGCCATGTAATATTTTTTGTTTTTTCAGCTTCCAAGGGTCTTGGATCCAGTCTCCAACCAGTCTCTTCTCTCCCCCAAACCGTAGGAAAAAGACAAAAGAACTATGATGTCTATCAGCCATACGATGAGCTCCCGCCCTCACACATCAGGGGGCAATCGGTTAACGCCCAAAAAGTGCTCACTAGCTCATTTCCTTATTCACATGATCCATTTGTCCACTTTTCCACCATTTGAGCCTCTAAAGCCATCAAAAGGTCACCAAAAGACCATAATGCACCTCTTTTTCCCCTCAAAATGAATATTTTTCCTCAAAAAGCATAAAAAAACCCTAAAAAAGAGTCCATAATTCCCAAAAATATTAAAAAGGGAATAAAAATATTCAAAATATTCAAAAAAGGAAAAAGGAGGGAAAAGGTACCTAAACCATGTTGGTCAATACCATTGGTTTCCTCAAAACCATAATGGTATTCCCCACCACCAAAAACTATAAAAAGGTGGTAGGGGCTCCTCACTTTCCATCCATCCATCATTCTATCCTCATGCTGAAAAAATCTCTCATGAGACTTTTGGCCATTTTCAGCATCTTGGAGAAGAGACCTTTGGAGCTTGGAGCTACTCACCTTGGGAGTTGCTCAACACAAATCCTCACCATTTGAGGTATCTTAATACAAAATACTTATTCTTTTATTTCTTGTTCTTGAATCGTTTTTAAAAATTTTATTTGTTATATGCACATGCTATTTAGAGTTAGATTTAATTTGTAATTTTTTTTGCTTTCAATATTCGAAACTGTTATCACTTTGTTGATAGGTGCCCATTGCACAAAGCTCGGTTGCAAAACCAAGCCAACAACATCCACGATCTATCCTATCCTCACTCTGCCAAAATCACTCCTGAAACCCTAGCTCACCATTTGAGTGAATTTCCCACTTGAGTGCCCCTTTTGGCCCATCATCCAAACAACTTGGAGAAGGAGAAGGAACCCATTGGAGCACGGAAGCAGCCCTCGTGGACTAATGCAAGAGCTCCACCAACCTCAACATTTGAGGTAAATTTAATACAAAACCAAATTTTTATTATCTTGTCATTATATTTTTCTTTCTATTAATGCTCATGCTAGGTTAAATTTAATACTGTTTTACTGCTTTAATTTATTGTTTATTGAAATGCTACTAAGGAGGCCCTTCTCCTTAGTAGGTGCTCATTTTCCTAAGCTAGGTTTAAAACCCTGGCTACAAGTGCGGATTGTGTCAAAGGTTGATGCCGTTGCTTCCTTCGGTGCCTTGCCGGAAACCAGGTCATACAAAGATTCTAACCGAGCGGTGATTGCATGGAATCCCTCATCCGCTTTCCTTGCCATCTTGTCTACTTCCGGAGAGGATACAATATTGAGCACTTGGACCAGGCGGCCCAACTATACCTCGGCGGGGAATGGCAATTTGCTGATCGTTTCCTACTCCTGATACCTTTTTGATCGGTTCTCTTCAAGCTCCCAGTCACTATCATCTGATATTGTTTTGGTCGATCCGTGCCCTGATTCATGGTGACTCTGCTCGTCCTATGCCAATACCCGATCATCTGGGCCCAATGGTGGGCCACCGGCTTCTATCTCTACTGGACTCATGGGTTGTCGCCATTTCTATGGCCACTCATTCACAACACCTTCCAAATCTTTGGACGTCACCTTATACGAGGTCTATAACCATTGCCGATCAGGATCACGGTGAGTTTGGATATGTATGGTATGTGGCCGAATTGCAAACGCCATGACAGGTGTGAACCGTGTGACAGTTTCTTCAGATATTCACGGGACCTGTGTTGCCGTGGCACAAAGCATCTCCCAATATAGCCAAAAATGCAATTGGCAATCCCAGAGTGTCTCTAGTTCTCGTACATTATCGTGCCCCCTGTCGTTCTATTGGAGCCGGACATTCCATGCCCTGGTACGTGCCAGGCTCTTTCCATACGACGAAAGCGATCAGTAACAACAACCAACTGTATGTAAAGGCACCCTTTCCTGATTGGATTTCCGCAGCATCCTCCATTAATTGATTCAAGAGGTACATGGACCAATTCATTTGGACCCCTTCCGCACATTGCTCAATGCATGCAAAAATGCCCGATTTGCATTGGTTAGGTCGACCACCCCTAACCACCTTGTAGGACATGATCTTAATGGCCGTGAGCACCGCCTGATCATTGCAGCTACTAGTGCGATACCCACGCCCATCTGTTTCTAGGCCATATTTTTGTGCCAACTGTAGCACCTGCTTCTTGTCATTGGCCTTCCCCTGGATGAACTGCGCCGGATCAACTCCATTCTTAGGCAAGCCGATTATGGATGAAATCAAGTCGACGGTGACCGGGACTTCTCTATCTAGCCACAACGACCCACCATGAAAACACACCAGGATCTTCTTTACACATGCATTCACCTCCGCCAACTGCCCAAAATGTGGCATATTAATAATCCCTAACAAGCCGACATGCTTTAATCCTCATGCCCAGCTTTGTATAGTCGGTGTTGGGGAAAGGCGCGTCTCCGGCACATAAGGGGCAAATGCAATGTCGAAGTAGGCCACCATATCATGATCGTCGTAGCGCAGGTGCATCAACGCCGGTTCAATATCCATAGAGCACTCCATTCCAACTGGGAGTGCTGGCATCTTCACACCATACTTCTGTTTTGGGTTTATCTTGCATGGGGTGGCATCCGACCGAACTGGAGGGATATACCCAAGGATGTCATCGGTGGAGAGTCCGGCCCATGGGACAGACTCACGAATGGGGTGACTGGAATGCCCCACCTGTTTCGGAGCTTCACCTACCATCGCAATGGACGACCGAAGCACCCTCTTACTCTGCGGGGACTCCGAGCGCTGACCTCCCCGTCGCTTCTTAGCAATTACGGATTCTCCCACCGACATAGTTGCTACCTCGGCCTCAAGGTTGATGGATGGCGCAGCTTCTTCTTCAACAATAGCCAGGATGAAGGGGGAATCAACTTCACTACTGATCTCAACAGTCTCTATCTCACTTGGCATACCTCACTATACTCAACAACAACACTCTACAAGGCCAACAACCTCTCCCAACGCACAACAACACTCACGAACCAGCAACAATACTCTGCAGCGTGCCACAATCTTACAAAAACAACTAAATTCTTGGTGCCTTCTGACCAGCTCCAATCCATTTTTATAGTATCCAACCAAACACCGTAATCATCACAAAATCAGGCATTAACTCAACCAAAATCCTGTATTAATGACACAAATCCGTCGTCGATCCGGTCTGTCGATCGGCCGAATCCGCCATTAATGCCCATCACTCGAACATCGTTGTTAATTAATTGTTTGAACTTTTGGAATTTATTACTGATTTGAACCAGTCGCTACACTGCCATGTTTTTCGACAGTTCCCAAAGCCTCCCTGCTTCCGTATTTCATCCATGGTAGTGCGACAGCCTGCCACCAATCATCCTGCAACACATCATTTTTTTTAAAAAAAATTTGATGCGACTCAAGCATCGTGATGTTCCAAGCTTGTGCGATAAGGCTTCAACCTATGACCATTTACCATCTTGGGGGGCATCACCCCATCCAACTGCTTCAACTGAACCACTCCTCCGGAAGTAATACTACTGATGCGATAGGGACCAAGCCAATGCATCTGCAACTTGCCTAGATGTTTCATAAACTTGTTGTTGTACAATAGCATCAAGTTGCCCTACTGAAACTATTTATTTTTGATGTGGTGATCATGCCATGCCTTCTGTCGATCCTTCTCGACCCCCTAGTGGAACCCAACGATGAAATGATCTTCTTCCAGCTGCACCAATTACACCAGACGGTCATTTAATGCTGCTACATCATCCATGCCCATGACAGCCACAATTCGTAGACTCGGAACAATATACTCCATTGGCATAATCACTTCTTGTCCATATGCCAACTTAAATGGTTTCTGTCATGTCAACCGTTTACATGTGGTGCGATAGGCCCACAACACTGCTGGGATTTTGAGATCCCATACGTCGCGGTTCGCATTGCACACCTTTGTCAGCGCATGCTCCAATGCCTTGTTAAAAGCCTCCACCGTGCTATTCACCTGTGGATGATAGGGTGTACTCTTCTTATGCTATATCTACAACTCATCCGTCAATGTGCTGATGGTGCAATTAAGAAAGTGGCTACCTTGATCACTCAGCAATATCTTTGGGCAGCCGAAGTGAGTGATAATGTTATCAAACAAAAATCGCGCCACCGTGGCCATGGAACAATCAACTACAGGTGCTGCCTTGGCCCACCGGGTCAAATACTCTGTCGCCATGATGATATACCGCGCACTCGTGCATTTCCCTAGTGGATTGATCGGTCCTACAAAATCCACGGCCCATTTGTCGAATGGTTTCAATGTTATTTGAGGCATCAGCAGCATCTCATCATGTTTGGACGGTTTGCTAGTTCGTTGACAAACATCATAGGACCGTGCATAGTCTGTCGCATCATTATGCAGTGTAGGCCACCACGGCCCTGCATGCAACACCTTCCTAGCCATCACCCGACCGCCATAGTGTCCTTCTATTATTCCTCCATGTGCTTCAGCCAATATCGACACTTTCTCATGTGGTAAGACACATCTACACAATATCTCATCAGCGCCCATTTTATACAACTCTCCTGCGATTAGCTGGAAGTCTGCGGCCTTAACTACCAATTGCTTCTTCTGACTGGTGGTGAACTTGTCTGGTGCAGTACCCATTGTCAGAAACTGGATGATGTCATCAAAATAGTCATCAATGACGCCAACCTTAAATAGTTGTGCATCCGGTAACCCTTCTTCAATATTGGTTGGTTCCTCCCTTATATCAATCCGCGATAGATGGTTAGGACCGGCATTCAACTGGACTGGCTTCACAATGACTTCGAAATCAAACTCGTGAAAAAGAAGTAGCCAGTGGCATATCTTCCCCCCCAACATAGGCTTATTGACTAGGTATTTCAATGCGGAATGGTCAGTGAACATTTTAAAGTGCCCACCCAACAAATAGTGTCTGAACTTCTGTAGTGCGTAGACCATTTCCAGACCCTCTCGCTCAGTGGTGGTGTAGTTGCATTCGGTGGACGACAACTTTCGACTAGCGAAAGCAATGGGGTGATCAAGATGTCCTTCGCCAGGCTGAGCCAATACGACTCCCAATGCGATTGATGAGGCCTCGACATGTACATGGAACTCCTTACTCCAATCTGAAAATACTAGTATGGGTGTCGAAGCCATCTTCGTATTTAGTGTGCCGAAACTATCTTGACATTCCAGAGTCCATTGAAATAGCACATCTTTCTTCAGCAATTTCTCCATAGGGGCGGTAACCGCTGCATATCCCTCAATGAACTTGTGATAATACCCCATATGCCCCAGAGTCGCTCGTAAATTCTTAACAGTGATTGGTGGTTGCAAACTCAAAATGAGTGCAATATTAGCCGGATCGACCAACAACCCTTGCTTACACACGATATGACCCAACAATATCCCAAATGGTGCACAAAAAATACATTTCTTCAAGTTCAGCGATATCTGGTGCTGTCAGCAGTGCTCAAGAATTAACCACAGATTGACCAGATGATCGGGGATCAACCCATAAATTGTCCAATCATCCATGTATACTTGCAAAAAATTTTGAATAAAGTCTTTGAATGCAGTAACAACGACTCGGGAGAATATCGCAGGTGCATTCTTCAAACCAAACGACATTACAATGTATTGAAAGCAACCCCATTCAGTAACGAAAGTTGTCTTGTAGCGATCTTCTTTGGCAATGCGAATCTGATGGTATCCAGAGAACCCATCGGTGAATGAGTACATCTCCTAGCTTCCCACCCATTCAAGTACTTCGTTAGTAAACGGGGTCGGAAAAGGGTCATGCAAGCAGGCATCATTCAACTTCCGCAAGTCGACACAAATGTGCACCTCACCGATTTTCTTGTCCTGCACCACCATAGGACTGATCCATTCGGACTTGTCCACTGGTTCAATAATACCAGCATCCAACATGCGATCAAGTTCTGCCTTAACCTTTTCCTTATGTTGCGGATTCGGCCGATAAGGTCGCTGTCAGACTGGCTTAGCATCTAGTTTTAAAGGAATCCTCATCTCCCCTAAATCACCTAGGATCCCCTTCATATCGGAAAACTTCATAGGAAACAAGTCTTGAAACTCAAGGAGTAAATCAGTGACTTTGCTCATCATCTCGTCATCCCAATAGTCCCCAATATTTGCAAACTTGGGAGTGGCCTCTGTGCCGATATTGAGCTTACGAAGCTTCAATGGCTGACTGAATGGATTACTTGGTGCAGCAGGTGGTACCACATCATGACTTCCTTCAGACTCAAAAATGTTGACATTCCGGGGATCGTCCTCATCCTCTGGCCCACCGGTGATGTTGAAGCACTCCATGAGAGACTACATCTAATAGTATGTGTGTGGATCGATAGGGTAGGCTTCCGAAACAACTTGAAGTACCACATCGCGGATGAGCTATAAGGAATTATTGACGTCAGGGTTGACATCCGAAAAAGTGAACGTATGAGTGAAACAAATGATCAACTCCCCCCATGTTGTAATTTCTCTGTGCAACTCGGCTGCAGTATACCATGAGCGTGGCATCTCATCTAAGGTATGGATAAAAGCATCGACCCACTCATCTCTGGGTTGTGCTACCCATAACTATTGGCATTCCATCACGTGATCACTAGGAATATTTCGACCATCATACTTTCCAGTGGGATAAACCTCAGGATCACTGAACCGAACCATCATCAACCTTCGAAACTGTGACCAATCATCAATGGATTTCTTTTGTGTCGCCCACCAGCATGCTGGAGCAGCCTTCAGTGCTTCCTCCGATGCCAGCAATCACTATGGTTTTGAGACTCGTTCTTCAAATTCTGTCAAAATGTTGGTTAAGCCAGGAAACCCCTCATAGACTGGCAGTGTGACTGTTTCTATCGCAACACGATATAAAGATTGCGTAATTAAGCCACATTTTCAGAGCGACACTTCGTGCAAGTGGTTCTGCCAATGTTCTAATGCCTCATCAAAGTCAGAAGACGCAGAGCTCTCGCTGCGCCATCCCAGCTCACCATTGGCTGTAGGATGAATATAGTCTTCAAAAATATTGAATGCATGGTCCCATCTAGTGTGATTGTCATCCTTTATAGGCTCAATGTATTGGCGTCCTTTAGCTGGATCCAACGGGGCTATGACTCTGAGATCGCGATTCTCAAAGGTCATCATGCACCTCTTGAAGTTGATTACATCTCCACTATCATTAGCCCATCCAATCCCCAATAGCGCAGGATAGGAGCTTCCTCCCTCAACCACTTCAATGACATCGAAGTTAGCATAAGTCTTCATGCCCTCAATATCAACCGTTAGCCACAAAACTCGCCCAATGGGTGTTACTTTCGCATGGTTAGCCAACCGGAGCTGCACAGGTGACCAGCTCAATGGGGGACTCCCCATTTTCTGCCACGCCTGCTTGGTTAAGATGTTAACATCTTAACCAAGATCAAGAATAACTGAATCGACATCATAATCACCAATCTGGATGTTCATTCTCATCTCCTTGCTAGTCTTTCGTCGCTATAGGGAGTTTACTACCGACTCCTGTCATCCTTTCGGGAATCGCTGCAACCATCCCTCAATCTCAACGAGGGTAGCCGGATCCCGAGCCAATAACAGACAACTCTCAAGAAAACTTTGCAATGTTCACGATGGTGTCGACGGAATGCCCTCCGATGCAGTGTCAAAAACAAGGGGCATATCACAAACAACAACCTTACCGTGGTATTTATCCAAGGTGCAACGTGCCTAAAGGAATGCCTCCCATTCAACATCTATGTCAAATGGTACCATCTTCTGGCCTGCCAATCGAATCAGCGGTCGTGAGCTATCTTCCCTAGTCCTTTTTCCTCCATGAGTTACAACAGCCACCGAAGCATCTTGTGGTCGCAGTTCTGTAGAAATTTTTGCAATATTTTCACCCTGCATTTGAGTCTGTTGCATTCCCCTGTGGGTTCACATTTGGATTTGCATTCTGATTTGGTCAGGGGGGCTGGTTCTGTACTGGTTGCTGTACCTGGTTTTGGATTGGTTGCTATACTTGGTTCTGGGCTAGATGCTGCGGCTGGGTCTGATTCTGTATCTGCGGAGTGTTCCCAGCCTGCCATCGTGCAATCAACTGTGGACAATTCTCAAATGTATGATCATTAACAAAATAGAACGTAGACTGATTCTATAATAGTGGACAGTCTCGCTTCCCCCACACCGCACAGTGATGGCATTGAATAGGTCCATGACCACCTCATCCTCCTCCTCAACCAAATCCTCCACCATGTCTGCCCCGGTATCCTCCTCAGAATCCACCCTGCTATTGGTAATGCGGCTGCATGGGATTCTGTTGCATGCCTTGCCCCTGCGGTGCATACTGCAGTTGCTGGACATACTTTGGCTGTTGCGGAGCCACTTGCATTAGAGCGTATTGCGGCACGAACTGCTGCGGTTGTTACTGCGGTACAAAATGCATCTGCGGTTGAGGTAGTAGCTAAGCTACCTGTGGTTGTAGTTGTGGTTGTTGCATATCCCGCTGATCGTACTTGATGTAGAATGCATCACACATTCTTTCTTGTAGCAACCCATCTACACGACAATCTTTGTCACCGTGACCCACCGACTTGCAAAATTTGCAATAAAGATTTCTCAGGGTTGTGACCATTTTCTGCATATAATGGCAATTTTTGTGACTGTTCCCATACACATGGAAAACATGACACCATGGCATGCTTATGCCATTCAATGGGTTTGGTGCACCTGACACCAAATAATTGTGGAAATCCAGGCAATTATCCTTCGTATGCCCTTCCCCCCAGCATCGTGTACACCACACTTCATCACGCTGTTCCTTGTTCTTCTTCAAATCTTGCAACTGCATAGTCAAGTTAGCGAGCTGTGTCTATATCTACGACATTCCGGTTGCATTATCTCCAATCGGTGATGCCTCCAATCACATTGCAATCTCTAGAGCTTCACTGGGCATCGAGATGTTTTGTTGCATCAACGGAAACCGAATATGGGGTAGCAGTGCCGCAGTGAAACACTCTTTATGTTGGACGGTGCTCATATCAAAACTAACCTTTTCCATCAGCATCTTGAATCGCTGGTCGAAATACCATACCATCTCATTGGGATACTGATTAATTTCCTTCAATTCTATGATGTATTGAGCTTTGGACTTGGGCCGTCTAAATTCAACAATCAGCCTATCCCGAATATCATCCAGTGACTTCTCTGGGGCTTCTGTAGGGACTAGAACAAAATTCATGAACCAATCTAATGCACGATCTCGTAGAGTCGTGGCTAACTGTCCTTTCTTAACATCAACATTAGTGATCTGTTTCATGGTCTAGACCGCTTCACACAAAAACTAATAATGTTCTGGGTTGTCTGTCACACTTCCGTGGAACAACGGTAACTTACCATCATCGTCCACCATTCTGGGCTTCCTTGCTCCTTTCACTGTGCTATTACCAATTAACTTCTATGGAATTGAAAAACTTGGCGGTGTCAAAGTGGTATTTCTTGTTGTTTGTGAGATAGTGAGTGGAGGTGTGGGTACGTTGGTGTCGGGGTTTGGTGTTGCTTCTATCCTGGGTGTAGCCTAGCTGTCTTTGTCAGGACTGTGAGGTTGCTTCGTCCCATGTGGTCTTCCTTCGCGGCTTTGCGGTTTGATCGCAGCAAGACCTTCTCCTGTCCTCTGCCTCTTCTCCTGTCGAAACCTCGCTCCTCCGCTTGTAAGACCACTTTCTTCCTCGGCTTCGCTCACAGTCTCCTCATGGTCTACACCCATCTACCCCTTACCATTCTATGTACCATTCCCCAATAGTTGTAGTACCCATAGCCTCCACCCACTAAGCTATCTATTGATCAAGATGCATCTTCAATATACCCTTTTCGCAGATTAGCATCTTAATCGACAGTTGGAGCGACAGCAGAAACCTTCCAATTGGTTCGCGAAATAAATATCTTTCAGCTTCACTATAGGATTTCTGCGTGTCATCGCAAATTCAATGATATATCCCTCCAAGATGCTATCGAGCCAAACTTTGACATCCCACGATGCCTTATTATCGACTTCCTGCAGCTTCTGAATCAATTCTGGGGTCCAAGCCGTCTCCTCACCACCCTGGAAATTCCTCTTTTGGAAGGTCAGCGTTGACAACCATTCATACAGGATGACTGGGAATTCATAGAAAAACCATTCGTGCGGACCGTCGTGAATGTATTTTCCCACCCAGTGATCTACTATCAGTCGCGTGTTCCGGCTTTCTTCTTCAACAAACTCTTGCAACTTTTGATCAAACCAGCTCTGTATATCAGGCTTCGTTGGGTGCCACAACATGTCCTCCTTTCACTCTTCACACGGTCCCGGCAATGGAATCAATTGTTGACCAACGCGACTCCAGTTGATAGGGGTTCCACTTCACTATCAACACATGCCGTAGTCTTTCTGGGAACCGGCCCGGGCAGGTTTTATCCCGCCCAACAACACTTGCGGAGCAGATGAGGTCTCACCCGAGGCGTCTAGGAAGAGCAGACATAACCATGTTTCCACTAAGGAAGGATGAGGGTTGCGGCTATATGAACTAACTCTATTGCAACATTAAACAAGGATCCCAAACATTGACATGTATTCATAACGCATTATTCAATCGCAACATTCATTATCACAGCAATAGCAACAGTAAAGCAACATTGCATCAAGGAAACATAGCATTATTCATGAAGTGCGACATTGCATTACCATAAACAAATAGAAAGAACCTAGGAATTGCACCAAAATAGTTTCATCATATCATATTATCACTACAAAACCTTAGATACAATATCTCCTCAACGATCAGGTCTCGACAATATCTCACAAATGCGCAGAAACAACCCAACCATGTGCTTTTCTTCACCTAGATTCCACCTCCCTAATACCTATGAATCTTATCTATATATAGGCTTCCGCCATTACAATGCTTGTCCACTTACTAACAACTTCCTAACCAACATTTGGACAAGTGATCTAATATCTAACTAACTTGGTACAAAATCGACCAAAAACCCGCATTCTGCAGTATAACTGACTCAACATTACATAATATGTGGTCCAAATGACCCAAAACCCGCATTTCGTGGTACAATTGACCCAAAATACATAACTAATCTTTTGATCATCGCCATTCGTGTCACCTTCTTGCCATTCGCACCATCTTTTTCCTTGTCGCAGCATTGGAGATGTTGTGATAGCACTCTACCAGACCACCTTCCAACAAAAGACTGCGGCAATCAAGGCAGAGATTGAGAAACTCTTGAAGGCCGGCTTCATTTACCCTATCCCATTGATAGAGTGGGTCTCAAACATCATCCTTGTTAATAAAAACCAGGGTGCCATCTGTGTCTGTGTCGATTATCAGGATGTCAACAAAGCTTGTCCCAAGGACAACTACCTAACTCCCTTTATTGACCATATTATCGACAATTGTGCTGGAAGTGTCATTTTTTCATTCATGGATGTCTTTTCCGGATACAACCAAATTGAGATCCACCCTGCCGACTAGCAAAAGACTGCATTCATCTGCCCTTGGGAAACATTTGCGTATCGTAAACTTCCGTTTGGTCTTAAAAATGCTGGTGCCACATTCCAGCGGGCCATGTCATAAGCTTTCCAAGATGTGAAGGACTTCATGGAACCTTACTTGGATGACCTCCCTGCCCACTCAAAGCAGTGTGAGTTCCACTTAGATCATCTGATGACCATTTTCCTCAGATGTAGGTGATACAATATCCGTCTGAATCCTCACAAGAGTATTTTTTGTGTCGAGTCTGGACGCCTCTTAGGGTTCATCGTCTTGAAATATGGGATATTCATTGATCCCTAGAAGATGGAAGCTATCATTGCTCTTCCACCTCCGACCAACATTACGGAGCTTCAGAGTCTGCAAGGACGTGCAACTTATTTAAGGCATTTTGTTTGTAATTTCAAACAAAATACGAAGGGTTATATGAGAATGATGAAAAAGACATCTCGTTCATTTGGGATGATCAAGCTCAACAATCTTTTGAAAGTTTAAAACATGCCATCATGCAATCCCCTGTGATTCAACCATCGAATTACTATCAAGATTACATTTTATATCTCGCAGCTTCCAACACCACCATCACCATGGGTTTGGTACAGGAAGGCTAGAACGCCCAAGAACATGTGACTATTCTAGCAAAGGTCTCATTGACACTGAAACTCATTATTCACATGTCGAGAAGCTCACTCTCGTGGTAGTCATTGCCATGCAGAAGTTTCGTCATTACATTTTTCTCCGCACCACCACTATCATCATTGATTCGAACCGCATGTACCACGTTCTGACTCGTCAGGTGCTTGGGGGCAAGTATTCACGCTAGATCGTGATACTGCAAGAGTTCGATCTTCTTTTCGAAAAAGCCAAGTCAAAAAATTCTTTGGTGTTCGCTGAGCTCATCTACGACCTCCCTCGTACTGATACCAGATCTGAGCCCAATGACTCATTTCCAGATGAGTCATTGTTTCTTATCAATACGTCTGATCCATGGTATGGAGATATCACATTGTATCTTCAAACCCAACGCTTCAACACTGAATTGTCTCGCAACGACCGACATTGAATACACCACCATGCAAAGTATTATTTGATTATCAGTGATACTTTGTACCGTTGTGGTATCAACTCTATCCTTCGACGTTGTCTGACTCATGATGAGGCTGAACGCGTTCTGAATGACTGTCACACTGGGGCATGTGGCGGTCACCTCTCTGGGATGGTTATAGCCCTAAATATCTTGCGTGCAGGATATTATTGACCATAAATCTTCAAAGATTGCATTGAGGCCGTAAAAAAATGTCCTCCATGTCAACATTTTCATACCAAAAAGCACACCCATCCCACCCTGTTACACCTAGTTATTTTCGTTGGCCCCTTCGCTAAGTGGGGCATCGATTTCATGCATTGCAAGCCTACCTCATCCGGGGGGCATAGTTATGTCATTGTAGTTGTGGACTACTTTACAAAGTGGGCTGAGGCAATTCCTACATACATGAACGATGGAAAGACCACTGCACTCTTCATGTTAATCATGTAATAGCGTGGTTTGGAGTCCCTCAAGCGATAGTTACTGACCATGGTTCACACTTTATGAACCACATGGTTGACGAGTTGAGCGACAAATTGGGATTTCTCCATGAAAACTCAACACCGTACTACCCTCAGTTGAACGGACAAGCCGAGGCCATCAACAAGGTCTTGAAAACTATGGTCCATTGGATGGTGGGTACGCACAAGGCCAATTTGCATAATATGCTATTCTCCACGCTTTGGGATTATCGAACCTCTGTCGAAACTGCCACTGGATTTACTCCTTTCCAACTAGTGTATGGATTGGAGGTGGTCCTGCCCATTGAGTGTGAGATTTCATCTCTCAAGCTCGCCATCAAACTTCTCCCAAACACTACTGCCGAGGAAGAATGCTTCCTCTACCTAGCTAAGCTCAACGAGACTCACTGAGATTCCGCTCTTGCCAACATGGCTCATAAGAAAGACATCAAAGTGTAGTACGACAAGTCAGTAGAACCTCGCACCTACACCGAGGGAGATTTGTTCCTCACATATGACCAAAAGCATGATAAGCTGGGGGCAAGAAAGTTTGAGTCCATGTGGATGGACCTTACATAGTGAAACACGTCTTAGAGAAGGGAGCTTATGAGCTTGAAGACTATGACGAGATATATTTGGGTGAACCCCGCAATGGGATTTACCTGAAGAGGTACTATGCTTGAGTCTTTCATGCATAAGAACTTTTGTATATACTATACATGGCATGCATGTGTGTTTTCTGTGTGGTGTGACGCTTTTATTTCTTGCCTATTTAGGTCTTGTTTCGTTTCTTATACCATGTTCTGTTTGCGTGTGCAGATGGCAACGTGTTATGGATTTGCGGACGGCGCGAGTCGGCATACCCGTAACCTTGCTTCGACAGCCTAGGTACTTTATTCACCTACCGACGAGCTCATTAGCTCAAGGGGAATGTGTCTAGGTTTCGCAACCAACAATGCTGCAGAATATCAAGCAATCATTGGAACCCTAACTGACGCAATTTCTTTGGGTATGGACCATTTTGTTATACACCTGGATTCTCAACTACTGGTCTCTCATCTTAACTGAGTCTACGTCATCCGCGATCCTACCTTATTTCGTCTTTATCGACAAGTCTGTCTTCTGGAAAGGTCCTTCGAGTACATTCAGTACTTGCACATTCCACGAGACATTAACACAGTTGCCTACTCTATGTCCAACTTCATCTTAGATTGGTACATTGCACACACATAAGCATATTTATGAATTGTTAAAAGTAGACATAACATGTAAATAACTCATTTTATATATAAGCAAACACATAGCAAGACCACACAATTCATTAATTTTGAAACACGTAATGTATAAATCGTCGTAATGTTTGTATATGTATATATCTCAAAAAGTAGTGTTGGTACAAAAATCTGAAGCATGACGGCTTTCAGTGAGTCTCTACAAAATATGAAGCCTCGTAGCTTTTAGTGGTACAAAACCTGAGGCCTCTAAGCTCTTAGTACATACATAGTAACAACATAAGGCCTAGCGCCTAGCCCATACAACCCTAGGTGGTCTAACAACTCTGGCCTGTTGATGTATATGTAACTTCAGAATGTATTTCATCTATGTATAATGTACTCCTATAGAGATGTGTTATTCCTCTATAAGGAAGTGTCGTCATATGTATTGACAAGTGTCGGAAGTGTCGTAACTTGTTGATGGGTTATTAGACCACCATGTGTGGGGTCGGCCCTAATTAAGTTAACCATGGGTTATTGTACTAAGCTAGACAAGTCGGCCCATAAGTTTATTGGGAAGTCAGGACAAGTATAAATAGAGATCTCCTTATCTCTATTTTGATCACTTTAGAACTCACTCTTCCTTCACTCGGAAAGTGGTGCACATGTGAGGAGGAGGATCATCTGCTAGGAGGAGTCTATCTCTGTGTACTTTGGTTGTACTATGGTTGTATCATTGCTCTATCTATCTCTGAGGAAGTTGTGGGGTTTTTCACCTTAGGGTTTTCCCCACGGAAACTTTGTGTGTCTATTGTCTCTTATGTTTGCATATTGTGATAATTGATATGCTTGATATGATTGATATGCATTGATATACTGTACATGTTATTCTCTCAGTAAATATCATAGAGTATATTTAATTAATGCTAAAAAATTAACATGGTATCAGAGCTAACCTGAGAAGAAGACATTGTGTACTGACAAAAACCAGGGTTTCTTGTTTATTGGGTTTCTCTCCACAGATTTTGGAAAAGTAATATGATAGATTGACTCTCCTCAACAAGGTGAATCTATCTGTCCAATCAGAATTCAATTCTGAGCACTTTTAGTTTTGGCCCTAAAAATTAGGGTTTCCAAAAAAATAGGAATTTCTAAAATCTGAAGACACATATGGAAGCTCCTTGAAACAATGGAAGTTTAGAGATTTGGATCTATATTTTTGGCTGGGTAAAACTCCGGGAAACTCAAACCCTAATTCAGGGTCCTCCTAAGTGAATCCGAGAAGACTAAAAGGCACTTCTGAAGGGTGAAAATTTGCAGAAATCAAATTCTGAGTATACCAGGCTGATCATCTCATCAAGGTGCATCTTTCTATCCTTTCATAAAGTTGAAATTCACATTTTGAATTTTTAGTGTTTCTCTAACAAACCCTAATACGGGACCAGATCTAGTTTTTAGCAAATCAAGTGGTAAGACCTAAATATTCTCTATTTCCATTTGAAGTACTCTTTAAGATGTTTCACCACACCAAGCTTGAGGATAAGGTTGAAGGGACTGATAACTTCTGAGCCTAGAAGTATAGGATTGGGTTAATCCTAGAAGAAAATGAATTGGACACCTACATCAGCTCTGAGGTCCCTATCCCAGAGGATGAAGAGGCTAAGGTATTCAATAAGAAGAACTTGGTCAGCGCAAAGAGAATCATTGCTGATTCTATCAAAGACCATCTCATACCACATGTGTCATCTCTGAAGACACCCAAGGAGATGTTTGACTCTTTGACCAAGCTATTTGAAGGGAAGAACATAAATCAGAAGATGACTCTACGGAATCAATTGAAAGGGGTCAAGCTGTTGAATGGAGAGACTATTCAATCTTACTTCTCCAAGGTCTCTCCGATCAAGGAACAACTTGAAGCTGTGGATGAAGTAGTAGACAATGGCGAAGTTGTTATGACCACTCTGAATGGCCTACCTAGGTCATGGGACTCTTTTATTCAAGGAATCTGTGCAAGAAAGAAATTGATCTCTTTCAATAGACTGTGGGAGGAATGCTCTCAAGAAGAAGCAAGGCTTGTAGCATGAGAAGAAAAGATGGGAAGTGAAGACCAAGCTCTCGCAGCCCACACTAAAAGGAGCAAGCCTAAGAGAGAGTCATATTATAACAATAAATATTCACACTACCATCAACATAAAGAAAAGAAAGATCTCAGGTGCTTCACATGCAACGAGAAGGGACATTTTGCTGCAGATTGTCCCAAGAAGAAAAACAACAACTTCAACAAGAAAAAGAAGAGCAACAAGAAGAGATATCATTCTCATGCTACTGAGGATGATGAACCTCCAAAGAAGAAGGCTAGAGTAGAAAGTGATGATGATGACTCATCAAGCGAAGAAGAGTATGTTCTAATCTCTGCTCTCATAGGTACTATTTCTCATGGATCTAATGATTGGCTTATTGACAGTGGGGCTTCCAAACACATGAATGGGTTTAAAGAATCTTTTGTAAATCTATCTGAACATGAATCACCCCATAAAGTGAAACTTGGGGATGACTACCAATACCCCATCAAAGGACTTTGTGAAGCCTCCTACAACCTAGATTCTGGAAAATCTTTGAAGATGAAAGAAGTTCTTTATGTACTTGGGATCAAGAAAAACCTACTCTCCATATCTAATTTGGATGAAAAAGGTAGGAGGGTTGCATTTCTAGATGGCCATGTTTTAATGTGGCTAAAGGGAAATACCATAGAAGATGCAATGGTGATTGGAGAGCAAGAGGGAGGGTTGTATAAATTGAAGGGACAACCTGAACATGCCATGGTGCATGATTCCATGGATCCAAGTGAACTTTGGAATAGAAGACTTGCACATATGCACTATAGAGATTTACCAATTGCAAGTAAGGCTGTAGAAGGTCTTCCCCAAATCAAGACCAAGCATGAAGGTGTTTGCAAATAATTTGAAAAGGGAAAGAACATAAAGAAGGAATTTCCAAGCAGTGAAAGCAAGGCAAAAAGTATCTTGGAAATTATCCATGTCGATGTATGTGGTCCGATGTCATCCAGCTCCCTGAGTGGGTATGTTTACTATGTCTCTTTCATTGATGACTTCTCCAGGAAGACTTGGGTCTACTTCTTGAAGAACAAAGATGAAGTGTTTGATAAGTTCAAGGAATTCAAAACCTTGATGGAGAACCAAACTAACAAGAAGATCAAAACATTTAGATTCGACAGTGGTGGAGAATTCACTTCAGGTGACTTCAAGAAGTTATGCAGTGATTCAGGGATTAAGAGGGAGTTGACTGCTCCTTACAATCTAGAACATAATGGAGTTGTAGAAAGAAAGAATTGAACAATCATGGAAGCAGCAAGGGAAATGCTACATGACCAGGATCTACCTATGCATCTATGGGCAGAAGCAGCTAGGACAGCTGTATATGTGTAGAACAGAACACCCCACAAGATATTGGACAACAAGACACCAGAAGAGGTCTTCTCTGGTAAGAAACCTGAAGTCAACCATCTCAAAATATTTGGTTGTCGAGTATACACATATTTCCCAAAGGAAAAGAGGACCAAACTAGATCCTTTAGGAAAGAAGGGTATCTTTGTGGGTTACAGTGAAAGCTTGAAGGCTTACAGAATATACTTTCCAGGTTTCAAGAAGATTGATATCAGCAGGGATGTGACATTTGATGAAAACTCAGCATTCATCAAATCAAGGAAGACACGTATTGAAGATTATGAAGAACCTAAGGAAACTAGATTTCAAGACACTACTATGACTGAAGCAATTCTAGATGCAGATCGTGAAATTGAAGATCCGCAAGAACCTGTACATCCACCCCGTGAGAATAACTCTCACAAGAAAAAACCTACATGGGCTACGGAGGTCATTCAAGATGCAAAAAGATACGGCATTCCAGAAGAAGAACACAGAGCAAAGAAGAGAACTAGATCTTATACCAGCTATGTTGCTTTACTCTGTGATATCATGAACAAAGAACCTTCCAATTATGAAGAAGCAATGGAAAAGAAAGAATGGAAGGATGCCATGGTCGAAGAATACCAATAAATAATGGAGAATGATGTTTGGGATGTTGTCCCAAGACCTGAAGGGAAGTCTGTTGTGACTTCCAAATGGATCTACAAGATCAAGCATGTTGCAGATGGCAGCATAGAGAAATAAAAGGCAAGATTCATAGCTCATGGCTTCTCTCAGAAAGAGGGAATAGATTATGAAGAAACTCTTGCTCCTATATCCAGGTACACTTCCATTAGAACAATACTTGCTCTGGCTGCAGTGACGAAATGGAAGATACACCAGATGGATGTCAAGACTGCTTTCTTGAATGGTGTAGTTGAAGAGGAAGTGTATGTGGAGCAGCCACTTGGTTTTGAAACACATGATAGGAAGTCATATGTGTGCAGATTGAAGAAATCCTTGTATGGCTTGAAGCAAGCTCCCAAAACTTGGTATGGTAGGATGGACAGTTTCCTATCTAGTTTGGGCTTTACCAAGTGTAAAGAGGATTCCAACCTTTACTACAAGGTTGAGGAAGGCAATTCTATGATACTACTCCTATATGTGGATGACTTGTTTGTTACAGGTAATGATAGATTGGTTGCTGATACCAAGAGGAAGCTTGCTGCCGAGTTCGAGATGAAGGACTTGGGGATGATGCACTATTTTCTAGGCATGGAGGTGTGGCAGAGTGCAGCTGGGATCTTCCTTGGACAAGGGAAGTATGCAGTAGAGATCCTCAAGAGGTTCGAGATGATGGACTGCAAGGCCACGGCCACACCTATGGAATCGAACCTGAAGCTTCTGTGAGATGCTTCATCTGAGCTGGTTGATGTCACTATATATTGTCAGATGATTGGGTCCTTGATGTACTTGACAAACACGAGACCATATATTTACTTTGTGGTGAACACATTGAGCTAGTTCCTGATGGATCCAAGGAGTGTTCACCTGGTTGCTGTAAAGCATATTCTGAGGTACCTGAAGGGTACAGTTGACTATGGGCTCAAGTATAATGCGAATCAAAAGTTTAACCTGCAGGGTTATGTTGATTCAGATTGGGCAGGCAGTGATACAGATAGGAAGAGCACTTCTAGGTGCTGCTTCAGTATGGGATCAGGTGTGATCTCTTGGTTTAGCAGGAAGCAGTCCTGCGTAGCACTGAGTACAGTCGAGGCAGAGTATGTTGTAGCTTGTTCAGCTAGTTGTGAGGCAATATGGCTTCAGAAGCTACTATCTTAGTTATTTGATCTACCTCTAGAGGCTACTGGTATCTTTTGTGACAACTAGAGTTGTGTGAAGCTGTCTAAGAACCCTGTGTTCCATGACAGGTTGAAACACATAGAGATGAAATACCACTATATCAGGGATATGGTGCAGAGAGGAATAGTGAAGCTCCTGTATGTTGCGATGGATGAGCAGATTGCAGATGTGCTGATGAAGCCACTAGCCAAAGTGAAGTTTGAGTACTTCAGAGAGAGGCTTGGTGTTCTTCAGATCGACGACACTTCGAGGAAGAAGTGATGGAGACATTTTGCTAAAGCCATTCCAAGCATGGTGGAAGGAGGATCCTTCACATGGTTATGGATGTAAGCGCTGGATGATGAGCATCAAGATGATGTTCTAGTTTCTGCTCCATATGATCAGTTGGATCATTTATGTATGTATGCATCATGTTGGATGCTGGATATGATCAGTTGGATCATTTATGTATGTATGCATCATGTTGGATGCTGAATATGATCAGTTGGATCATTTATGTATGTATGCATCATGTTGGATGTTGTATATGATCAGTTGGATCATTTGTATGTATTTTGTATATGCATCATGTTGGATGCTTAGACCATGTATCTGTATATGTATCAGGTGGATACTGTGTATGATCAGGTAGATCATGTATGTTGATATGTATCAGATAGATACATTGTGTGATCAGGTGGATCATGTATCTATGTATGTATTAGGTGGATACATTGTATGATCAAGTGGATCATGTATGATGATATGTATCAGGTAGATACTTGGTATGCATCAAGTAGATGCATTGTCTGACCATGATGATCATGGATGACGAGCTTCAAGATGTTGCTCCAGATATCATGCATCAGGACGATGCAATGATGATGATCAGGATGATCATGTGTACATCAGGATGATGTATGGTGAGTATCAAGTTGATACTCTATGGCCATGGAACAGGTTGTGCAGATGAGCATGTAAGTAGACCTGGGAGATCTGGATAGGATGAAAAAGGCCTCAAATTCTCTTTTGAGGCATTGGTCTGGGATGGCATGTAAGTAGACCTGAGAGATCTGGACAGGATGAAAAAGGCCTCAGATTCTCTTTCGAGGCATTGCCATGACCACATGTAATAAGTCCTGGAGATCTGGACAGGATGAAAAGGGCCTCAGATGCTCTTTAGGGTTCTTGCTTGGTAAGACACTCTTTTAAGGTTTTGTGGTGACAACATGGAATAAATCCTAGAGATATGGACAGGATGAAAAATGCCTTAGATGCTCTTTAGGGTTCTTGCTTGGCAAGACACTAGTTTAAGGTTTTGTGGTGGGGGTCACATGTAATAAGTCCTAGAGATCTGGAAAAAATGAAAAAGGTCTCAGATGCTCTTTAGGGTTCTTGCTAGTCAAGAGACTCTTTTAAGGTTTTGTGACAGTCACATGTAATAAGTCCTGGAGATCTGGACAGGATGAAAAAGGCCTTAGATGCTCTTTAGGGTTCTTGCTAGTCAAGAGACTCTTTTAAGGTTTTGTGATGCACATAATAAGTCCTGAGGATTCCATAGTATGGCCAGTGATGATGAAGAACTGCAGGTGGTGGACCTACATCCAGTATGAAAAAGGACTGGCTTTGTAGAACTTCCTATGATGAGTAGATTCATAGATTGATTGAGATAGCAGCAACAGTGATGATGATGATGATTCGCTGATGATGATCCAGATAAGAAGACTTGTGCTAGCAGATCTGTGTTGAGAAATACCTTCCTAGTTAAGAGGGAGTGTTGATGTATATGTAACTTCGGAATGTATTTCATCTATGTATAATGGACTCCTATAGAGATGTTTTATTCCTCTATAAGGAAGTGTCGTCATTTGTATTGACAAGTGTCACAAGTGTTGTAACTTGCCGATGGGTTATTAGACCACCATGTGTGGGGTTGGCCCTGATTAAGTTAACCATGGGTTATTGTGCAGTCGGGACAAGTATAAATAGAGATCTCCCGATCTCTATTTTGATCACTTCAGAACTCATTCTTCCTTCACTCAGAAAGTGGCACACATGTGAGGAGGATGATCAACTACTAGGAGGAGTCTATCTCTGCGTACTTTGGTTGTACTTTGGTTGTATCATTGCTCTATCTATATCTGAGGAAGTTGTGGGGTTTTTCACCTTAGGGTTTCCCCATAGAAACTCTATGTGTCTATTGTCTCTTATGTTGTCATCTTGTGATGATTGATATGCTTGATATGATTGATATGCATTTATATACTGTACATGTTATTCTCTCAATAAAGATCCTAGAATATATTGAATTAATGCTCAAAAATTAACATGGCCTGCTGAGCATGGAAATAGTCAACTGCTCTCGCAACCCTGTGAAGTAGCGCATTGAACCGGGCAGTCGCTCCAACCGTGTATACCTGCATGGGTTGCGGCACCTCATCTACCATCGGCTCGGGAAAATCCAATGTCAACCTGCTCAGGTTGGCCTAGACTCCATCCATCTCTTCAATCGCAGGATGCACTGCAGGTCTCACGACTGCTTCCTCTCCTCTCTCTCTCCTAGAAGGAAGAGAGACTCCCACTGGTTGTACAGGTCCCACATCTGCACACACATGTTGTTTACTCATCAGCACTACATCAAAAAAATCATAAATGCACAAAATTTAAAAATTACAAGGGTTATTTGTTCTTACCAAGGTCTCCCCATGCTGCTCCTTCTGGCAGCGGCAAGTTCGGATCATTTCTAAAGTCCGTACCACTGTATGGAAAGTCCTCCACCATCAGTAACTGGCCCTCCATCCAACTGAAGAACTTAGTGCCATATGAGAGGATGGTACCCCCACTATGACGGGACATCACCACTGTCCATCGGGCCATATATGGATCCCTAGGATCCCTGTCATCCAATAGTACCTGACGACGCAAAAGGGGAACCCGTTCCAGTAAGAACAAGATAACTATCGAACCATAGCCGAACTATTTGAGCTCTCCCCACCGACACTTGGTCAGCTGAGCTCGCATGTTTGCGAGGAGTCCCTCACACCAGTTAAAGATCTTCAGAGACATACAGTCCTCCACGTATAGCATCTGTAATCTAGTGGCTAAGTGGGGAGCTTGGCTCCCTGCCATCCTCGTAATGTTGAAGAGTATGGTGCGCAATGGACGTTCCCGCACATGTTTTATTTGAATATTCCCACTAGAAGAAACAGTGTTAGGAGTACAATGTTGGAGGATCATGTCATCCACAGTCTGATCACTCCCACTTGATCTAGTCAGAAGCACATTGTCCCATCTTCGTGACAATCCAATCAAGAAATAGATGTCCTCGACATCTATGGTAAGCATGTGCTCACCGATCGCGAAGTATTACTGGGTCGCATCGCAGCATCAGAGCATATGGTTCAATAGTGGGATTTGGGACCTCATCCCCTGAGTCTCGAAGAACTTGAGGAGCCCACAGTTCCTCAGTGCTTCCACACAACGTGGATCGTTTGTGGCTTGTTCATCATCTAACTCATGCTCCCATTCACGCCACTCCAAAACCATTTTGGATGCTTGGAACCTGCCAAAAGGAGAGTTTTAACATTGTTAGAACTTGCTTCAACCACCAAAAGTTCCTTTTTTGAGCTTGGATTGAGTTTGGGGATGGACGTTTCCGCCATCGCACCTAATTTTTGCAAACAGTGCGACGTTATCGTAGTCCAGTTATGCAACCCTTGCGACGAATCAGTCTCGTCGCAGTTCCCGGAAGGGCAACCTGCGACGAGCCAAGGGCGCAATGGCCCTTCCCAAACCAAGCCAAAAACCCAAAAAATGAACGAAATTAAAAAATGTAAACCACTACAATTATGCTGGATGAAGTTTAGGGTTACTTGCTCTGGACATCGGGTGAAATGGCTGCTCGTAGTTCCTGGAATCGATGAGTGAAGTTTTGGCTCCAAACAACACTACACCTCCCAAATTTGGAAAATAGAACAATGGTGACTATATTTGGTTTTTATTTATATTTATAAATAAAATGGAATATTCCTTTTTCAAATATTTGATTCCTTTATACCGTTTTCTATAGTTTGGATCAATTTTATCATATTTGAACGTTTGGTTGACTATTTGACCTAGTTTATGAGTGTGTAGGAGTTGTTAAGTGTCTTTTTATGCTATTTTCAAATTGGAACGGTCATCTCAGGTATGAACACCCCTTGTGAATTTTTGTCATTTATCTTTTTAATTATTTAATGATTATGAGCTTACTCTTTGTTCTTTCTCGTGCTCTTGAAATTATGAGAATACATTACTAAGTTACAATTTATCACTTTTCCGGGCTCGTTAAACTCCTACGGAAAAGGAACCCCCGCGGAGTCTATCTTTAAGCTCTTTTCAGGCTCTCGAAATATGGAAATATTTCCAAGTGAACTTGCCGTGTTCACACTTGTAAAAGGATTTGAATGGTCGTCTTCCTGGTGATAGTTTACCCCTTTTTCGGACCAAGGGGCACTATTTACGGAAAAGGTATACGACAGCCAATCATGACTGGAAGAGTCCTCTCCCGCGTTGTTTTACCCTTTTTCGGGAGATGAGGCTAACTTTACAAAAAAGGACCATTGGAGTCTTCTTTAGTTCTTTTTAGACTCTCTAAACATGAAATGACGATCGAGTTTACCTTCTATGGACTCGTTAAAGTTTTACATTGAAGGACCCGCCATGGGACGAACTCCTCCTATCCTTGGTTTGGAAAATATTTGGGATTGGACTCATCTATGAGATGAGCTATAAAGAGCATCTGGTTACCCTCATCAAGCTTGTAAAAAAAACACATGAGGAACTCATCGTTCATGATGGGGAAAGAGGAAATATTTTGTATTACACCTTTATCTGTGGCAGTACTTAGTCGTTCTTCAACATGGCACTCATTTGCATTTGCATACAGTACTTGGATCATCTGTTTTTCCTCGAGTTTCGCTTACTTCCTGAGTCTTGTTACTCCTTTTAGTCATTCAAAGAAAGCTTCCATCATCAGTTGCATTAGTTGTTAGTGTCGTACTCATCAGGTTAATACTGCCAAGCCATGCCATGCCCATGTTCAAGAATAATTTCACCATTCATTATTTGCAGTCAGTACACCTTCCATCATGTCGGCCTACTCTGAGTCAATCACACGTGTTATTGTACCATCCAATCCACTCTACACATCCTTTGTCATGTTTCGTGTCAATGATGGGGGATTCATCATTGCACTTGTAATGCCCATATTTTGATTCGGCATATTTATTAGTTAGACACACCATACTTTACTTCTTATATATTTTGTCAAACTCAGCTCGACTGAGTAAACTATATTGGACCTCATTATATGATGTTACTCTGTCTTAGGATTTCGCCATGATTATGATGTTACTATGTTATGCAGTTATGATGTTATGATTATCATATGATTTCCTTATTTTACGATTGCAGTATATGTTTATATGTTTTCCTTAATGAAATGTGAAATATATGATTCGGTACGTGGATACCATCTTCTTATATGAATTATTGAAATGTTATATGTATCTATGATGAGCAAAAAGGTTACATGAAATGAAATGATAAAATGGATCAATTGGCGATCAATGGAAAATGCTTTCTATAAATTGTATTTTGCAAAACACTAACCTACAGGACACAAGGGCTATGGGATAGCCAGTTACTTGATCTGATATACATTGGAAAGGAAAAACATGTTCATACAGCAAACCTTAGCAGCCAAAATGAGGATACGATAACACAAACTGATAATCCCGATAGCAGCAAGTATGAGTTGATAAGGGCGTAGGCCCAGTATGTTGAGAGGGATGGATGTGTTTCCCACCCTATGTTTCCATGAGACCCGAGGTCGTGGGAGGGCCGTGCTGAGACACGCTCCCCATGTTGTTGTGATGACGATTGTCGGATGCCTGCTAGGGGAGGATAGGTCCGCTGTTCAGCCGACGCTATCGCTCTCAAGTTCTATGTGGTCAGATCGGTGAGTCCGACACCCACTGTTGTACTAGCAGAGGGAGGATAGGGAGGATGCTGGACGTAGGTTATGATGGGAGGATGTGTTAGTTAGTACTGTTGGGGGGGTTTAGTATTCCTTGATTCCGAGTTAGTGGAAGTAGGCACCCTTCCTGTACTTGATTGATTAAACTAATGTAAACATAAAGACAATGATGTTAAATCGTAAAGGGTTAACTGTTAAATAACCGAGGATGTTAAAGTAATTATACTATAGATTATGCTTGCTCTTCTGCATGGGGGTAGATACTATTGTTAGTTAGCAAGTATGCATAGGCGGAATGGGGTTTGTTTATAGTACATGTCCGACATGTGCATACACTGGCCATGCATGCACACCTTGTACGTGTACAATATTACTGGTGTATAACATACTTGTCATGCTCGAATAGTAGTATAAATGTCATAGATAACTCAGTTAAGGATACATCAATCAACTTAGGTAATGAATGGTTAGGTTGTCAATATGTAAATAAGTGAATTAGTAATTATATGAAAACATTGTAATAATAAACTAAGACAAGTATCGTCAGTTAACATTGTCATAGAAGAACTGTTGTGAATAGGGTAATGATAGTGTCTAATTAATTAGTAAAATTGTTTAAGCCCTCACAAGTGCTTTGTTTATAATAACAAGGATGCTATGTTGATGATAGGGTACCCATGTGATAAACAAATAATTAAGAATACTATGATCGATTCACCTTTAATTATTGTCAAGGGGTGATTTAATTATTATTATTAATTAATAAATGATATTCCAACAACATTTATATCCCTATCGTAACAAATGCAATATGAGTAAGATTTAAAATATTGATTTATAAATTAATATTACGTGATTAATTCCATTTCAAAGTTAGCCATAACAAGATAATCCTTTTTGGAATAACCGTGATGTGATGGAAATGGATATTTAATTATTCAATGTTAATCTTGGAATTTAAACCTCAAGCTAAAGTAGCCTCGACGGATAAGGTGGATCATTAAGACACATCATGTCCAAGTTGACAAGGGACAACTAATTATATAATATTTTATTAATTACATTAATAACATTAAAATATCAAGGGCGGCGGATAGACTGGTATTTAATGAAACTGTCCCGAATGGATAACCTTGGGGTGATAATTCCCACCGTAATAAATAATTACGACCGTCAATCCAAAAACCAAGTGAATTTTTCCATAAGAGTAATTAATTATACATTTCTATAAAGAGACGTGGATGAATGAACTAGGGAAAGGAGTAAAGGTTTGAGGGGCTCGAGAGGGGGAGTTTGGGGCGGTGGAGTAAGCCCAAGGTCTTCTCGAGGATGGACATGTATATAGAGGGGGAGAAGGTTGAAGGTGGGAGAGGTTTTTTTGATTGGGGGAAGAAAAGAAGTTTGGAGAACAGAAGTTGGGAGGGCAGAAAGTTTGGCGAACAGAAAGATTTTGAGAACAGAAGGAAAGACTGCTCTCGGGATTATCAGATTTGTGGGCTCGGGGGCTTGGAAATCCTTTGATTTCCAAGGGCCAGCAAGATTATAGCTGGTCGGTAGGGTGGACACTTCAGTTTGGCTGTCTAAGGGGATTACACAACCTGCTACAACTTACGGTTAGCATCAGCATCAGGTAATTTCCGTTATTTACTATTATGCTAAATCTTACTGTAAACATGCAAACTTACTATTTACTGATTTACTGCTATTTACTGATTTACTAAGTTGTGAAACCTATTCTTATGCTGTTGAAAAGAAAATAACGATATGTTTGTTCATTTCAAATTTCGAATTTCGAATGTAAGGTTAGTAAAATCACCACAGTACACTAAATATTACTTCGGCACATAAGAATTCTTAGATATTCACTTCCTTAAACTGATAAAGTTTAAAAGGTAGAAAATTAAACCTGAAATTTTACACAGTGCTCTGCTGTAAAAACCAGAGCACTACAGATGGTATCAGAGCGCCAGGCTCGGAAACTCAGACCTTTAGGGCCTACTCAAAAAAAAAAACTAGTCTAAGAGATTGGATCTACACTAGAAAATTCAATTAGTTACCTAGATTCGAGCTCTTGCCGAACTTAGCAAAAACAAAAAAAAATTTACGTGCAAGACACACACGGAGAGTTACACAAAATCCTTCTTCCCAATGGTTGCGAGCAGCAGGAAGCTACCTGCACGCATAGAAAACAAAAAAAAATATAATTAGTTTTTTTTATTTTTTTTATATATATAAAGCATATACCAAGAGAGTTCTAACACAATATGTATATATATATAATAGTGAAAGAAAAAAAAAAAACAACTAAAGAAAATGGTTTACAACACAAACACAACTAAACTAAGCCTACCAGGCGATTTATCTAAACTTATAGATAAACTAAACCTTTAAACAAGAATCGAGTTCAGGCTCGGATATATGTATAACTTTTATGTACAGCTATTGATGTATTGGATGTATTTCAGTGGTCTTTTGATTTGGCTGCATGTAAAAGGGGATCAAGTATGATATACCAAACAGCCCAATAGGTGTTTTTATCAACCATAAATGATTCATGAGGGAGATTGAGTCTGAAAAAGCAAGCTTTAGTAGACATTTTTTTAGAAGTCCCTTTAGAAAAGCTAACGCAAACGTTTGGATTAAATTCCATGTACAAGGTTGAAGGCTCGGAATTTATCCCAAGAAGGGACTATGTTGAAACAGGCTTGTAATTATGTTTCCAACAATAGTTCACCAAACAAAAGGTCTATAACAGCAGCAATATTAAAATTTCATCTTCAGAACTGTGTAATAAAAATTTAAGGCAGCATAGAACCAGAGGCTTTAATTTTTACTATAGCAAGTGAATTTAAATATAATAATTAGTGGATTCTGCCCTTGAAATTCCAAACATTGTTAGAGATCCGGTAAACAAAAAAAAAATATAAATAAATAAATAAAAAAAATAAACGTTTCATTCCTACTGGATCATTCTTAACTCATCAATATGGATTATCCAGGAATAAAAGATTTGTTATCTCAAATGCAGAGTTGCCCCATTTCTCCTACAATCGCAGCAGGGCTAATCATTTAAGATAAAAAAAAAAACAAAAGAGAACACAGGGGATCAGGCTAGCTAAGAGTTGTCCCTTCCCGTCGACTCGTGTATTAAACCTATAAACATAAACAGGACAGTACTTTATCTAATACCATATTTAAACACTAATCAAATCAGAAGGTACAGAGAATTATTTCACAAAAACGAAAATATCTTCTACAACTAAAACCACAAAGAAATATCCAGCTGATTGGAAACAAAGCATATATTGGTACTTAGAAGCACTTACTGTTTGTACCAATCCGTTTATTTGCAGGGCGCATCTCCATTTTCGATATAGAAATAAATTGCCGAAGATCCATTCAAGTTGTGGGACAACGTTCCAAAAGAAAAGCTACTGGATACTATTTCCTTCGAGGTAGTTCAATCGCTTCAACCCCGACAGTAGCAACGCAAGGACCGACTTCATATTCCATCTCCCTCGTAGCAGCTAGATGCCAAAATGCAGCACTCTCTAGCTTTTACTAACAATGTAAGATACACCAGTACCGTGCAAAAACGCATCACTCTTCTTTAGTACGAATTTTCCTGTCGCTGATCCTCCATGATCCTCCATTCTGCGCAGAGATTTTCTGAAAAAAAAAAAGGGTGTGTCCATTTCCCCCGGCTTTCTTCCATAGGATCGCGATCGAAACCACTCCAACGATTTCACCACGGGACCACACGTGTTCCTTCAATTCAACAACCATAACACCCGTCGTCACCAAAGAAGCTTGAGAACCAGCGAGCGCACTATGCATTTTCATTTTTATTACCTCGAGTGCACATTGCCATTCTTATTCCAGCCATCCAAGCTCCAATTCAACAACCTTCCCTAAATCTTCCCACAAAGTACCTATTCTCTTACAGTGCTTGCACCAAGGAACGCAGAATTTGACAAACCAGAGGGTATCCTTCTCTTTTATCTTATCAGTGAATGTGTCGCCCGTTAGGTTTATAACATCAGCCCTGACTGAGCCCTGACTGAGCATGTGCCAGTAAGGAGGAACAGAAAAAGCACCCACTTCAAGTTCACCATTGCCATTGCCTCAGATCGATTACAGCGGGGAAGCCACAGATGCCTTCACGTTCAATCAACCCTCGAGAAGATGTGTAGTTCGAATGAAAAGTGGGGTTAATGGCGAATTTAGGTTCGTCGGCAGTATACATATCAATATCAATACAACCCACTATCGCGCATTGAGCACAGTCCAAGCGCCCAAACCAGAAGGTCCAAATTCATTGACCTACGGCCACGCAGAAGCCTACAGTCCAAGCGCCCAAGCCAGAAGGCCAAGTTCCACGACTTGCAGCCACGCATTACTCATCCTCCAAGCACCAAGGCCGAGAGCATCTCCTTCTTTGTTAGTTATAAAATTATTGGGCACCGTAGCAACACCCAACTTCCAGGTATTGAGGCTTCAATATACGTGTCAAGCCAACATATTATTGCAAGCTAAATCCCATTAAGCGTTAAGCTAGAAACGGTACATATATGATTCATATCACATCGAGCCGAGCTGTTCTGAGAACCCGGGCTCAGGGAAGGCGTAAGAGGCTGAAAATCCCCATATCCACCACCCACGTTTGATTTCCGTGGACTGCCAGAAATTGAAATAGAATAAAGCACTGAGAATATGAAAAACTCTACAGTAATCAGATAAACACCCTACAATAGCCATAAAACACCAGAAAGGAAAGGTGAGTTGCAGAGCTAAAACTCCAGGAGGGAGGGTGAAAATGGCCGCGTCTTGGGGATTGACCCTATTTAGGGTTTCCCCCACTTTCCGAGGGCGGTGGGCTGCTTGGAGAGACCGCGTGTCCTTCATGCGGACTTGCTCTTGCATGGCGGTGAACTGACACGAAGAGCCGCGTGGCCATACCTTTTGCTTAGCCGAGAGTCGGGTGAAAAGGGCTAAGCGGTCGAGTAAATTTTCCTTGTTTATTTTTATTTATTTTATTTTAATTTAGTTTTAATGTTATAACCTAAGTTTTGGCTAATTTCGTATATATATATTTATAAAGTGTTAGTATCATTTTATTTAAAAATTAATTAAATTTTGTATACGTTATATAATGTTAGCATTGCTTTATTTAAATTTAATTTCGTATATATAATTATATAGTGTTAGTATCATTTATTTAAAAATTAATTAAATTTTGTATACGTTTATATAGTGTTAGCGTTGCTTTATTTAAATTTAATTTCATATATATATTTGTATAGGGTTAGCACCATTTTATTTAATTTAATTAAATTTGCTATACATTTATATAGTGTATAACCTAAGTTTTGTTAAGAATTAAAATTTAATATTAAAAATTCTGCCGAGATTTCAACTCCTAGTCGAAGGGATGAAAGAGACCCGAAAAGTCAAAAACAAGACACCATTAAGACCAGCACGACGAGCTGAACACCATGACAAGATTGTTTAATAAAAACGACTATAGATTTTACTGCGCTAATCCTGACAATCTGTTATCTCATGATGCAAGTTATTTCTTATGCATAAGTATAAGTGTATGAATACCTACATTTTAGTTCCGCGTGTATTTGATTGAACAACTAAGGACATGATTTTATTTTCAATAAACTCAGGAACTATCATGGTAACAACACGCAGAGGTCGAGGTTGGGGTCAAGGTCGACCACCGTCACCACCACCTCCGCCACCGCCAACACCGCCACCACCAACCTCAACACCAGAAATGCAGATCATAATGAGGTCATTGGAGGCTATTATGACCACGATGAACAAACAGTCGGAAAGGGCCGCCGAGGTGGAAACCACTCAAGTGAGTCGAGAGAACTCTGAAAGGGCACATGGCCCAAGACTGGAACCGCTTCAGGACATATCGAGGGAGTTACAAAAGATAAAAGTTCCAGAGTTTTCAGGAGGACGACCCGGTAAGCATGCAGAGGCATGGCTGGAAGGCATGAAGAGATGCTTCGCATTGAATGAGTACACATCTAGTTCCAAGGCTAGGATGGCCGTCTTTCAGCTTAAAGGTGATGCTTTGAATTGGTGGTCAGACCTCGAGAAGCAGTTGCACCTTACTCCTCTTACAACTTCTTGGGAACTGTTCGAGGAGAGGTTCCACATGAAGTATTTACCAAATTATTACAAGGAAGAACAGGCAGGTGCACTCCATGCCTTAGTACAGGGAGACAAGACAGTGGAGGAGTATGAATCTCGATTTATGGAACTGGTAAAATATGTTCCTTACCTAGATGCAGATGATTGTCAGGTAGAGCGTTTTGTGTATGGACTTAACTACAAGATTAGAGCTGCTGTGCGGATGTGGAAGCCAACTTCAGTTGCCATGGCAGTTGAGTATGCTCGGTATGCAGCTGATATGTCAGATGGAAAAGGGGGCAGTAAGTTGACAGGAACCAATCAGTATGTTTCAGGGAAGGCATCACGTCCTTACTTCAGGGGAGGACAGTCTAGACCTCCTCCTTATGGTAACCGGTTCACACCGAGGGGTAATACTTCAGTTAACTCAATCTCGCAGGCATCGTCCGCAACCCACCAAAGCCAGGGACGTACACAGGGAAGTTCCTATAGAGGGGCAAGGGGTTTTAGAGGAACCAGGGGAAGGAACTCATCTCAGAGGATTCCTTCGAGCAACAGGAAAGCCCCTCCCAATCTCTCTTGTTGGGGATGCGGAGGTCCTCATTTCCAGCGAGACTGTCCCAAGGGTCAGTCAAGCAGCAGGCACAGGGAAGGAAAGGCACCCATGGACAGTTCGGGTAACAGTCATCGGATTCATGCAGCGGTGCATAACCACCAGGCAGAACATCAGTCTACCGTAGTAGAATCCACTGGTAATGTAAACAATGTCAAACTTAAAATTTTGTTTGATCCAGGAGCAACTGACAGTTTTATTTCACCATTTGCATTAGATAAATGTGGGTTGGCAGCCTACGAGCATGATGATTTCAAACTGGTCGAAATGGCTTCAGGAACTAAGCAACCAGTAGGTCTTAAAGTGAGAGGTTGTGGGGTTGACTTAGGAGTTTGCACCACTGAGTTGGATGCTTATGTCACCAATTTGGGGACTTATGACCTCATTATTGGCATGGATTGGTTAGAAGACCATAGAGCTTTCATAGACTGCTATGCAAAGAAGGTGTTGTGCCTCGATGACGAGGGAAGGACAATTCAAATCCAAGGCTTGAAGAGGAAGGTATCCCTCCGTTTCATCTCTATGGTGAAAGCTAAGCGGTGCCTAAGACAAGGATGCCAGTTGTTCATAGTGGAGGCCGTGAGCGATAGTAAAGGACCTTCCTTGGATTCTTACCCAGTACTTTCTGAGTTCAAGGATGTCTTTCCGAAGGAATTACCAGGACTACCTCCAGAAAGAGAGCTCGATTTCACAATCGAACTAAAACCTGGTGCAGAACCTATCTCAAAAACTCCTTATAGAATGACAACTCCAGAGCTCCGTGAGTTACAAATCCAATTAAAAGAGTTGCTAGATTTGGGACTGATTAGACCCAGTATCTCACCGTGGGGAGCACCAGTGATCTTCGTTAAGAAGAAGGATGGATCTCTGCGACTGTGCATAGATTACAGAGATTTGAACAAGGCCACCGTGAAGAACAGGTATCCCATACCAAGAATCGATGACCTCTTTGATCAAATGAAAGGTGCGTCAGTCTTCTCAAAAATTGATTTACGATCAGGGTATCACCAGTTGAGGATCAAGGAAGGCGACATTCCTAAGACTGCCTTTCGAACTCGATTTGGACATTACGAGTTTGTAGTGGTACCATTTGGTTTGACCAATGCTCCAGCTGTATTCATGAGCCTCATGAATGGTGTCTTCCGAAAATACTTGGACCGCTTTGTTCAGGTCTTCTTAGATGATATTCTTATCTATTCTAAGAATGAGAAGGAGCACGAGGAACACTTGCGGTTAGTCTTGACATGCTTAAGGGAACATAAGCTTTATGGTAAATTGTCAAAGTGTTCCTTCTTCCAAAAAGAGATTCACTACTTGGGGCACATCATCTCAGGTGAAGGGATCTCTGTAGACCCGGAAAAGGTAAAGGCGATTGAAGATTGGCCAATTCCAAGGAATGCTCATGAGGTGCGCAGCTTCATGGGGTTAGCAGGCTATTACCGGAGGTTTGTGGAAGGATTTTCTAAAATTGCAAAACCTATTACCACCTTGCAACGCAAGGGAATCCGGTATGAATGGACCGATGAATGCGATGCCGCTTTTACAGAGTTAAAAAGATTGTTGACAAGTGCACCGATCTTGCGGGTACCAGACATGGATAAAGATTTCATGGTATGCACCGACGCCTCGAAGCAAGGATTAGGAGCGGTGTTGATGCAGGAAGGTGGGGTAATAGCTTATGCATCTCGAAAGTTGAAACCTCATGAGGAGCAGTATGCCACGCATGATCTAGAATTGGCAGCAGTAATGTTGGCGCTAAAATTATGGAGGCACTACCTAGTTGGTAGAAGCTTCACCCTTAAAACAGACCATCAGAGCTTGCAGTACATATTTACCCAAAGGGATTTGAATGCTAGGCAAAGGCGATGGAGTGAGTTCATGAGTGAGTATGACTTTGGTATCTCTTACATCAAAGGAAAGGAGAATGTGGTGGCAGACGCTCTAAGCCGAAGGCCGAGACTTTTCTCCTTAATTCCCTTGAAGGTTGACTTGAGGGAAAGGGTACTAGGACAACTATTGGGCGATAGTTGGTATCTAAAAGTAACCTCAGCTATTCAGAATGGAAAGGAACAGGAATTGAAGTATGATGGGTACCATCTTGAGGAAGATGGATTGTTGCGGTATCAGGGAAGGATGTATGTTCCTAAGGAAGGTGATATCAGGAAAACAATCCTTAGAGAGGCCCATAGATCACATTACTGTGCCCACCCGGGAGTGAAGAAGATGTATGCTGACATGAAGCAACTCTTCTTTTGGCCAGGTATGAAGATGGATGTAGTGGATTTTGTTTCGAAGTGCCTTGAGTGTCAACAAGTGAAGGCAGATCATCGTCATCCGGCCGGTCTCCTACAACCGCATGATATTCCTATGACTAAATGGGAAGTCATTTCCATGGACTTCGTTGTAGGATTACCACTCACATCTCTGAGACATAATGCTATTTTGGTGGTAGTTGACAAACTGACCAAAAGTGCTCACTTCATTCCAGTCAGAGACACCTATGATGTGACAGATGTGGCAAGGGTATTCATAAATGAGATTGTACGTCTTCATGGAGTTCCTAAAAAGATAATCTCTGACAGAGACCCTAAGTTCACCTCCAGATTTTGGACAAGCATGCAGTCAGCATTAGGGACACAGTTGAACTTAAGCTCAGCTTATCACCCCGAGACAGATGGACAGACTGAGAGGGTGAATCAAGTGATGGAGGACATGCTTAGGATGTATGTTATGGATCAGCAGACACAGTGGGAGAGATATCTTCCTTTAGTGGAGTTTGCATACAACAATAGTCATCACAGCTCCATTGGTATGCCACCATATCAGGCATTGTATGGGAGGCCGTGCAGGACACCACTCAGTTGGGACAGGTTAGAGGATCGAGTTTTAATTGGGCCTGAATTAATTCAGGAAATGGAGGAGCAAGTGATACAGATTAGGCAGCGGCTGAAGGAAGCACAGGATAGGCAAAAGAGTTACGCTGATGCACACAGATCAGATAGAACTTATGGAGTAGGGGATCGTGTATTTATTCGCATCAGACCAAATAAAAGTACCATTCGGTTTGGGAAGGGTACCAAGTTGTCACCTCGCTTTATAGGTCCATTTGAAATTCTTGAGAAAATCGGACCAGTTGCTTATCGTCTCGCGCTGCCACCCCACTTGCATAAAACTCATAATGTATTTCATGTTTCTGTATTACGACATTACATAGCTGATGAGACTCACAAAATTCATTGGAAGGAATTGCAGGTCTCGGACGAGGGAACCTTCAGGGTCGAACCATTACGTATACTTGATCGTAGGGTTCGACAGCTCCGTAGTCGCCATGTGGACCAAGTTAAGGTCCAATGGGACAAGTATAGCCCCGGGTCTGCTACCTGGGAGGACGCAGAGACCATGCGTCGAGATTTTCCCTCACTATTTTGACCATAACTTCGGGACGAAGTTTCCCGAAGGGTGGGTGTATGTAATGCCCATATTTTGATTCGGCATATTTATTAGTTAGACACACCATACTTTACTTCTTATATATTTTGTCAAACTCAGCTCGACTGAGTAAACTATATTGGACCTCATTATATGATGTTACTCTGTCTTAGGATTTCGCCATGATTATGATGTTACTATGTTATGCAGTTATGATGTTATGATTATCATATGATTTCCTTATTTTACGATTGCAGTATATGTTTATATGTTTTCCTTAATGAAATGTGAAATATATGATTCGGTACGTGGATACCATCTTCTTATATGAATTATTGAAATGTTATATGTATCTATGATGAGCAAAAAGGTTACATGAAATGAAATGATAAAATGGATCAATTGGCGATCAATGGAAAATGCTTTCTATAAATTGTATTTTGCAAAACACTAACCTACAGGACACAAGGGCTATGGGATAGCCAGTTACTTGATCTGATATACATTGGAAAGGAAAAACATGTTCATACAGCAAACCTTAGCAGCCAAAATGAGGATACGATAACACAAACTGATAATCCCGATAGCAGCAAGTATGAGTTGATAAGGGCGTAGGCCCAGTATGTTGAGAGGGATGGATGTGTTTCCCACCCTATGTTTCCATGAGACCCGAGGTCGTGGGAGGGCCGTGCTGAGACACGCTCCCCATGTTGTTGTGATGACGATTGTCGGATGCCTGCTAGGGGAGGATAGGTCCGCTGTTCAGCCGACGCTATCGCTCTCAAGTTCTATGTGGTCAGATCGGTGAGTCCGACACCCACTGTTGTACTAGCAGAGGGAGGATAGGGAGGATGCTGGACGTAGGTTATGATGGGAGGATGTGTTAGTTAGTACTGTTGGGGGGGTTTAGTATTCCTTGATTCCGAGTTAGTGGAAGTAGGCACCCTTCCTGTACTTGATTGATTAAACTAATGTAAACATAAAGACAATGATGTTAAATCGTAAAGGGTTAACTGTTAAATAACCGAGGATGTTAAAGTAATTATACTATAGATTATGCTTGCTCTTCTGCATGGGGGTAGATACTATTGTTAGTTAGCAAGTATGCATAGGCGGAATGGGGTTTGTTTATAGTACATGTCCGACATGTGCATACACTGGCCATGCATGCACACCTTGTACGTGTACAATATTACTGGTGTATAACATACTTGTCATGCTCGAATAGTAGTATAAATGTCATAGATAACTCAGTTAAGGATACATCAATCAACTTAGGTAATGAATGGTTAGGTTGTCAATATGTAAATAAGTGAATTAGTAATTATATGAAAACATTGTAATAATAAACTAAGACAAGTATCGTCAGTTAACATTGTCATAGAAGAACTGTTGTGAATAGGGTAATGATAGTGTCTAATTAATTAGTAAAATTGTTTAAGCCCTCACAAGTGCTTTGTTTATAATAACAAGGATGCTATGTTGATGATAGGGTACCCATGTGATAAACAAATAATTAAGAATACTATGATCGATTCACCTTTAATTATTGTCAAGGGGTGATTTAATTATTATTATTAATTAATAAATGATATTCCAACAACATTTATATCCCTATCGTAACAAATGCAATATGAGTAAGATTTAAAATATTGATTTATAAATTAATATTACGTGATTAATTCCATTTCAAAGTTAGCCATAACAAGATAATCCTTTTTGGAATAACCGTGATGTGATGGAAATGGATATTTAATTATTCAATGTTAATCTTGGAATTTAAACCTCAAGCTAAAGTAGCCTCGACGGATAAGGTGGATCATTAAGACACATCATGTCCAAGTTGACAAGGGACAACTAATTATATAATATTTTATTAATTACATTAATAACATTAAAATATCAAGGGCGGCGGATAGACTGGTATTTAATGAAACTGTCCCGAATGGATAACCTTGGGGTGATAATTCCCACCGTAATAAATAATTACGACCGTCAATCCAAAAACCAAGTGAATTTTTCCATAAGAGTAATTAATTATACATTTCTATAAAGAGACGTGGATGAATGAACTAGGGAAAGGAGTAAAGGTTTGAAGGGCTCGAGAGGGGGAGTTTGGGGCGGTGGAGTAAGCCCAAGGTCTTCTCGAGGATGGACATGTATATAGAGGGGGAGAAGGTTGAAGGTGGGAGAGGTTTTTTTGATTGGGGGAAGAAAAGAAGTTTGGAGAACAGAAGTTGGGAGGGCAGAAAGTTTGGCGAACAGAAAGATTTTGAGAACAGAAGGAAAGACTGCTCTCGGGATTATCAGATTTGTGGGCTCGGGGGCTTGGAAATCCTTTGATTTCCAAGGGCCAGCAAGATTATAGCTGGTCGGTAGGGTGGACACTTCAGTTTGGCTGTCTAAGGGGATTACACAACCTGCTACAACTTACGGTTAGCATCAGCATCAGGTAATTTCCGTTATTTACTATTATGCTAAATCTTACTGTAAACATGCAAACTTACTATTTACTGATTTACTGCTATTTACTGATTTACTAAGTTGTGAAACCTATTCTTATGCTGTTGAAAAGAAAATAACGATATGTTTGTTCATTTCAAATTTCGAATTTCGAATGTAAGGTTAGTAAAATCACCACAGTACACTAAATATTACTTCGGCACATAAGAATTCTTAGATATTCACTTCCTTAAACTGATAAAGTTTAAAAGGTAGAAAATTAAACCTGAAATTTTACACAGTGCTCTGCTGTAAAAACCAGAGCACTACAGCCCTCCTTCGACGGATTCATCCTTGTCGACTTCAGCTCAGCATCTGAGGATTGAATCTAGAAACCAACCAAGTACCTTGGCCCTGCATGCCTCAATTGCATGTTACCTCGCTTTCGACATGAGTTTACATCACTGACACTTGATTGAAATATTTCATCTCATGTTCGACTTCAACTCATTTATTCACGCTTGATGATATGTACTGTGATACCTTGGGAGTCATTGACATCAATGGTGATTTCCCTCGCACTTGTTAACGGTATACATCAATGATTGGTAATCAAGTGGTTTCTACCATGTTCGACGTCAAGACATTTGTAATCACATGGTTAGATTCGTATCATTGCGGGTTCAGCTTGAAGACCTTGGGGAGTCATGTTTTACCCAAGTTGTGATGGAGTTTGTATTTGAGCCATAATTACATGGATCCACATTTGTATTGGTCGTGGCTGTGTTACCATCTCATCATGGATCTACGCTTGTGTCTAGTAGCCATGATTGTGTTCAGTCAGTCATTACTACCATGGATCTGCATTGTATTGGTTGGCAGCCATGTTGTACATCATATATGATTGTCCGTTCAGAGTTATTTGTATTGCAGTAGTGTCCTTCATCCGACAAGTCCATTTTCCATTCTTCTGTCAAAGCATTTCAGTTGTCCTATATTTCAACAACTTCATGCTTTGGAGGGCATTCTGTTACAACTAAAATCCTACCATCATGTGATTCAGTGTATACACCCTTGGAGTTCCATTGGCTAAGTCATTTAACTGGAAGGGACAACATTGTGCTTATGCTAGGTTTTGAGATTGTTAGTTTTTCAGAATTTACTTCAATCTGATCTAGGATCTTAACTGAGAGAACAACATGTACATCATATCTACAGCATATCAATCATGGACACAATAATGCAAGCACACAAGAGACACAGAGTTTACTTAGGGAAAACCATAAAGGTTAAAAACCCCAATAACTTCCTCAGAGATAGATAGAGCAATGATACAACCCAAGCATAAGAGATAGACATCTCCTAGCAGCAGCTTCTGCTCCTCCACAAGTGCACCACTCTCCAAAGAGTGTGTGTGAGAATAGAATAATGAAATAGAGTGCCTCCCGCACTCTATTTCTACTTGACTTGACTTGCCTAATAACCTTTACTAGGTTGGCCTCAACTTAACCACATAACACAATGCTGACTTGGATGCCACCTAATAGGGTGGTCTAGTAACCCTTTAACCCACATGGCCGACCCCCAATAGGGTGGTCTAATAACCCTTTAACCCACATGACTTATATAGGGCCGACCCCAACAAGGTGGTCTAATAACCCATCAAGTATAAGTTACGACACTTACAATATAAATGACGACACTTCCGTATAGAGGAATAATAACATCTCTATAGGAATGAAATATACATATATGAAATACATCTTGAAGTTACATATACATCAACACTCCCTCTTAACTAGGAAGGTATTTATTGACACAGGTCTTCTAGCACAAGTCTTCTTCTCTGAATCATCGTCATCGAATCATCGTCCTCGAATCATCATCATCGTCACTGCTGCTGCTATCTCAATCAATCTCTGAATCTACTCGTCATAGGAAGTTCTATAGAGCCAGTCCTTTTTCATACTGGATGTAGGCCCACCACCTACAGGTATTCATCATCACTGGCCATACTGTGGAATCCTCAGGACTTATTATGTGAGTCAACAAGACCTCGAAAGAGCATCCCAAGACTGATTACGAGCACATAGCTCAACCTATCGGATCTCCCAGGACCTTTTACATGCTACTGCACAACTTGTCCACAGCCACAGAGTATCACAAAGCACAACCCAGATGCACATCACACAACACTTATATCTACGCCATGGGAGAACACATCTACAACCATGTGAGAATGGCACAACACTTATATTGCATCCATGGGAGAACACATCTACAACCATGCTCAAATGGCCCAACACTTATATCGCAGCCATGGGAGAACACATCTACAACCATGCTCGAATGGCCCCAACACTTATATCGCAGCCATGGGAGAACACATCTACAACCATGCTGGAATGGCCTAGCACTTATATCGCAGCCATGGGAGAACACATCTACAACCATGCTCGAATGGCCCTGGAAATTGCATCACAACCATGGGAGAACACATCTGCCACCATGTCGGAAAATCCCAACAATTACATCGCGACAATGGGAGAACACATCTACAACCATGTCCAAAACGCTCATGTGCATTTGTGTCTTCGGAATTCATCACACATAATCCAACTGATTATGTAATGTATCCACCTGATACATGTCATCACATATGATCATCCTGATCATCATCACTGCATCGTCCTGATGCATATCATCTGGAGCAACATCTTGAAGCTCATCATCCATGATCATCCTGATCATATAATGCATCCACTTGATGCATACATAGTATCTGCCTGATACATATCATCATACATGATCTACCTGATCATACAATGTATCCACCTTATACATATACAAATACATGATCCACCTGATCATACAATGTATCCACCTGATACATCTACATATACATACACATGGTCCAACTGATCATATCCAGCATCCGAAATGATGCATGTACATATAAATGATCCAACTGATCATATCCAACATCCAACATGATGCATATACATATAAATGATCCAACTGATCATATCCAACATCCAACATGATGCATATACAGAGAAGTAACTAGAGCATCGTCCTGATGCTCATCATCCAGCACTTACATCCATAGCCATGGAAGGATCCTCCTCTCACCATGCTTGGAATGGCTTCGGAAAATGTGTCCATCACTTCTTCCTCGAAGTGTCATCAATCTGAAGAACACCAAGCCTCTCTCTGAAGTACTCAAACTTCACTCTAGCTAGTGGTTTCGTCAGTACATCTGCAATCTGCTCATCCGTCGCAACATATAGGAGCTTCACTGCTCCTCTCTGCACCATATCCCTGATATAGTGATATTTGATCTCAATGTGTTTTGACCTATCGTGGAACACCGGGTTCTCACACAGCTTCAAACAACTCTGGTTATCATAGAAGATACCAGTAGCCTCCAATGGTAGATCAAATAACTCAGACAGTAGCTTCCTCAGTCATACTGCCTCACAACTAGCCAAACAAGCTGCAACATACTCTGCTTCGGCTGTACTCAATGCTACGCAGGACTGCTTCCTACTAAACCAAGAGATCACACCGGATCCCATACTGAAGCAGCACCCAGAAGTGCTCTTCCTATCTACAGCACTGCCTACCAAATCTGAATCAAGATAACCCTGCAGGTTAAACTTTTGATTCGCATCATACTTGAGCCCATAGTCAACTATACCCTTCAGGTACCTCAGAATATGCTTTACAACAACCAGGTGATCACCTCTGGGATCCGTCAGGAACTGGCTTAATGTGTTCACCGCAAAGCAAATATCTAGTCTTGTGTTCGTTAGATACATCAAGGACCCAATCATCTGACGATACACAGTGACATCAACCGGATCAGATGAAGCATCACACAGAAGCTTCAGGTTTGATGCCATAGGTGTGGCCATTTCCTTGCAGTCCTGTTGGCCTGATTTTATGAATCAGAGCCAATAAGGAGGTTTTGTCCACACAATCGGCTTAAAGCAGCGTCCAGTGTGTTTGGATTAACAAGACCTCGCAGGTTATGGTCCTGCTACCAGCTAGTTTGTCTCTTAAGGAAACCTTAAAACTAGCAAAATCTAACCTATTCTAACGTTTATCCTATCTATATATCTACAAATGTCCTAAGGTTGCTTTCGTAAGGAAAGACTTCGATTTTTGGGAAATTTTCTAAATATGAAAACTTACTTATAGTATGCAGAATGATTTAACAGTGCTAAATCAATAATAAAATAAACTTTAAAACTAATTAATCTATCTATCCTATTTAACTCTATCTCAGCTGAGAGCAAATTTGAAACTATATTAATTATTAATCAATAACATAAAACTGAAGTATGCTCTAAATAAACATATTTAAATCATAACGAAAGTAATTCTGCTATGTAATAATAGAAATGAGATTTAACCTCTACATACACAGTCGAATTCCACTTCCAAAACTGATTAATAATTAACTATCAAGACAGTCATTTGAATTTGAAATAATGCTCATTTAAAATTCACCGTTAACATACAAATGGAATTTTAAATAAACAGAAAAGTATATCATTAAAATTGATGTTTATAGTGAACACACTAATAAACAAAACCATAATGAAATATTTATTCAACAACTAACTTGAGATGATAAAGTGAGAAAAACATTTAAACATCAATGTGTCACAGCACATAGAGTTCACGTATAAACAGAAGACAACAAACTGAAATATATATATATATATATATATATATATATATATATATATATATTTATAAATCCAAAAATGAATACCAGTCACAGTATCATTTGCAGATATCAAGTATCATCCACATGAAAGCTTCAGCTTCAAGTTTGATGTAGTACTAGTAACAAAATATATTTCAACAAGTTTTCTTCCACACTCCATCCCCCGAGTTCATAAAAAATCTCCATTTATATACTACTGAGAGTCAGTTTTGCTATAAATGTTGCATGCAACATTATAGGAACTATTTAACCAAAAGGGCATCTAATTACACCTACTACTAAAAATAAAAATCGACTGGCCTGAGTCGAGGTATCTCAGAAAGTTCTTGCCCATTCACAAAACTCCAGCTTGTAACAAAATCAGCTACATCTCCATGCCATCGCATCAACCACGTCCTGTATTCTTGGAAGAAGGAGGTGATAAAACTTCCTGCATTAAATTCAATCAATGCATTATATTAAAATCAATTTAACACAGTTAACAGAAATACTTAAAGATTATAAATGCATGCCTGTTAAATCTCTGATTTTACAGGCATGCAAAATCGAAATAACCATTACCTGTTATACTGTGACATAAGAGAAGAGAAAACTATTAAGCCTCATTATGAAGAGTGACTACTCTTCTAGCTTCGGCTAATTTAGCCTTCAACCTGATAATTTTAACATTTTGTTTTTCAATTCGTTCCAATAACAGCTGATTCGTATTTAATATTGATTTCCTGGATTTCTTGAGTTGATTTTTCTTCATGTTGGCCTTTTTCCACCTGTCAATCCATTCTAGCAATTCTTTCCTGAAAGTTTTGTTTTCTTCTTCCAATAAGGCTGTACTTAATAGACACTGTTTACGCTTTCCTCTGAACTCTGTGATTTTATCTTGATAAATATTTCCTAATACCTGTTGCAGAGTTTCGTCTTCTCTAGCTACATGAGGAGAACGAGGACTGTCACAATGCTGATTGTGTAATGGTTCAAGTTCTACAGTGTTAACGTTTATTTCTTGTTGATTGCCCTCGACCTCACCTGATTGCACATCACTTCCCTGCGCAGTAGCAGAATTCCCTACATCCATTGTGTTAGGGACAGACATCGGAATATCATCCTCAATATTTACAACTGTAGGTTCAGTAGCTGTAGATTTGGAAGTCTGTTGATCAGACCTATATCCTGGAATCGATTGGAGATTATTCATGCTTCTAGTGACTCTACGCGAAAACGATAAGTTTTCAAAATTCAACCCTTCCTTGTCACCACAAACCTGAGCTAAATGGTTCAACTTATGCATAGAATCTTTATCACATTTATCAGGTTTATCAATTTCCCCTTCGGCTAATCCTTCTTTTGGTTTTGTAGGGTTGCCATCATTCTTACCAGGTTCGGGTTTATCTAATATTTCCCTAGAATCGCAGGGAACTGAAACCCTATCAGCATCTTCATTTATCTCATCATCTATGGGCATGTTTACGACCTCTGGTTCCTTAACCTCTGAGCTATTAACCTCAGGATTTATGACTTTTCGTCTTCTACGAGTTCGAGGAGATGGATTAGGCCAATACTGTGTTGGCCCCAATTGACAATCAACTAGAAATTTATCCCAAGACAGACCTTTTGCATAATTGGAATTGCAGTAAAATTTTTATCAATCCATGATGACACAGACTATTGTCAGGGTTATTGAAATTTCTTACAGACTGTGACATTTTCTTAAGGCTTTGCCAAAGATAGAAGGGCAAATTAAGTTTACAACCCTTTACTGCTAACAACAACCGTAAATGATACAAGTGCAAATGGGAATAGCGTCCACAACAGGTTACGTACCTTACTAAGATTTCATAGTAAACTCTCCATTCGGGCTTTAGAAATTTTACAGGTACGCCTATCCTTAGCTTTGTTTTATCTGGTAAAGGCATTAACAAAGCCAAACACTTCTTCTTGTTAACCATAGTGCCCTTAAACCAGCGTTCTCCCACTTGGGGAAGTTTCGTGGCTTCAGCAATTTTGTCTTCATTGATAACAAATTCGAAACCCCCAATTCGCACCCTGTCATCTTCAAAACTCATTGCAAACATCTTAGTAATCTCCGCATGGTGACCATCAAAGCTTCAAAAGAAATGTGTCCATCCCATTTTCTCAAATCTCTTGACAGCTTCCTGGTTGGATTCAATAAGTTCAAACCCTGAGATCTCAAAACGATTCAGAGGAGACATGGTTTCTCCAGCACTTTCTGGGCTTGGTCGGGAAATGAATGGGAAAGTGAAAACAGAGGGAATAGGTATACATACACACGACATGATAGATAATCTTCACATGCTTCAAATCTAATCAGAAATCAAATCTCTGAACCTACCATTTTAGTGGGATTTCGAGCAGTGATAAATGTTACAACTTTCACACTACACCATGATTTATGCCAATTTATCTACGTTTGACCATGCCTGTTAGTGATAACCACTTAACTTGGCAAACCAGCGATACTAAGACTGATAGAATCATCATTACAATCATTGATTATTGACAGTGGTTCATAATTAATAGGTACAATGGCATAATTTGAAATGACTGTTAGAAATTAACACTGTCAACACGATTTTACCAAATGCATACAACTGTCGATTCTGTCAAGGGGTGAAAGCCACGTTTTCATACCAGCTCATCGATCCAAAACGTTTATTGATTTAACCATTGGTTTATTGCATGGCCAGTTCATCAAACAATCATCCCTGTTTTATCATGTTACGTAGTGGTATGAAGAGTAATAAATCGCATTTTAATGTTAAGGAGGCATTAATCAAATGGCTAGCTTAATGTTTATTCTATGTATATGTACAAAGCTATATATATATGTACAACACTAAGTTTAAAAACCTTTAAACATCCTATTGATATATTATACCATCATATAGGGTATTTATCATATGTAAAAATTGCCTATACAAACCCCATTTATCCATTAACTATGATATTTACAAAGTTCATAATAGGGTATTACATACGATGTTAACTTCCAAAATTCTCTTAGTCTTAGGACTAATAATACCCTAAACAATGTGTTTTATGATATTTCTCTTGGCACAAATCCCTTAAGTCACATAAATTCATTTTGATGTTTTAAATAGCTTTAATGAGACTTTACGAAACTTGTCTGACATTCGTTTAAAAGCCAAGTTTTATGATCAAGTTCCTATCAACTCTAGAAACATTAAATTACTTTCCTTTGATTAAGAGTACCTTCAGAATCAAATATTCTGAAGGTGCTCTAACATAATTTTTGAATTGATAAATCACATAAAGAGCTGATCTCTCTTCATTTTGTCAAGAAATGAAGAGGTTGTTGCTGGCTGCCAACAAGTCCATCATCCCGAACCTCTTCAGGATCTCTACTACAAACTTCCCTTGTCCAAGGAAGCTTCCATCTACACTTTGCCACACCTCCATACCTAGAAAGTAGTGCATCATCCACAAGTTCTTCATCTCGAACTCAGCAACAAGCTTCCGCTACATGCTGGCAATCAATCTATCCTCACCTGTAACAAACAGGTTATCTGCATACAAAAGTAGTATCACTGGATTTCCTTCCTCAACCTTGTAGTAAAGGTTCAAATCCCCTTTACTCTTGGTAAAGCCCAAACTGAATAGAAAGCCATCTATCCAACCATACCAGGTTCTGCACATATATGACTTCCCGTCATGTGTCTCAAAACCAAGTGGTTGCTCCACATACACTTCCTCTTCGACTCCACCATTCAAGAAGGCTGTCTTGACATCCATCTAATGTATCTTCCATTTCATCACTCGTTTTGTATTTCTCCATGCTACCATCTGCAGCATGCTTGATCTTATAGATCCACTTGGAAGTCATGGCAGACTTCCCTTCTAATTTGGGACCACATTCCAACCATCATTCTTCATGATCGACGGATCATGGCATTCTTCCATTACTTCATCCCAGATCCTGGGAACTTCAATATATTCAATATCTTCATAAGATATCTTTGTTGCTGGAACAAATGTTGTAGTCCTTCTTTTGTAGGTGATGGTATCTGATCTTTCCTACAAAACAAGTTAAATTGCATGGTTAGAAACATCTCATAGTTTTTAGAACAAGTTCCTACTCATAAAGAAATATGTCATACAGTCATGCAATTAATTTATCCAATGCTTCAATACAACATTTATTCATATCCCATGACTTTCTAGATGCCTTCCAATCTCTACCAGAACATTGTTAAGAATGTGCACAACTCCCAACATGTCAACAAAGAGGTTTCATTCTAGATAAGTAGCAATGGAATGTTGTATAGTTCCATAAGCCACTTACCTATGTATATTAGTAGTATAATGTTCATCAATGCAACTATTCTAATATGCATAATACATAACCTAATTCTAGGAACACAAGCATTTACATCATTGAACAACATTATTTAAACAAACAAATATGACAATTCAAATACTTATCTTTGTTTGGTTGTTGGGTGGACTCCCTCTGAATCTTTCAACTCCATTCTGATGTGGATTGTGAGAAGTGGTCGACTCCCTCTAAATATCTGCATCCTTGCAGATACTACTGGAGTGTGCTCCCTCTTGATCTTTGCTTCCTGGATTACATGTCCTTGAACTTATATCCATCCTCGATCACTATGCATGCTTACAAGTATCATTATTGTGATATCCTCGAGATCTCATACATAATCATACATTTATTAGTATATTCTCAATGCAAAACACAATAATCTTAAGCATGTATAGTCATGATCATTTCAGACAAAAATAATAAGCATTAGTATTCAAGGACTCCTATGGTTAGTCATATCATAAATTAGGGTAAGAAACATAATATGCATACACCCATGTTTATTCAAACCTATGAATGATCATTATCAATCATGCCAAGTATACTTATATAAGAGATCCTATCACAAGGTAGGATTCTAACTTGATATAGGAAAAACATGCCTGGATTAGAATGTTAGCTAGCTATGTCTAACATACCCACATGATGTCTTCTTGTTATCTGTAATGACTTGTGCTAGTAACCTACATATCTCATGAGTTAACCATTATAGAACCAAGTAATACATACCTCGTAAGTAGATCTTCTATGTGATCCATGACAATGGATGAATCTTTGTCTTCATGTCACCATGATCATATGTTCTTGAACTAGAACATGATTTGTCTTTCTTGGTGTACCTTTCATGTTAGCGGACAACATAAACCTCATACAACACCATAATGCATTAGTACAATCATAAGTGTCAACACCCTAATCAATCAATTTCTTCTATTATGCATTCATAATTTTATTAAGGTGATACGACAAGTCTAAATTTAATCAATATTGTACTAACCGTTAATATGAAGACAAACATACCATAAACTTAATCATGACCAAATCTCGAAACATACCTGGATAAATCATACCTGTCGAGATTACTTGTAATCTTCTTATGTAAGGCCTTAGACTTATCTCCCTCTGAAACTGGAACTTCTTCACTTATGCAGGTGACCAATCCATTTTCTTCTAGGATTAACCCAATCCACTTGATTTGCAGAAACTGGATCTAGAGCTAGATTAGGATTTGTCAGGGAAACCCTAAAAATTCAAACTTTGAATTTCAAAATTCTGAAAGAATAGAAAGATGCGCCTTGATGAGCTGATCAACCTGGTATACTCAAAATTTGAAAACTGCAAAGTTTCACCCCTCAAATTTGCTTTTGAAACTTTCAGATTCACTGCACATGACCCTGAACTAGGGTTTGATAAAGCCCACCCTTCTGCCCAATCAAAAGGTTCGATCCAAAGCTCTAAGATTCTATTTTTTTGAGGAATTTCCATCCATGGTCACAAATTTCAAAAATTCCCATTTTTGCAGAAGCCCTAATTTTCCACTTTTTCGATCAAAGTCCTGAACTAGGGTCTGATCAAGCTTGGCCTTCTTCCCAACCAAAAAATGTGATCTTGGTCTCTAATTTCAATTTTTATGAGTAGCATTCAGCTGTGGTCTCCGATTACAAAAATTCCAACTTTCTTCGAAACCCTAATTCCCGGAGCCATGAATGAAGGTGCTCAAAATCCAATCTTGTTTTGACAGAAATATGCACCTGATTGTTTCTGGTGTAAATCCAAAATTATGAATCCACAGCGTCTGAAACTTCTACCTGTGGGATCCTGACCTGTCATATTTCCAACCCCATAGGTCTTACCTCAATTGGATTCTTTAAGAGAGAGTTATGGCAAGTGTCACAACGTGACTTGTTTATGGGATAAAACAGGAGAGCAAACTTGTACGGTGCGCCACTTGTCACTGGTTCCGTTTCATCCTCTAAAAAAGTTACCTGAGATAGCACAATCAGTGCACTACCTGTCATTGTTTACGAAATTTACTTTGGAGATTCCTATCCCAAGTTATGACCCTTTTTCCTAGGTCACCTGTTTATGATTCAGATTTGGAAGAGGCAGAAACCTTAGATTGTAGAGATCATAAAACACAAAGTACAATGAATTAGAAGTTGTCCTTTGGAAAAAAGGTACATGGGGATCTGATATTCGAGCTTTAAGAGTTTCAGATCCAAATTTTTTTCCAAAATGGATTTATAGCGAAAGTGCTACGATGACTAGTTTTTGCTATATCAAGCCCTAGCATCGCAAGTGCAACAAGTGTCATAGATGCCATACCATGCCTTCTTTCAAGCTAGATCTCATACCATGTTAGTTTTTCAGAATTTACTTCAATATGATCTAGGATCTTAACTGAGAGAACTACATGTACAGCATATCAATCATGGACACAATAATGCAAGCACACAAGAGACACAAAGTTTACTTGGGGAAAACCATAAAGGTGAAAAGCCCCAATAACTTCCTCAGATAGATAGATCAATGATACCACCCATGCATAAGAGATAGACATCTCTTAGCATCAGCTTCTTCTCCTCCACAATTGCACCACTCTCCAAAGAGTGTGTGTGAGAATAAAATGATGAAATAGAGTGCCTCCCGCACTCTATTTATACTTGACTTGACTTGCCTAATAACCTTTACTAGGTCGGCCTCAACTTAACCACATAACATAATGCTGACTGCGCCGAAACCCAATAGGGTGGTCTAATAACCCTTTGACCCACATGGTTGACCCCCAATAGGGTGGCCTAATAACCCTTTAACCCACATGACTTATATAGGGCCGACCCCAACAAGGTGGTCTAATAACCCATCAAGTATAAGTTACGACACTTACAATATAAATGATGGCACTTTCATATAGAGGAATAATAACATCTCTATAGGAATGCAATATACATATATGAAATACATTCTGAAGTTACATATACATCAACATAGATGTCATCACAGGCTCCACTCATGCAACCTACGATGTCGCACCTTGCTCCATTACAAAGTGCGACGAAGTCAATTAATGGGAAAAAATAGCTTCTTCGAGCTCATTCTCGAAGGTTTCTGACTTGGATCCTGATCCTTGACCTGTTGGAGGAGCTGGACTTCGATTCCTAACCTCATGGGAGGATCCCCTATCTCTCTCCTATCATATCTCAACCTACCCTATCCGTATCCTATCCACTTATCCCTATATAAGTGAGGCTATACCCATCTCCAAGGGAGGAAGTCTATGGTACTATTATGCTAGTGAAATTAGGCTTAATAGATTTAGCACTCTAGCTTGGGAGACATCCACTTCTCTCTAGGAGCTTTGGCATGGCTTGTCGGAAGGAGCTTGCAACGTTAAGGAAATGGTTGTAATACTCTTTTCTATTGTACTCTCCACTTTTTGATATAGTTAATACAATTGCTTTCCATAAATGTTGTCGCGTTGTCGATGTTTAGAGTTTTCCCCCTTAACTGTTAACTTCGATCTATCATATGGAATGTAGGCTTTCACTATTCTTGGTCTATTATATGTTCAATAGGGTATATCCGTTTAAGATCTGGCAGCGCTGGAGCATTGAATCAACGAAGGAGAAAGGGATCTGCAAATCCAAGGTAAACGATCTATCCTTCCATTTGCACTTCTATTTGATCTAGGAAACTATTTTGTGTTTTGTCCTATTTGTTCTAGACTTACGTTAAGCTAGGGAGATCAGACCTTGAGTTCTCTCTCAATAGATTTTCTGTCAAACAGTTCTTGCACCTTACATTCTTATCCTTATGTACTGATACTTATATGTAATTCATATTTGAGGAATATGACTAAGCCTTTGCATGCTTTTTATCACTTGGCCTGGGAGAAATATGTGCATGTATTCCCTTCTATCTGTGTGAATCATGTTTCATTCCTTGTGTTCATGGAGTATGCTTCTGCCTATTTACAATTCCTTTGGTAATTATTTTGAATTTTCCTTTGATGAATTAGGGATAAGTCTAGTAAATGTGTAGGACCACTCCAACCTAGACTTGGGAAAGGAAGTAGATATCCCATGCGGTGTTTAATGGCACCATGTGGATCAGATGAAGGAAAGAAGACCTAGCAAAGGACAATTAGAGTTCCTTGTAGAAGGGTACAAGCACATAGAAGAGGTTATGGGAAATGTTTTAGTTGGAAAATTCACCAGGTTAGAGTTCTCATATTGGGTAGGGGATCACACCAGTGGATAGATATCTCCAAGATCTTTCCAATGGTATAGACCTTTCCCAATTTGGAACAAGGATGGAGGAGTTATAACCCTCTAAAGTTGAAGGTGAAGTTGTTGGTACGAGGGTATGTGGTCCCGACCTTCCGCATCTGCAATGCGGATTGCAGATTGCAGAGGTCGGGGATGGACCATTAGGGTTGTTTGAATATACTTCCTCCTTTCCACCTCCGCAAGAGGGTTTAATATTGCGTATTGAGGGAGGTCGGATTCCATGGGGTTGGTGCATTTGGTTTCCACCTTTCTGCATCTGCAAGCGGATTGTAGATTGCAGAGTGAGTATTTTTTTGGGATACAGAATGATATTTCCGCTTTCCGACATCTGCAATGTGGGTTCTAGATTACGGAATTGTGGAGGAGTAAATTTTTTGGGACGGTGATTCGACTTCCAAATTCTAACTTCTGCATTGTGGATTGTGGAAGTCAAGAAGGCAATTTCTGCGGAAGGATAATTTTGGTAATCCAACTTCCAATTTCTGATTGCGGGTTGCGGATCAATGATCATTGCGGGTTCAGAGTTTCAGATCCTTTGAATTGCTTGGGAAAGAGAAGAAAAAAATTAGCAGGTGCTTCATGGGTTGTCTCCCATTTCCTCTAAAGGGCACTGAGGTGACCGGGACATGAAAAAGTTGTATCAAATCTCAAGGTTACAACAATGGGGCTGCTTGGGACAAATCATGAGTTTACGTGCATGAGAAGCTGATGCAGTAAGAGCTATTGTAGTGATGAAGAAATGCTACAGAGGGCCGACAAGGCCATGAAATTGGACCAACTATGACATGGAAGAAGAATTCCATGCTGTGATGAGGAATTGGAAGGGAAAATTCCTTACCCCTATCTTGCTCTTGTATTTCTATTTTGTGAGATTTCTATATAGAAATTGATGGCATAGGAATGCTGAGAATGCAATAGATTAGATAGATGAAATGCTTATGCATAGTAAGCATAGTAAGAGATAAGGCATAGTGAATTTGAACTTGCTTGTGCTTGCATGTGATATTGAATATTGGAAAATGTTATTAATGAAGCACATTGCATTAAATTTGAATATACACCTAACAAAGATATGTCAAAAATATTTTTGAGATGCCTTGCTTACACTTGCTTGGGAGATGATGAAAGTGCAGTTTCTAGTGGTTCTTCATTTTACAAAGATAACAGAAGCAGGGTTGAAGATGAAGATGATGATGATGATGATGATATTGCATGTGACCAGAAACCCTATGAGAAGGATGGGTGAAACAAGTCTACGACCATGAAGGTTGGTGGAAGGAATATGTAGTCCTTGGTAAGAAGCCAACTGATTAGGTAACACTAGTATGTTGATCGCATCTATGAAGGTAATGTTTATGCCTTCTGATTGCATAAGTGTTGAGAAGGATGGGTGAGAATCCTTAACCATGTTATAATCTTCATAAAATAATGCATGTAATAGTGAATGCATTCATGTGAATGACATCCCACATGACATGGTAATGCATGTGATAGTAAATAAATAGGCCTTATACCATGTGATTGTTTAAAATTTTAGAATATATTCACATAAAGGACATGTCATTCCATGTGTATGTTGGTTATGGGTTGATAACCTAGGAAAGTAAGGACTTATATTCCTGTTATGGTAGTGTTATAGTAGTGCATTCTATGTGAGATGGCCATGGTTAGGACCATATGTGTTTGAATGATAGAATGCATGAAATGATAGCATAGTATGCATGGATCAATATGCATTAAAAGATTTTTTTTAAATGTGGTTGCATTGAGTGTGGGTGCACATGTTGTAAAACATTGAATGAATACATGGTTGTGGTGTTTATTCTATTGCAAATTAAATAAGGGATGGTAATTCTAGAATAATTTCATGAGCTGCCATATGAATGTAGGAGAAACATTGCATGAAGGTAGTCATGTTTGATGGGCTTCCAGAATGCTCTGTGGAAGGACCGATTTGCATAAAACAAATGGCTGGGAAGTAATGAGCATTGAAAGTTTTATTAATTTGCATAGATATTGTGATAGTATCTCACAATCTCACTGTGACAATGATGCATGTAAAGTAAATAAATATATATTTCATTGCAATTGAAATGCTAACAACTGAAAGTGCTTGAGTTATTGAATGTTATAATTCGGAAAATTATTTCAATGAATGTGGCAACAATGAAAATGTTATGTACATGAAGAAATTACAAAGTGTTTGGTTGATCGGAGTTTCAGATCTCAGAGAGAGATGTCTTGGGCATGGCCACATGGGTAAGACCGTATTGAAGGCTAGAAAATACCATGTGCAATGGACAAACCTCATGAGAAGGGTCTCATGGTTGTAAAATTAGTTTATGGTTGATTTCAGATCTGAACACTCTCTGATCTAAGTTATGAGAATGATCTTATGGCTGCAAGCAAATTGCTGTAAGAAAATAGATTTGTAAGATTTCAGGTTGGAGATTTTCTAATAATTACTAATGGTTGTTTGGATTATATGAATTGTGTCAAGAGGACTTGTGTAAGTGGATGTTCATGCATGGTAGCCAACATAGAACCATAATGAAAAGGGTGACACCACTTACAAAATCCAAACAAGAGGAGGACGACCTCATGATTAAACAACCTGATTTATGTATTAGACCAAGTTGCAAATTCATGTGAATTAATCATTGATGACATTGATTGGTTATGGAAAATTAGACTTGAATTTGATGGAAAAAGTATGCCAAGAGGGAATATGTGGGTTATGGAACGTGAAAGAGGTTGGGATGGAAAACCGAGGGACTGTTGACTTAGAGAAGGGAGCCCCCATTTCTCATGAATGAAGAAACGATCCATCTACAAAATGGATGAGTATTATGTAACCCTAACTAAGAATGTGCATGTCTAATTATTAGGGTTAATATATAGAGCATGTATTATTTTACCTTTTATTATTATTATTTCAGGCTTCCTGAGTATGATTAGGACCTACACGGCTTACATCGGAAAGGGATGCATACCTTTCGGGTGCTTGGTTATGTTAGGGTTACCAATATTGACTACACCCTAAGGGAATGGAGGCATTCCCAGTGTTTCAATATTTGATAGTGAATGTATGAAATATGTTTACAATTTCAAAGTAGGAGTACTAATGAGCTTGCTTACCTCTCTTGTGTTGTCAGCTTGAACATATACAATTTGGTGCTACACAATAAAGAAGTAAAGTGAAGAGGTTGTTGTGAGGGGTTGTGGTGTGTATGAAGGGTTGTTGTGTGTGTGAAGTGATGTTTCATGCCTATGGATCCATAATAGAGCCTTGAACTAGAAATGATCATGGTGCAGTTTCCTTCCATTGACCTCTGAACCAGAAGGATGCGCTGGCTTGGAAATGTAGAGGGAAAACCAGGTATGGGACTGGTTTGGCACCATCATTGCCTAATAACCCCAGTTGGTGTACTGGCTTGGCATTGACTACTTGATGTTGTGGAGCAGCATGTGTGATGGCCAAAAATCCAACCCACAGGTGATTGGAGGCTTGTAAAGTAGAAAAAGGAACCTGTGGAGTAGCGTGGAAGTGTACAATAAAGATAAGTATTTGGTTATCTTGCATCTTCTTTCTCATTAATATGAAAATACATGTGTATATGATTTGGTTGTGATTTCTAAACTCTTGTTAGAGATAAAACCTATGGAAATAAACTTAGCATGTGAATTGATTCAATGTTTGAGTGTAGGTATTGCTAGAAACAAGAACTATGAAGGCATCCTAAGGATGCATGTGGACATGTGACTATCCTAGAAGGATCAGCATGAGCATCAATAAATATGGTGCTATTGTACTTGTGTGAATCCTAGAAGCCAAGAGTTTTGTAGACAAACCATGTGGAAGGGTTCCCTGGTTTAGAAGTCTTGGATAGACCTTAGACACTAAGTGTCATAGCCAAGAAAGGGAAAGTCAAGCATTCACATTGAAGCAAAAGAGGCTAAGGAGCATGAAACCATAGTGGTGGTGTGACTCTGGATTAGAACAAGACTAAGAGGAGAAAACTCTTACTCTTCTCCTTCCTTTTTATTGATGCATTTATAAAACAGAAAATTGTTGAATGCATGATGTGACTGAGAATTTATTGTGTAATTGCTTGAAATGAATTGAGAATGCTGAAATAGTAAATTCCCTGTGAAAGGATGAGCATGAATGATTTCATGTGTATGTTGGGAAAGCATGAAATGTATGGAAGTCTCATCATAAAGCATGGACTTCCCATGTTGATTGGGAATTAATTGACTGATTTTAATGTTTATATTATGCTTGGCCTAACAAGATTTACAATGATGAATTTCACAGGTGAGGAATTGAAAGCAATTGGTTGCAACTATCACAAAATAGGTGGTGATAGCCAGCAAAGTGTGGGAATATGTACATATTGACCATGGAAGAAGACCAAAATCTATTGGACTTGGATGAAAATCTTCTTCAAACAATTACCAAGACCCAAGAAAATATTGGAGAGATGCTCAAGCTACAAAAGCAGCATAATGAGATGAACCAAAGGGACTTGCAAGACTCTATTTGTCTGGAAAGGGAGGTAAGAAGCATCCTAGAAATAACCAGCAGTGGAAAGGGAAGTGGATCAATGAAGAGACATTCATCCAATCATCCCACTAAGAAACATTTTGGGTGTGAAGAATCAAAGGAAATTGAGTAGGAAAAGATAAAGCAACCACTAAAATGTTAGGAATGTGGAGCAGATCATTTCCTATGCAACTTCCCAACAAGAAACAACAAGAGAGATAACATCTATGAATTTCTCAGACTTGTATATCAGTTGGAAGATCAAATCCAGTAGGAGAAGCTTCTGGAAGCCAAAGGACTTGGTCCTGAAAGTTCAAAGTAAAGAGAAAAATGTAGGGGCAAACTTGCAATTTTTTTTTAAAATTTGGACATGTGTAGATTGTATATGTATCCCTAAGTGTTGGAACACCAAGGACGGTGTTATTATAATGGAGGTAGGATGTAATATCCCTCATTCTAACCCTTAGGCTATTTTGGTTGTAATGTAAATATTGCATAAAATGAAATGTGTGTTTTCCCTAGTGTGGAGCTCAAGGCCAAGGCCCCACTAGTGGATGCTTAGTTTTATTTGCATAGGAAAGTATTGAATATTCTGATAATCCATGTTCTCATAAGCCATGGAATATTGTAAAGGATGTAAATAATGCCATGTAAATAAAATACCAAGGACTAGCTATGGCTACAACAAAATGAGGGGGGACTATGTATCCACTAGGGAGTGGTTAGGGGGTGTGGGATTGAACCTAGGCTACCATATGTCACCTGGGGAACCCCTTTGACCTATCCTAGTTTCCATTGATTGCTACTACAAGTTATGTACCGCAAAATGACCATGCATGAGGTCATGGAGTATGGGCAACCCCCAAAAATTCGGATGGTAGGGTATGGATCTCTACATCCTTGACCCGCATGTCACTCCACTCCTAGAACTTCGTATTCCTCCTTCCCATACCGTGGTTTATCATACATGGAATTTGAACCCTTACGCATCACAAGAGAGACGAACTGTGAAGCAAGGAGGATAAATCACGATTCTTTGCAGGGCCACGATTTACAGAGCTGAATACACTTAGAAAACTCTGCGTAGGAAGTAAAACAACGGGGGTTATCCTTGGATTTGAATCTGTGGGTGGATTGCAGAGCGTGAGATGCTCAGGAAACCGTGAGGAAAACCCCGTGTTGGTGCCTGAGCACCCAGCTATGGGATAACACTATTCGGCCAAATAAAGTGGAGAAGAAAACCTAAGTGGGAAGGAACCAAGAGGTTTTAGATTTCCTGCTAAATCTGAGAGGGATTATTTACCTTGATCTAGCAGTCAAGGCCAGCCACACTTATCCAGATCAGTGCTAGAGGAAGGGGCACCCTAGGGGATATGCAGTAGTGAAAGGAACCTTACCTAGGCTGAGAATAGGGTGATGGGGGTGCTTGAACCTGTCTAAGATCATTGGGATATGCCCATAGCTCTGTGGAGCAACTTATTGAGATAGAATATCCTTACTTGCCTTCTCAATTTGATTAACACAGTTAACTGTGTGTTGGATTCCTTGATTGACTGTGAACCAATGTTGTGAGTGAGCCTAAGTGCAACTCCTTATTGGATACATAGCCCCAAATCGGGGGTGATCTCTGATTGCTGGAATAATGGAAGTTGGGATGAGATCTATGGTTGGGATGGAAAGTTGCATTCCATATCCAATTTGCTTGGAGGTTCAATGCAAAAGACAAGTGTTCTCCATGTTAAGTTATGCCAACATGTGTTCAAATTTCCATGAAGTATTCACTAATTACTAGGGTTGAATGGTCATGCCTTATGATTTATTATGTTGTGCATGTTATTGATTGATGAATGGATGATACATTGTGTGTGGATTGTTGGCTGTCTAGACTAAGTTAGAGGTTTCCAATGTAGACCTAGGTACTTCGCGGTTACGGGAACCAACAAAACCCTACTCATTGTCCCTTTCGGCAACAAGCTGCGCGCAGCCTGAGGTCTTACCCAAGGCGAAGCTGCAGGGGGTGGTTACGGAATCAAGTTTCCACAACCGGGTGACGCGATAGGGGGAAGATTAGTAAACAACGCAACTCCTTATGGGTTGCATGGATAGGTAACTACGCGAACCTTTTGTTCCGCATGGGGTACTTCGCCGCGCAATTGCGCTTGCACACTTGTTCCTCTACTAATTGTGTGATATAGGGTACCTCTGCATTACGACTATAAGCTATCAACAACCTACCTCACAGCAACCTTCATTGACTGGGTGCATCCATGGAACTGCGCGTTCTTTCTAGGGTGTTCATTTCTAACCACTCTACTTAGCATTCTTTATCTCTTATTCCATCCAAGTTCTTATCAGTAAATTGTAGATGGTTTTCTAAATATACGTTATTTTGCACTCCAACGCTGCGCTTAAACTCAATGTTCACTACTTGACCAATGGCTAGATTCATACATGTTGAATACTTAACATTCCTCTGCGCATGCATTACTTAACATATTATTCCCATTCTCTGCGGGGAATACATATAAAAGCAACCACATAATAAAAGTTTCCAGCATTAAACATTCATACCAAGCAATTAAACAATCATAAACACACATTGGTCACACAACACAAAATTTAACATGGTTCACCCCCCAGATGGAGGCTACGTTCACAAGAACGGTTGCTAATATTTCTCGTAATGGGAAGGGTACAACCATTCTTATTATGCGCCCTCAGCTGCAGACTCTCTTCTCTCTCAGATAGGTCTCTGCACACTCAGCTGCAGAGCCTTCATAATGGCTTTTCTAAGCTTAAGATTCTACAATAATCAGTACTTACAAAATGAAGAGTAACCCTTCCCTTACAATATTGTGCCTTATTTATAGATCATACCCATAGGTCATGTCTTTACAATCATTAGGATGAAACCCTAAAGTTTCCAAAACTGGCGTGGCTAACTGCCATCCTAGTGGTCGCCGTCGACAACCTACTCCGCTTGCTCTAGCTGGGCCACTCGTGGCTCACACGCTCTTCTGATAGCCATAGTCCTCAAAATGGTTACAACTGCATCATGGCCTGTCCCTGTTCACTCCTTCCGCCTTCCTGTCACCATCAGCATCGTGGACTAGCTTCTCCACTGCTTGCTGGCACATGTTCGAACAGGTCACTTTCATCTGTCGTCCACCTATTCCTTACCCAAAATAGGTCATGTCCCTGTCTAACCTTTACCCATGTTCTGAACCAAAAATAGCTCATGCGCTACCATGCGCATTTTCCTACTGCGCGACCGTGCCTTAACTATTTCTATCGCGCGACATGCGCAAAACCCCAAAATTGTCTATCGCCTACCGCCGCACGCAATGTGCTTTTACCAAAATTGCTTTCTCTCCCTGCCACAGCGTGCAATGCGCAATTATAAAAATTGCCTCTTCTTCCTGTTGCAGCACGCTAAGTGCGTTTTTCCATACTTGTATGTTTTTCCAACCCACTTGGGCCCAGCCCAACAGGCCCCTAACACTCTCATGTGGCTTGTCCTGAGCCACTTCCACTTGCGGCTTCTGGAGCCACGTCTTCCTTCGTTCCAAGCTTTACTATGAAGCTTTGCAAAGTTCCTTCTAAATATGCAACTATGTTCTTGGCTTTCTGTTCGAACCTAGTGGAAACTTGGGATAGGTTGCGATGAACATCACAGCGATATCCCACTAAAGATCAATATTGTGGCCATGTGTCTCTTGAAATGGACTAATGGGGCACAGCTCGTTGTCATGTACTTCTTTCTAATGACCTTCATTTGTGCAAAACCTTGATCATCTACCTCTTGTGCGCCTCTCTGAGTGGTCCATCAGTTGTCTAGCTGGCGCACAAGTTCTTCCACATCACCAAGTCGGGAAAGAGGCCTCCTATTTTGGCACATCTGTTTTGCGGCTTGGGTTGTCTCCTGTTGAGCTCTATTTTCCTTTGCTCCTGGCAATTCTATATGCAGGGAGACCATGGTTCTTTCAATGATCAGTAATCACGTAGACATCTCGGAGAAACTCGATGGTTAAGTCTCCCAAGTGCCACATTACTCTTATCGGTTAGGAACTCCATAGACATCTCAGATGTAACCCAGGGTGATGTCTCTCAAGAGCTACAGTAGATGCTTCTGCGGATTGCTCATGGATGCTTGTCTTCCTAGATCTTAGGGCACCTCTGGTGCTTCTACTGGAAATGAAGTGCACCATGGAACTTGGTCAGTTCTCTCTTCCAAGGCCTTCTTGGCCTGTCTTTCCACTAGCAACTCTTCAAAGCATATCCCGAGTTCAATCACTACCCTAGGAAAATTTTATAACTAAGAATTTTTTTCTCAACGCTTGTAGGGTTCAGTATATCTAACATGCTTTGCTAACGTCCTGGTATTTTAGAATTCCCAGGGGGGATCCACTTCACGTGATTAGCATGTTCTGAATTGGAGTAGCCACATTGGCACGCACCTAAGATGATTAGCTAGCTTCGGCCCCCCATTATGTGTGATTAGTGCTAATCATGCTGCTTTTACGGCGGTCACGTGCCAAGTGTCGATGTAGTGACCTGCCACGTGGGTATCCAGACAATCATTTCTGAATGTGATAGGATTCTACTCGTGTCGTCTGGATATGTGGTGTCATGCCGGTCTGAACCGCGTCTTCCGCTGTCAGGATCTCATTTGTCGTTGTTATCAAGTATTGTCAAGTGGTTCCGACGGTCTTCTAATGAGTGGCTATGGCAGTGCAGGTATTTCGGATAAGGTCGCATTGTCTGGACAACCGTACTTCCTTTTAACAGTTTAGCAGATGCAACATGCACTGTTCTCTGGGGAACAACCTTCGCTAAGGCTCCTCATGTTGCACATTTGGCTATGTTGCGAGTAACATCTCAGCCTAGTACCGCGTTGCTCTTTGTGTACTTCCTGTTATGTTCTGCATAGTCTTTTTAGCGAGGTTGGTAACCACGCGTCACTCATTTCCTTTTCCAACTGTACTGAACTTTGAACCAGTTATGTGTGGGAATGTAGGTCTCAGTTCCCTTTTTCCTATACGGGTTGTGGTGCAGCTTCAATACTCTGGTTTTTGCAAAGTTAACAAAGTCATCAAACTCTGCATAAATATAGAGATCTATAACGTTAAAGAGAGAAGAAAGTTCCTATCGATGGTGTTGATTGAGATCTTCAATTACTGTCATGGCATTGAGGACTTGAGTGTGAATGTAGTTAGTATCATCACTCGAGGCTATATTGAGTACGTCCACAACTATTGTTTCATTTGCTTGATCGCCAAGCTCAAGTAAGCCAATGGTACCAGTGAGGAACTGATTTATTGATATTACTTCCCTCCTTAGCAGAAGGAGTTCCTCTAGGCTGAATATCTCATCATCGTACATTGCTTCCGTGCAACCTATTTGCGTGGAACTCATACCCATCTTGTATCTTTTCCACAAATATCTGAACCGAACGGGAACTAATTATTCTTCGTCACACATTACTTTCCAATGCTCTATCGCATCACTGGTCTTAGCCAAGCAACAGAACCATTTGTTGGTTGTCTAGACTGAGTTAGAGGTTTCCAATGTAGACCCAGGTACTTTGCGGTTTAAGGAACCAACAAAACCCCTATTCACTGGCCCTTTTGGCATTAGGCTATGTGCAGCTTGAGGTCTCACCCGGGGCGAAGCTGAAGGAGGTGGTTGCAGAATCAAGTTTCCACAACTAGGTGATGCGATGGGGGGAAGATTAGTAAACCACACAACTCCTTGCGGGTTGTGCGGATAGGTAACTGTGCGAACCTTTTGTTCCACGTGGGGTACTTTGGTGCGCAACTGCGCTTGTGCACTTGTGCCTCTAGTGATTGTGCGATAGAGGGTACCTCTGCATTACGACTGTAAGCTATCAACATCCTACCTCGCAACAACCTTCATTGACTCGGTCCATCCATGGGACTATGCGTCCTTGCCATGGTGTTTAATTCTAACCACTTTACTTAGCATTCTTTATCCCTTATTCCATCCAAGTTCTTATCAGTAAATTGGAGATGGTTTACTAAATATACATTATTGCGCGTTCCAACGCTATGCTTAAACTCAATGTTCACTACTTGACCAATGGCTAGATTCATACATTCCAATCGACAGATTCATACATGTTGAATACTTAACATTCCTCTGCACATGCATTACTTAACATATTATTCCCATTCTCTGCGGCAAATACATATAAAAGCAATCACATAACAGAAGTTTCCAGCATTAAACATTCATACCAAGCAATTAAACAATCATAAACACACATTGGTCACACAACACAGAATTTAACGTGTTTCACCCCCCGGATGGAGGCTACGTCCACAAGAACGGTTGTTAATATTGCTCTTAATGGGAAGGGTACAACCATTCTTAGTCTGCGCACTCAGCTACAGACTCTCTTCTTTCTCAGATAGGTCTCTGCGCACTCAACTGTAGAGCCTTTACAATGGATTTTCTAAGCTTAAGTTTCTACAATAATCAGTACTTACAAAATGAAGAGTAACCCTTCCCTTACAATATTGTGCCTTATTTATAGATCATTCTCGTAGGTCATGTATTTACAATCATTAGGCTGAAACCCTAAAGTTTACAAAATTGGTGTGGCTAATTGCCATCCTAGCTATCACCATCAACAGCCTACTCCACCTGCTCCAGCTGGGCCACTCGTGGCTCACACGCTCTTCTAACAGCCGCAGTCCTCAAAACGGTTACAACTGCATCATGGCCTATCCCTGTCCACTCCTTCTGCCTTCCTGTCGCCATCGGCATCGTGGCATAGCTTCTCCACTGCTTTCCACCACACGTTCGAACAGGTCACTTTCATCTTCCGTCCACCTGTTCCTTACCCAAAATAGGTCATGTCCCTATCTGACCTTTACCCATGTTCTGAACCAAAAAATAGCTCATGCGTTACCATGCGCATCATCCTACTGCGCGACCATGCCTTAGCTATTGTTATCACGCGACATGCATAAAACCCCAAAATTTTCTGTCGCCTACTGCCGCTCGCAATGTGCTTTTACAAAAACTGCTTTCTCTCCCTGCCATAGTGCGCAATGCACAATTATCAAAATTGCCTTTTCTTCCTATTGTAGCACGCTACGCGCATTTTTCCATACTTGTATGTTTTTCCAACCTACTTGGTCCCAGCCCAACATGGATGATGTTGCCTTTAGTTATAATTGTTAAGTGTATGCATGCATCTATTTGCTAATGGGATGGTCCATTGATGAATAGGACTGTATGCTTATGCATTATGTTAAGTCTGTTGTGTATGTTGTTATCTCACTTCTGCACTAATTTAACTAGTAATGGATGTTATAGTTGGCAGATCTGTGTGTTAATATGGCTAACTTCTATTTCTGTGCGTGTTAATTACATTGTTCTTGCACCTTACATTCTTATCCTTATGTGATACTTATATGTAATTCATATTTGAGGAATAGGACTAAGCCCCTGCATGATTCTCATCACTCTGCCTAGGAGAAATATGTGCATGTATTCCCTTCTATGTGTGTGAATCATGTTTCATTCCTTGTGTTCATGGAGTATGCTTATGCCTATTTACAATTCCTTTGGTAATGCTTTTGAATTGTCCTTTGATGAATTAGGGATAAGTCTGGTAAATGTGCAGGACCACTCCATCCTGGACTTGGGAAAGGAAGTAGACATTCCCTGCTGTGTTTAATGACACCATGTGGATCATATGAAGGAAAGAAGACCTACAACAAGACAATCAGAATTCCTTGCGGAAGGGTACATGCACATAGAATATGTTATGGGCTATGTTTCAGTTGGAAAATTGACAAGGTTAGAGTGCTCAGATTGGGTAGGGGATCACACCAGTGGATATATATCTCCAAGATATTTCCAACGGTACTGACCTTTCCAAATTCGGCCCAAGGATGGAGGAGTTATCACCCTCTGAAGTTTAAGGTGAAGTTGTTGGTATAGGGGTATGTGGTCTTGACCTTCTGCATCTGCAATGCGGATTGCGGATTGCGGAGGTCGGGGACGCACCATCGGGGTTGTGTGGATAGAATTCCTCCTTTCCGCATCCACAAGTGGGTTGTGGATTGTAGATTGAAGGAGGTCGGATTCCATGGGGTTGGCACATTTGGTTTCCGCCTTTCTGCATCCTCAAGCGGATTGCATATTCCAGAGGGAGTATTTTCCTGGGATATGGAATGATATTTCTGCTTTTTGACATCCGCAACACGAGTTGTGGATTGCAGAATTGCTGAGGAGTAAATTTTTCGAGACAGTGATTCGACTTCTGGATTTCAACTTCCGCATTGTGGATTGCGGAAGTTGGGAATGCGATTTGTACATAAGGATATTTTTGTAATCTTACTTTTGATTTCTGATTGCAGGTTTCCGATCGGAGGTCATTGCAAAACTGCGGATTGCGGACCAATGATCATTGCTGGTTCAGAGTTGCAGAGCCTTTAAATTGCTTGGGAAAGAGAAGAAACAAATTAGTAGGTGCTTCAAGGGTTGTCTCCCATTTCCTCTAAAAGGAGATGAGGTGACCGGGGACATGACTGAGTGCGATAGTGTGACAGTTGTGAAGATTATCTTGTGCAATGCAGAGCATGACATGAAAGTTGGTGCAAAATTGGTGATCGTATTATCGTGATCGTATATCGTGTCAAATCTTCTTCATTATTTATTTTTCTCTCTTGGTAGGATGGAGAAAGTTTACCAAGGTGCACTTTACTTGTGGAGGAATTCCAGATAGTACACCAATATCCGAGAGTTTTACAAATCATTCATCAAGGGTGTTTCATGAAGAGGGGCAAGTTGACTCCATCATCAAGGGACCAAGGCACTGGAGCCAGGTTTTATTTCTCGAGTCTTTCTCAATTATTTTAAAAAATATGAAATTTTTTCTTAGATTTGTTTGTTTTCCAAGAATCTTAGAACTCAATTTTCATTTTGCATTTAGGCATCTAGTTCTTAAAATATATGCATTAGAAAATAAACAAAAACTCTTAGTATAAACCATAAGAAAATACCTTAGTTTCATTTAGTGGTTGCATTGGCATGTAGGTGATTTTTTGTGGCTATTTGATGCATTTTCTTATTGATGTAATAAACATTAATGTTCATCCATACAAAAATAAGCACACAGAAAGCTGAATGTTGAGCCTAATTTACAAGAACCCAACTCACATTTACCTTATCTAGCCTCACACTGAAACTTAATTAAATGTTGGACACTCAGATCTCAACATTTCAACCATATAAGTGACATTAAAATTCAAAATTATGAACATTTATATTGTAGCCCCATACCCTTCATTTCTATACATTTAACATTGGGTGGGTAGCCTTAACCATTCATCCTGAGATTAATCCATTAGTGTCAGTTTCTTTAAATCAAATTCCTAGTTTAATATTTTCATCTTGAGAGTAGTGAGGAAGCCTAAGTCTTTGGGGTTACTTTTCATTTGTCTAACTCAGTACCCCTTAGCCTTTTCTCCAGGGATGTCATTTCTTAATTTGTAATCTCTTCCAAGCACCCTTACTTGAGTCAAATCGGCCATACTAGTAATTTAGGAAAGATGGTTTTACTAGAAACTACCTAGAACTATTTGACTAGGGACATCTCCCATGGTTAGTCTGGGTCTACCTTGGTGGACTTGGGAAACCTAAAGAGAGGGATCCCTACCTGTGTTTCCAAGGAAACTTGTAGGGGCAAAATTTAGCCCATGGGATATTTCTAGACATTTTTTTCCAAAAAACGTTTCGCCAATTTGCTTTTTTTTTTCAAAGTTCATTCGCCCAAATTCCATGGGATATTTTTTTTTACTCTAAAAATCGCCAAAATTGTCCAAAAACTATATAAAGTCCTTAGAAATTTGAATATTTTTCCAACAAAATTGCCAAACGTTTTATGGTTGCAAATTTAAGAATTCTTATGGTTTTCCAAGGTTTCTACACTTTGAGAAAATTATGCATCCTTGAAATTTTCGTTGTGTGTGACACTTTGGGAAAGAGTCTCAAGGTTCCACCTATCTAGTGATTTTTTAACCTTTGCAAACATTAAGATAGTCAAATTGTGTGACAACATTTTTGGTATTGTTTCCAGGGAAGTAGAGAATTACTAGAGTAAATCATATCTCACATCCTATACCTCTTTTCCAATTATGTTCTCAACAACATTTTTGGCCCCTCTGTTTCTTTGTATTTTTGAACGACATCATTTTTGGTGAATCATATCTCTCTTCACCTGGTGACTCCACAACACATCTCCGCTGGAAAACCCATATAGAGACTCCACTAGGGAATAAGAAAACAAAGAAGCAGACTGAAATCATATATATATCTTATGTATCAAATGCTAAATCAACTATCCTAGGAAATCCAATATATAAATAAAATTAATAATAGAAGGGAATCATAATCATGGTATGAGGATGAACAAGAGTATACTGATATGATTAATGATGGGTATGTAGATGAATATAGAGAAACTACAATACCCATGTTTTTCCTCATTGGTTGGATGTGGACCTTTTTGAAGTAGTTGCCTAAGGTCTCTTGAATGATCTGATTAATAAACCTCCACCAAGGGTTTTGGGTAGAAGTAGATAATCAAATGATCCTCTTGCTTTTTTAGAAATAGTTGGATATCCAAATGAAGTCCCAAATAAAGCATATAATGGGTTACCTAATTTTAGTGGGGATAATGAGGACTCTGCTACTTTTCACCTTGATCAGTTCTAAGATGTCACAAATGAAATGGATTGTTGGTGTCCAATATTGTCACCATTTTTTATCATTTAATTTACTCAAAGTGGCGTTGTTTCTATCATTTTTAAGTGGCATTATTTGTATTGTTTTTGCTATAGTAAGTTGTCTTCTTAGCCATTCAGCTCATCAAACGGTCCAGGTATGCACAAATTCACTTACCATGCAAATCTTGTTATATTTCATATATTATGGTTTATTTATGATTAAAATGATGTTTTTGGGCATAATTAACACTTATGGTTTTAATTGACAGGCTACGATTTTCAAATAACCCACCATTCAGACCATGCACTACATGCTCTACCTAAAACACGTTCATCTCATTGTTCAACCCTCCGTTCAGCCTGCGAAATCCGTGGTTGACACATCTTAGACCATTGGATGAAGAGAAGGACACATGGGTTCTGTTCGACATGCAATGGGCCTGGTTAATGAGCTATTGCTCTAGAAGATCCGTCCTTATGCTTGCAAAGCCTGACGGCACATCTCACATTCACGTGAATGCTCCAAGCCTTGATTCGTCTGCGCATTTAGCCTCGAGTCATGCGCGTTGGTCAAGCTCTCGCTCATGCCATTATTCTGGAAGGAGTCCAACTGTCCACATTTAGCTTGCCAACATAACTTCCACGCCCACGTCAACAATCCAGCGCACCTGCTCTCTTATTCGTTTAGTCGGGAGTTACGCACACCTGTTCACACATGCTCACGTTCATTCATGTCGTTGTTCTGGAAGGAGTCCGCCTGCCCACGATTCAATCTTCCAGCACACTGTTCGTCCACATCTGAGTTAGATCGATGATGCAGCTGCTCTGAGAAGGAACTAACCCCGTCAAAGTCTAAAGAACTCCCCCAGCGTTTGCATGCATCAATTTAATCAGTTGTTACAATCATTTAAACACTCCTATTATTAGAGAGGTCGACTCTGTCGACCCTCTCACCATTGTAACTTATAAATAGTCATCTATGTGATTGAGACGAGTTAGCTTCTGAATTCACGATGGTTTTTCAGTCTTAGTCCAAGAATTTGCAGTCATATATAGTGTGAAGACAGAGTCTGTAATTTTTCTCAATTTAATGGAAGTAGCAGCTTGTTGATGTTCTGCTGGTAGTCGTTTAATTTGAGCTAGTTCATCCTCCGATTGCTGGGAAGGACCCCTCATAAACTGGAGGTTTTATTTACATTTTCTGCATTTCTTTTCTTGTAATTAACTAGTTTATTTCCTGTGTGTGTAATCTAATTCATTTTTCCTGTGTGTATTATCTTCATTCCTCTGTAATTAATATTTTGCTATTAATAACACCCTCCTTCTTCTGAGTTAAAATGGTCGACCAGTAGTTCAGTAGTTTGATAATTTGTAGTTTGTTTTCAGTCTTTCTTCCATCATCATAGTTAGATATTGCTTCCAAATTCTTCCATAGTTAGCATTCCTTTCCTTCTTTTCTCCTCGATTAGTTTTTCTTCCTGTTTGTTGTAGGTTAATTCTTCTTTCTTCTATTCCAACCTTCTCCCTTCTTCTATTCCAACTTTCTTCCTACTTCTCATAGAATCATTCTTCCTCTTAGGTAATGATTTGCATAGATAATTTCTTAGTCTCTAATCATCTCTTTATTGCTTCCTCTGCATAGTAGGATCATTTGCATAAGCCAGCTGGTAATTAAATCATCCAAAAACTCTTCTTTCCCTCACTTTAAAACATTTTCCTCCATTCGGATCGTCATTCAGACTTCCATTCGGACCGGCGTTCGGATCGTCATTCGGACCTGTGTGTTTTCTGTATTATTTTAGGCCTTATTCTGAATCTAATTTCTTTTGCCTCTTAATCATCATTCTTCTTGTTCCTCCTTAATAGTTTGAGATGTAATTTAATCTTGTTTTATGTTATTTGGAGTTTTTAATTCAATTTTCATCATTATTTCCTCCTTATCCCCTTCTTATCTTTCTTCCAACAATCAGTCCTTTAACCTGTTTTGTACTTAGTTACTGTTCAGAATGTTGTTTTTAAATAGTTTATTTTCAAGTTATAGTTGATGATTCCATTTCATTGAGTTGTTTTAGTTTGTTAATATTAATACTAGTTTCTGTTTAATGAAGATGTTCATGTTGCAAGATCTAGATTAATAATAAAATATCTTTATCAAGTTTTCTACTTGCTTCCAAATCTAATATAGTTTTGTTTAACATCTTTGTTAAGTTTTCCATTTGCTTCTAACTTACATTAGTTTCATGTTGTTCACATATGGATAGATAGTAGTTCATAATGTTTAAACTTATTGGTAGTTTGTTGATTTTTAGTTTACATTTGTTTGTAGAAGTTAAGTTAGATTTACTTCCATTTAGCTTCCTTATTACATTTGAAAGTCATTACGATACAGTTACTCCCGTTCCTATTACATTTGATGTACGTAATCAAGAAGAGTGGAATTAGATGGTTTATTCTGAATTAATTTACATTTACAAGTTCTTCCTATTAAACATCTAATCTCCATAGCTCTGATTCTGTTTATAGTTGTTATTAGGAAGTTGAATTTAGTAGTTTCTTACTTTTCTAGAAGTAATTTGTGTTTCAATATTTGTTTCCATCTTTCTTATTAATTAACCATAGAAGTAGAGTTGTATGATCTAGTACTATTATGATCCGTGATTTAGTTGTATTCTTAAATATTCAACTCGGTTTTTCATTTTGAAAGATCTTTCGATCTTTTTCCTTACTAAACATTTGTAGGTATGACAAACCTGAAACTTTAGAACCGTTTCTACCTTGGCATATATTTTGATTCAACTCTAAGTTTACTGATCCTAGTTGATATTTAATATTAGGTGTTTTTATTTGAGATAGCTCACACACCCAACATGGATTTAGAGCATGAGGATGTTTGTATGAAACTATTTGCTTCTACTTTAGATGGGAAATTGCATAACTGATACACTAATCTAAGAGCTATGAGTATCACAGGGTATGATATTTTTGAACAAAATCTCTTAGATGAGTGGGGAAAACCCATTGATAAATCATCAGAAGGTCAATCATGTGATGATTATGTTGTTGAAAATCAATTTGAAGAGGATGATCGGGATGTTAATGATAAAATGGCTTATGATCTTTCTTGTCAATTGGATGTTGTATTTCCCAAAGTAGTCGTTCAAATATTCATGAGTCGGATTATGAATGAGACTTCAGTAAACAAGAGTGTCACATAATATGTTAGGAATAATTATTCAAAGCGTAACACCTCCAAAATTTCGTCAAAATTTAAAATTTTGTAATTTGCGTAAAAGATACTAATTCTATAATTTTGCAAACGTACTTACAATTATATTAATTTTTATGTTATCAGTAATGGATTTTTATTTTAGTCAAGTTACAACCATGTTTAAATGTTTATCATATGAATCATAACTCTGATGCTGGATAAACCTTAGTTTTTACGTAAATGTATTTACTTGTTTACCAACAAACTTGTCATTTATTTACTATGTCCTAAGCATTGTAATTATAATGGATTTCTTAGTGTAATGATGCCGACAATTACATGTTATGTTCCAAAACATTTTAATGATTAAGTTATTGATTACGTTCTTTTTCTTTTTAAGGGATAATCCTATGACGCCCCTGGCTTACTTAGCTTCTGCGAAGCTAACACATGTTGATACTTGTTTTTGGTTCCAGGTAAGGGTACAAAAAATAATGCAAGGTAAGAAAATAACCCAACTATAAGTTTTATAATGGTTAGAGCAAAGGAGATTACATATTTACCCATTATAGAGTGTGGTATCCTTCTAGAAACTCTTATGAAACTCAAGTGAAGGCGATCTACGAAAATAGCCTCGATTATGGGTTTAAAGTTTAAGATCAAAATATGGAAATCATATTACCAGAACTATAAAAAAGAGGGTTTGAACATCTAGATTGCTTGGCAATAGTTAAACTCTAAAACGTGAACATAACTATAGCATTGGCATGAAAGATTTAGGTTGAAGTGATTGTTGGCTTAAGTACTGATCTAGAGGTTTCCAATGTAGACCCAGGTTCTTTAGCGGTTTCAAGGAACCAACAAAACCCCTTTCCACTGGCCCTTTCAGCAACAACCTACGAACAGGATGAGGTCTCACCCAAGGTGTAGCTATCGGGCACTACGGAATCAGGTTTCCATAGTGAAGTGATGAGTTGTTCGGACAGGACGCCTGCGTAGTGCACTATCAGACCTGCACTGCAAGCTAAGGACTACGTGACGATAAGATGTGTCGCAGTCCGCACTTCTAAAAACTAACCGCTGTGCAACCAGCGCATCCAAGGGCTGCACGGTTCGAGAAGGATACAATTAGTAGGACAACGCAATAGATTTATATGCTTCCTCTTCCAAACTTAACCATTATGGTGGTTTTACTCTAACACTTATCCATTCATCTACTCCCTTAAATTAATTTTTGATGTACATGTAACTTCGAAATGTATTTCACCTATGTATATTGTACTCCTATAGAGATGGTATTATTCCTCTATATGGAAGTGTCGTCATTTGTATTGACAAGTGTCACAAGTGTCGTAACTTGCTGTGATGGGTTATTAGACCAGTAAGTGTGGGGTCGAACCGGATTAATGTAACCATGGGTTATTAGACTGAGTTAGACAAGTTGGCCTTGTTAGTTTATTGGGCAGGACAGGACAAGTATAAATAGAGAGCGGGAGCTCTCTATTTGATCATCTCATTACTCACTCTTACATCACTCAGAAAGTGGTGCACTAGTAGGGGAGGAGGAGTAGCTGCTAGTAGAAGACTATCTCTTGTACTTTGGTTGTATCATTGCTCTTTCTATCTCTGAGGAAGTTGTGGGCTTTTTCACCTTTATGGTTTTCCCCAGTGAAACTCTGTGTGTCCATTGTCTTATGTGATTGCTTGATATGCTTGATACATGCTTGATATGATTGATATGCTGTACATGTTATTCTCTCAGTAAAGATCCTAGAGTATGTTGAATTAATGCTCAAAATCTAACATGGTATCAGTGCTTCCCTGAGAAGAAGACATTGTGCAGTGGCAGAAACTAGGGTTTCTTGTTTATTGGGTTTCTCTCCACATATTTTGGAAAATCATTAAGGTAGATTGACTCTACTCATCAAGGAGAATTTTTCTGTCCAATCAGAATTCAATTCTAAGCACTTTCAGTTTTGGCCCTAAAAATTAGGGTTTCCACAAAAATAGGAATTTTTGAAATCGGAAGACATAGTTGGAAGCACCTTGGAAAAATAGAAGTTGAGTTTTGGATCGATATTTTTGGTTGGGTGAAGCTCCGGGAAACTCAAACCGTAATTCAGGGTCCTCCCTAGTGAATCCAGGAAGACTAACAAGTATTTTTGAAGGGTGAAACTTTCCAGATCTCAAATTTTGAATATACTAGGTTGATTATCTCATCAAGGAACATCTTTCTATCCTTTCAAAAGCTTGAAATTCAAAGTTTGAATTTTTAGGGTTTCTCTGACAAACCCTAATCCGGGACCAAATCCATTTTTCAACAAATCAAGTGGTAAGACCTAAATATTTCCTATTTCCATTTGAAGTACTGATTAAGATGTCTCACCACACCAAGCTTGAGGATAAGCTTGAAGGGGCTGATAACTTTCGAGCATGGAAGTATAGGATTGGGTTAATCCTGGAAGAAAATGAGTTGGAATTCAGTAAGGGGAAGAATGCTCACAGGAGGAAGCTCGAGAAGAAAATATGGGGAATGAAGACCAAGCTCTCACAGCACACTCCAAAGGTCATGGTGACAAAAAGACTCACCATCATGGCAAGAAAGAAAGACATCACCATTAGAATCAGAGGGGTAGTCCCATAAATCGAAGAAATATGACCCATGCTCATTGCTATACATGTGATGAGAAAGGACACTATTCCAGAGATTGTCCCAAAAATAAGAAAGATGGTTCTCACAAGAAGAAGAACTTCAAAAGAAGAAATCATGCTCGTGCTGTAGAGGATGATGAACCTCCCAGGAAGAGGGCCAGAGAAGATAGTGAAGATTCTTCAAGTGATGAATAATATGTTTTGATTTCTACTCTCACTGGAACCATTACTCATGGAAGTAATGATTGGCTTATAAATAGTGGGGCTTCTAAACACATGACAGGATTCAAGGAATCCTTTATGAACCTATCTGAACATGAATCACCCCACAAGGTGAAACGTGGGGATGACTACCAGTATCCAATAAAAGGGAGTGGTGAAGCCTCCTATAAACTAGCCTATGGAAAGTATATGAAGATGAAAGATGTACTGTATGTTCCAGGTCTCAAGAAGAATCTACTCTCCATATCTACATTGGATGCAAAAGGAATGAGGGTTACATTTGTAGATGGCCAAGTCCTAATGTGTCCAAAGGGTAAGACTATTGATGATGCAGTGGTGATTGGAGAGCAAGAGGGAGGATTATACAAATTGAAGGGCCAACCAAAACAAGCCATGGTCCATGATTCAGTAGAGCCAAGTGAACTTTGGCATAGAAGGCTTGCACACATGTACTATAGGGCATTACCAATTGCAAGCAAAGCTGTCGAAGGTATTCCTGAAATCTAGACAAAGCATGAAGGCATTTTCAAAGGTTGTGCAAAGAGAAAGAACACAAAGAAGACATTTCCAAGCAGTGAAAGCAAGGCAAAAAGAATCTTGAAAATCATCCACTCTGATGTATGCGGTCCGATGTCATCTAGTTCTCTAAGTGGGTATGTATACTATGTTTCCTTCATTGATGATTTCTCTATGAAGACTTGGGTTTACTTCTTGAATAACAAATATGAAGTGCTTGACAAGTTCATGGAATTCAAAGCCTTGATAGAAAACCAAACTAACATGAAGATCAAGATCTTCATATCCGACAATGGCGGAGAATTCACTTTAGGTGACTTCAAGAAGCTATGCAATGATTCAGGGATTAAGAGGGAGTTGACTACTCCTTACAATCCACAACAGAATGGGGTTGCCAAAAGGAAGAATAGAACAATCATGGAAGCATCTAGGGCAATGCTTCATGACCAAGATCTACCTATGCACTTGTGGGTTGAAGCAGCAAGGACAACTGTATATGTGCAGAACATAACACCCCATAAGATACTTGACAACAAAACACCAGAAGAAGCATTCACTGGTAAGAAACCATAAGTTAGCCCTCTCAGAATATTTGGTTGTCCAATATACACACACATCCCAAAAGAAAAGAGGACAAAGTTAGATCCTTTAGGAAAGAAGGGCATATTCATGGGTTACAGTGAAAGCTCGAAGGCTTACAGAATCTACTTCCTAGGATTCAAGAAGATTGATAGCAGTAAAGATGTAACATTTGATGAAAGCTCAGCATACATCAAATCAAGGAAAACACCAGTTGAAGATAATGAAGAACCCAAAATGTCTAGAACTCAAGACACCACCATGAATGAAGCAGTTCCTGAAGAAGATTGTGAAATGGAAGATCCACAACAACCTGTAGATCCACCCCGTAAGAAGAACTCTCACAGGAGGAAACTAGCATGGGCTAGAGAGCTCATCCAAGATGAAGAAAGGTTTGGTAATCCAGAATAGGAACACGGAGAAAGGAAAAGAACAAGATCACATACCAGCTATGTTGCTCTACTTTGTGACATAATGAATAAAGAACCTTCCAGTTATGAAGAAGCAGCAGAAAAGAAAGAATGGAAGGATTCCATGGTCGAGGAATACCAGTCGATCATGAAGAATGATGTTTGGGATGTGGTCCCAAGACCTGAAGGGAAGTTTGTCGTGACGTCCAAGTGGATCTATAAAAATCAACCATGCTGCAGATGGAAGCATAGAGAAATACAAAGTGAGATTTGTAGCTCGTGGCCTCTCCTAGAAAGAGGGGATAGACTATGAAGAGACTTTTGCTCCTGTATCCAAATACACTTCCATCAAATTAGTACTTGCTCTGCTGTAGTGATGAAATGGAAGATACACCAGATGGATGTCAAGACAACTTTCTTGAATGGTGTAGTCGAGAAGGAAGTGTATGTGGAGCAACCACTTGGTTTTGAGACACATGACAGAGAGTCACATGTGTGTAAATTGAAGAAAGCCCTGTATGGTTTGAAACAGGCACCCAGGACCTGGTATGGAAGGATAGATGGATTCCTATCCAGTTTGGTCTTTACCAAGAGTAAAGCGGATTCCAACCTTTACTACAAGGTTGAGGAAGGCAATCCAGTGATACTACTATTGTATGTGGATGACTTGTTTGTAACAGGTGAGGATATATTGATTGCCGACACAAAGAGGAAGCTTGCTACCGAGTTTGAGATGAAGGACTTGTGTATGATGCACTACTTTCTTGGTATGGAGGTGTGGCAGAGTGCAAATGGAATCTTCCTTGGACAAGGGAAGTATGCAGTAGAGATCCTGAAGAGGTTCGGGATGATGGACTGCAAGGCCATGGCCACACCTATGGCATCAAACCTGAAGCTTATGTGTGATGCTCCATCTGATCCGGTTGATGCTGCGATGTATCGTCAGATGATTGGGTCCTTGATGTACCTGACGAATACAAGACCAGATATTTGCTTTGCAGTGAACACCTTGAGCCAGTACTTGACAGATCCGAGACATGTTCACCTGATAGCTGCAAAGCATATTCTAAGGTACCTGAAGGGTATAGTTGACTATGGGCTCAAGTATGAGGCAAATCAAAAGTTTAACCTAGAGGGTTATGTTGATTCAGATTGGGCAGGCAGTGCCATTGATCGGTAGAGCACTTCGGGGTGTTGCTTCAGTATGAGATCCGATATGATCTCTTGGTTTCGCAGGAAGCAGTCTTGTGTGGCATTGAGTACAACCGAAGCAGAGTATGTCGCAGCTTGTTCGGCTAGTTGTGAGGCAGTATGGCTTACGAAGCTACTGTATGATTTGTTTGATCTCCAGCTGAGTGCTACTTGTATATATTGCGACAACTAGAGTTGGTGTGAATTTATTGGAGAAACTAGTGTTCCATGACAATTCAAAGCACATTGAGATCAAGTATCACTATATCATGGATATGGTGCAGAGAGGAGCAGTGAAGCTCCTGTATGTTGCGATAGATGAGAAGATAGCCGATGTGTTGACCAAACCGCTTGCCAGAGTGAAGTTTGAATACTTCAGAGGGAGACTTGGTGTACTTCAGATCGAGATACCTTCCAAGCGGAGGTGATGAGTCGAGAGACACAGATGCACACGAGCCATTCTCACATAGTGGTAGGTTGGTCCTCCTATGGTGTAGATGTAAGGGCTTTATCCATTCGCACATAGTGGAGGTTGGTCCTCCTATGGTGTAGATGTAAGGGCTTGATCCATTCTCACATAGTGGAGGTTGGTCCTCCTATGGTGTAGATGTAAGGGCTGGAGCCATTCTTACATGGTGGTAGGTTGGTCCTCCCATCGTAAGATGTAAGGGCTAGAGCCATTCTTACATGGTGGTAGGTTGGTCCTCCCATGGTAAGATATAAGTGCTGGGCCATTCTGACATGGTTGTAGGTTGGCCCTCCCATGGTCGTTGATGTAAGTGCTGTGCCATTCCAACATGGTGGTAGGTTGGTCCTCCCATGGTCATTGATGTAAGTGTTGTGCCGTTCCGACATGGCGGTAGGTTGATCCTCCCATGGTCGTTGATGTAAGTATTATGCCATTCTGACATGGTGGTAGGCTGGTCCTCCCATGGTCGTTGAAGTAAGTGTTGTGAGCCTTTCACAGATGGTAGCAGGTTGGTCCTCCCATGCTGGTGAGTGTAAGTGATGTGTGTGTGCATCTGGGTTGTGCTCAATGGACGATGACGATGATATGAAGATGATGATGTGACAATATGGTACATAGGTTTTGCAAAGGCATATGATCAATCCTGAGATGCTCTTGTAGGTTTTGCAGAGGCAGTGTAATCAGTCTTGGGAGATCTTGCAGGTTTTACAGAGGCAGTGTAATGAGTCCTGGGAGATCTTACAGGTTTTGCAGAGGTAGTGTAATCAGTCCTTAGGTGTACCTACTTGATGGCTTGCTCGTAGAGATGTTGATGATGTTCATCCAGCATGAAAAAGGGCTAGCTCTGTAGATGATGAAGACCTCCAGGTGTTGGGCCTACATCTAGTATGAAAAAGGACTGGCTATGTAGAACTTCCTATGATGAGTAGATTGGATATTGATTGAGATAGAAGCAACATTGACGATGATGATGATTCGATGATGATGATTCGATGACGATGATCCAGAGAAGAAGACTTGTGCTAGCAGATCCGTGTCAAGAAATACCTTCCTAGTTAAGAGGGAGTGTTGATGTATATGTAACTTCGGAATGTATTTCACCTATGTATATTGTACTCCTATAGAGATGGTATTATTCCTCTATATGGAAGTGTCGTCATTTGTATTGACAAGTATCGCAAGCGTCGTAACTTGCTGTGATGGGTTATTAGACCACCAAGTGTGGGGTCAGCACGGATTAATGTAACCATGGGTTATTAGACTGAGTTAGACAAGCTGACCCTGTTAGTTTATTGGGTAGGATAGGACAAATATAAATAGAGAGCAGGATCTCTATATTTGATCATCTCATTACTCACTCTTACATCACTAAGAAAATGGCACACTAGTTGAGGAGGAGGAGTAGCTGCTAGTAGAAGACTATCTCTTGTACTTTGGTTATATCATTGCTCTTTCTATCTCTGAGGAAGTTGTGGGGTTTTTCACCTTTATGGTTTTCCCCAGTGAAACTCTATGTGTCCATTGTCTTATGTGATTGCTTGATATGATTGATATACTATACATGTTATTCTCTCAATAAAGATCCTAGAGTATGTTGAATTAATGCTCAAAATATAACATTAATTAGCCTTATAACAAATGCAAGTAGACAGAACATACACTGCTACGTGCACCTATTGTTGTGCGATGAAGGGCTATACAATCTGAACGTTACATACACTTGTGATTATTCAATAAATAGATGCCCAATAGGACACTAGCACTTACATGTGGCTCATCCCTGATCCACCTACAACTTCTCCGAGCTATTTCTCCGGCTGTGGAGCTAGCTTCGCAGCGAACTCATTGTATGTAGAAATCAGCTTTTCGACTGTGTCCTTCGTGTCTTGCTCAACTTGCTTGACTATTTCCAACATATCAGGTGTTATCTCATCACTGACCTAGCCTTCTACCTGTTCTTTATTCTCGCGCAACTCTTTTAACTTCTCCTCTATCTCCTACGAGATCGTGTTGGCGTCCTCCAGTAAGGGTTGTGACTTGTCTCCCATTTCAGTCTCTTTTTTCTCTTAAATCTTACACTTCTTTCTTTAGCACATTGATTTCTCTGTAATTTTGCAGCCTGTCTCTTGGTAGCAGAGCTTTCATTTCTGCATCCAACTATTCTAGGTTTGTTTGCTTGTCTTTCACTGCATTCTTTACTTGCAGCAATCCCGAGTCTTCTTTGAGGGCAGTGAACTCCTTTGACGCTGCTTCCAACAGACTCTGGCACTTAGCCACTTTGGCAGCAATATTCTCTATTGTAGCCTTCACCTCCTTTGCTCTTAGCTGTTGCTCATCTGGTGGGGTCTGTGGGTTTATCTGTTCCTTCAAGGAAACAATGTTAGCCTCATGTACAATCTCCATGTCTTGCATCTCTGTCTTAAGGGTGTTAACCAGTTCACCCATTTTAACGACATTGTTCGTGGTGTCTACCTGCACCTCGAGTTCTTGTATGTCATCTACGACTGCAGTGATCATGGAATCTAGTCTTTGTCAATGATCATACTCATCATGTAGTTCCATAGCTCTCCGCGAGCTAGACTCCTCCAACTGCTTATTAGTTGTTTGTAGCTCAGCCTGCCCTTTCAGCGTGTTAGTGGTTCTCTCATGCATTTCTTCAACAACTTGTAGATGTAAGTAGTGTAACCCAGGCAGTAGTTTCCTTTCCAAGTCAAGCTCCACATGATCGACATCCTTAGTGTCTAACACTGGTTGTTCTGGCATAGTCAAGCTTACTATTATCGGATCCAGATGGACGATACGGGACTTCACAGGAACGATCATGGTTAACTATGGTGTTCTCTCTTGCGAAGTTCCTCCCGACTTCCCTTCAGACTCTAAGTCCCACAGTAGGGGTAATATTTTTTGGACTTCTTCAATTTTCTGCGTAATCCCTTCCAGCATATTCAGATTCTTCTATATACTCTCCTGAAGTGCCTTGTCCTTTTTCTCCTTATCGATCATCAGATCTTCCATTGACTCTATGACCCTTGCGGTGATTGTTTCATAATATTCATCGTGGAGGACTGCGTCCGACTGTCTCTTATCAGCCTTTTGCTTCTTCCTCTCTCGCTTTTTCTGTCCTGGGCTCTCAACTTCTTTCCTTTTTCCCATCTCCTTCTCTTCAGTAATAGGACATGGAATAGGTTCATCCTCGCCGGAGTCACTTGGGACATCTACAATTTCCACTATGAACTCGACATGCCATTCCTTCATGATATTATCAATATTCTCTTCATACATGTGGTAGTTTCTTGTGAACCATTCCACATTCCTTTTCTATGCTTTGGCTGAAATATGGATACTACGCATGTCAGCATAAAAATTAACAATGCAAATGTACTTACTAGTTACCTTCTTTGTTATCCGCGGCGTGCTTATGATTGCATCACGCAGCTGGTTATAATACTAGTAGAAAACCTCAGATGTCGCATGTTGTCTTTGCGAATTCTGATTTGCCCAAAGGTTTGAATAGCGGGCTCCTCTGCAATCATTGCTATCTGTGATTATGCCCACATAATCCTTTAGCTCCTTCCACCCGACAAAATCAATCAACACAATGAGCCATGTGAAATGGAAATTTACTCCATTGATCTGCGTGTCATTAAGTTCCTCTAGGAACTCGTTCAACAAGTATTGACACCAGTTGAACTTCTCTCCCTCCTCGACAGTGGTTCCAAGTAGTACTACACCCGTAGGTACTTCTAGTGGCCTGCATTTTCTCAAAATTTAGTCGTCTAATAGCTGTGTGATTCTTGGCTTTATCATCTATGTCTTCTATCTAAAAGCCCCTCTTTCCTTTGATGATAGTTAGGGTCTTCTTCATCTTATCCATGGCTTCCTTGTCCTTGCTTTTCCCTTGGAAAAAATGCTTTGGGTCTTTACCCCTTTTACTCATCCCAGTGAGACGGTGGACAATGTCAATGGTCAGGTTGAAATTTCGGTCCATCCACAAGTATCCCTGGTGAATCCGTGCCATCAGTGTTTGCACCACCACATTCAATTCCAGTGTTCTGTCAAAATGCGGGAGCCTGAGCAAATTGAGTAGTCCAAACTTGACTACTCCAGATAACCAACTCTCGACGACGAGGTTAAGGTCTCCCTTTGCATCCTTCTTCCAGCACATGTATTCGTCAGGCTGGAACTGTGGGAACCTAGGTTCATTGGGTTCCTCTTTCTGCATCTGGAGCAGATCATAATCCTCCCACCTACATTCTAGAATTTTTCCCAGCAAATGTTTACCGACATCAACATACTTTGAGATTGGTGAGAGCGGGATGTCGTATTTGGCATGCTTCTTCAACATGAAAACCAGTGCGTCCAATGCACACGGTGAAATATAGTCTGGGGTAATTGTCAAAGGTATCTCCTTATCAGCTAGCGGCGGCTTCTACACTATTGAAGCCATCTTTAAGACCTTTGTTCCTTGTTGAACTAGATCTTTACCTTTGTCCTGCATTTTTGGGCCATGTCTCAGTGGTCTTCTTGATGCTTGACCTGGTTCTAAGACGCCCTTCTTGGATGCGGTTCTCATTAACCCTTCAATCCCTCCGTATTGAAATACCTTCACAGTCTCCTGGATTGTGAATTCTTCTTCAATGGAATACCACTCAAACATTTACTAGCTAAACTTCACAGTGTTTCAAATAGCTTGTTGAAAATAAATCACACAGTAATGTGCACAAGAAAATTCTAAGTGTTTAGTAACGTCGACGAGTCTAAATGCGACATTACTTATAGGCGCAGCTGACCTCCTCCACGCCACTTAATGGCTAGATGAGCATTAATGGCGGTATCCATTGTCCAACTCTAGCAGAATCTTCAGTCCTTTCCTTCATAAACTCGTTCAGAATGGCTATTTCTGCGTTAAATGCCCAAGCAGTCGCTAGCAAATCACTTTATAACGACTATTTTTCTGACTGACATTGTAACGGCTTCCATTGACTAGAGTTGGCAAGTTATCTCCTACTAATGTGGCTAGCTGAACTGCACCACCCTTAGTTACATGCACAAATGTATATGGGCTAGGCCAATGCATTTTAAAATTCCCAGGAATTTCATGAATTTACTATCATACTGGAGGACTAGATCACCTACCTGGAAAGACTTGTTCTTGATGTGGTAATCATGCCATGCTTTTTCTCTTTCCTTCTGCACTTGTTGGTGAAATCCTGTAATGAAGCAATCCTCCTCTAGACCAACCAAGTGAAGAAGCCTTTCTTCCAGCACGTCATGATCTTCCATGCCTGTAAACGCAGCTATTCTAAAGCTGGGAACAATGTACTCCATAGGCATAATGGATTATTGTCCATAAGACAGTCTAAACGGTGTATGGCCAGTCAACTTCTTGCATGTGGTTCTATATGCCCATAACATAGTGGGAATGCGCAGGTCCCAGTGTTGGGCCTAGGTTGAGATGAAGTTTTGGAAGCACCTTTTTGAGGCAAGCAGGGAAAGCTGAGCTGAGCGCAGCTCAGAAACACAATTTTGGCTAAGTATTGAGGATGCTGCGAAGTTGCACGCAACATCCAACTTTTGATGAGACTGCAAAGTTGCGCGCAATGTCGAAGTTTTGGCTGTGATGCGAAGACCAGTACTGCACTGAAGCAGTGTTGCAGAGTTAGGAGGCCACGTGGAGCCAGCAAAGCGATGTGATGGACAAGTATCAAGTGTAGTTACCAGCTTGACCGGTAGCAACCATTTTTGGAAAGATACTTCAGGATTGCCGAGTCGTGGATGTAGGCAAAACAGGAAGGTGTCCACACGTGGGTTTTTAAGGAAAGCGATGTTTGGCATGCTTAGAAGGTAAAACCATTAGAGAGAAATGGTTCGGCAGAAGCATCCTGTAGGCACGTGTGCGACAGAAAGGCCGATAGCGACAGAATGAGGACGTGGAGATCTGCCATGATCAAGCATACGCTACCAGGAGCCAGCAAGCCGGTTTGGAAAACTGACGCAGTTTTGAAACCCTTAGGGTTTTGGGGTTTTAGGTCTTCAGCATTGTACAGAAATGACCTTCGGGCATGATCTATTTAAGAAGACATTTTGTCTGGGATGGGGGTTCAGTGTGTTGGGTTCTCTGTGTGTTGTTTGGTCTTGGGCTGTTATTCTTTTGTTCCTGAGAACTTAAGGAGATAACCTTTTTGTATTGTAGAATCCCTCTGAGCTGAGAATATTGTAAAGGCTCTGCAGCTGTGTGCGCAGAGACCTAGCCAAGAGAAAGAAGAGTCTGTAGCTGAATGCGCAGACTAAGAACGGTTGCCCCATCCCTTTTGAAAGAAATATATTACCAACCATTCTTGTGGATGTAGCTTTCCATCCGGGGAAGTGAACCACGTTAAATCTTGTGTTATGTGATGATGTTTATGAATGAATGACTGTTTGTATTTTCTGTAGACTGAATGTTTGAATGTTTCCTTGCATGCTGTAATATGAGGACTTTGATATGCATTTACCAATAGGAGAAGTTTGGGAATGATATGCTAGGTTCCACGAAAGTAGATGAATGGTGAACACTTCAATTCTATGTTGAGTTCGTGAATTAGTCATTTAAGTTTAATTACTTTCTTAAACACAGTGAAGGAATACAGCACAATTAGTCATGTTTATCATTTCAGTTTACATTGTAATAATCCAAGTTCTAAAAGGAATGCTAGAAACATAGCCAGTAAGTTCCTGAATGAATGGATGAGTGATATTCATTTCATTGCCTTAACGTTTCCGAGATTTCCCAAGTAGAGGATAATTGTGGGTGATTCGCAATTCTAGTAGAAGATTTTGCAGCAGTAAGAAACCCTTGGTGCGGCCCGCAGTGTTGCCTCCACCGTGCAAGACTGCTCACAGCATAGATCTTGCTGAACACCTCATCAATTTTCCCCGCAGTGCACTCCTTCTGTCCTGCGTTGCACAACGTTTTCAGATAAACAACTCATCATTTACTGTGGAAACCTGATTCCGTAGTACCCCATAAAGATACACCTCAGGTGAGACCTCAACCTGCTCCCAGGTTGTTGAGAAAGGGACGATGTGAATGGGTTTTGTTGGTCAAAGGGAGAACCGCAAAGAACCCGGGTCTAATTGGAAACCTATGGGTCAGTTTAAGCCAACAAATGGTTCCGTTGCCGCGCTAGAATCCATGATGAGTTGAAATGGTTCCGTTGAGTTGCAATCACGATGTGTGAAGAAGAATATCAATTCCCTGAAGGATCTGACTATTGGCATCCTGAAAAGACAGAAATCCAAGCTTGGTGGGATAAGACCAAAAGTGATTTTAACAAACAAGACAATAGACATCCACGTCTAAGCGACACACAGTGGTCGGATAGATATCAGTTAGACGACATTCACGAGATCTTTTGGGCATCGTTTCCAAACGAGTTGCATGCGTGGATCTCACGGCTCGCAGAGAAGAAAAATTGTTTGCAAGGAGGATTTCCTATGGAGTGGACTCCCGAGCTCATAACGCAGCTTAAAGCGTTAGACAACCCATTGTCATGCGTAGTTGATTATTGGATCGATCATATGCTAGAAGGCTTTGTAAGAAAATTTGTTGTAAACACACTCAAATCCTACAGCCAAGCAGAAGCACATTTTTTCGGAGGATTCCAAGGTAAGTTTCTAAACAATCTCAGTCTATACATTAAGATGATGTTAGCTGAGAAAGGTGTTCTAAGAATACAGTAATATGCTTGAAGTTTGTCATGATAAAAGTACCTATATTTATTCTGACGAAGAGACACATACTCTTAGAAGTGGTAAGAGATATAAAATTAATAAGAATCCGGAAGGCCCTAAACTTCATATAGATACTAAGATCCCCTGCTATCTTGATAGCGAAGTTGCACAACCATTTACCCCTAAGAATCCGCCGGCTGCACAAACCGCGCCACCTTTATTGTAGAACCCACTTGCTACACAGCCCACCCCGCAGAAGAATCAGCCTAGTCCATCTCTCCCGATAGTCCCATTTGTATTTACTGCACAGATCCCTTTATAGCGGCCATGCACTAATCCCAGCGCTCCACCACCTAGTAGCACAATGGTGAACAATGATATGAAACTACCAATATTCAGAGGAACTGGCCTAAAAGACCCTGATCAGCATTGGTTCCTTTGTGAAGCCGTATGGAGTGTAAGACAAATCCAGGACGATGCCGTGAAACAAGCACGACTCATTACCACTGCAGGGATAAAGCGCTACATTGGTTTATGAAATACTCTACCGTACAGCCGAGAACCATGGCAAAAATTAAAGTCGCCCTGGTGGCAGAGTTCAAGAAACCTAAGTCTAAGTCTCAGTGTATAACTGAGATGAAGGAAATAAAGCAGAGACCAACTAAAACAGTCTGGGAATTTGATCAGAAATTTAAGACCTTACTAGACCAAGTAAGTTTTGTTATACCACTAGAACAACATCAAAAATGGTTCATTGCTACGTTGTTACCTCATATCAGATTACCATTGATGCAGCAGAAGGTTCTATCCCAGGCAGAGGCCTTGGAAATTGCAATGAAGCTGGAAGCTTCGTCGATTGGTGATACTAGTTCTGGGATGTCTTAGATCCAGAACCAACTGACCACCCTGACACTTGAACTGCAAAGTATGAAAAATGGTAAAGACCAAAGATATGAACATAGACAGGAGGTCTGGTGTACAAGTTGTAAAGGAAAAGGTCATGACCGCGAGCATTGCCCTCTATTCCATGACTATATTAATAGTGGCGCGCCTAACCCATTAAATCAGAATCAAGCCCCATGGTGTGAAATTTGTAGAACCATAAGACATAGACCTGAAGACTGTTGCCTAATCCAGAAATATGTGAAAACCCTTAAGAATTTATACTGCAATTTCTGTAAATCAGTTGGACATGATGAATCCAACTGTCGCACATATGAATTAATGAATGAAATAAAAAGGGATATGGACTCAATGCGAGGCGCTGGATTGTACTGCGTACAAGAAGATACCCAGTCAAAACAAGAAAATGCACAATATGACCAAGGAGGATACAGAGGTCGTGGTGGTGGATACCGCGGCAGAGGAAGAAATGCTGGTCCAGCACAAGGAAGAGGCCGCGGCGAAGTCATTTGTTATAACTATGGCCAACCCGGGCACGTATCTAGATATTGTGTTAACCCATGCACTATGTGCAATTATTGTAAATCATTTGAGCATGTCATTGAAGATTGCGCAGTATTAGAGGTGGAAATGCAGAAGAGAAGATGAACAGAGGCGCTGAATCCAAACATCCAGTGGATCGCAATAGAGAATAGACCAATGGACCCGAGCATTAACGTGGTCACGTGCAGTGGTGCTGAGACAGGACGCAATAGAGGAGCGGAAGCTTCAACATCAGGGGAGGCACATACGAAGAAGGATCCCCTTGAAACAATATGGATGAGGAAACCTCCAGGAAAAGCACCCCCTCTTAACCTACAGAAGAACAAGGAGGCCTTCATTGACGCGTGGGATACCTTTAGAGAACCAACAGATAAGTCATCAAGGATCCTGATGCGCAGTGAAACACCGCATGTTGAAGACATGCCGGCTCCGTATGACAAAACAAGTACTGCGACAGATGTCTGTACTTTTGTTGTGCAGTTCTTGCGAAGTTGCATGAAGTTACTAAAAAGCGAAAAAGCCATTGTAGAGCTCCAGAAGCTTATCAACCAGTATGAACCTCAGATTGCAATAGAGACTCCAGATAGTGTTGTACATAATATAAGGAAGCACAAAATAATAGGTCGAGAGATGAGGCTTACTGCGCAGATAGGAGATTTCGAAATGGATGAAGTCATCCTTGATCTAGGATCAAAAGTGAATGTCTTGACTAAGCAAACATGGCAGCAGATGGGTCGACCAAAGTTTCTCTGGTCACCTATCCAGTTACGAATGGCTAATCAAGAGAAGGTCATACCTTTTGGCGGCTTAGTTAATGTAGTAGTTGACATTGACGGAGTACAAAGTCATGCAGATTTTGAGGTTATTGAAATTGTGGATGATAGTCAACCTTTTCCAACAATATTGGGAATTGATTGGGATATGGATAACTTGGCTATCATAAACTTGAAGAAAAAGAAGATGATCTTTGAAGGGAAGCATCTTAGGGTCATTGCACCATTGGATCCTAAAGATGGTGATAGATACAGTGAGCCGATTTAGGAGGAATCCAAAGCTCAAGATTTAGACCGACTATACTAGCTAACTGTGAACAAGGAAGACTACATTAATCCTACTGCAGATGGTACGCTCAGTTGGCGATGTGACACTTCTTGTATCTCTGACTCGGATATAGGATTGGAGAATTGGAAAAACCGCATGCATGAAATATTAGCAAGAAGATGTGCACAGGTTACAAAATCACTGCACTGGATCGGAAAAGAGGTGAGTCCTATTCCCACATATGATGGTTCTGCTAATGTTTATAGTTTCATAAGGGAATATACTGCAGCTATACTAGATGACAATAGACTACTAGCTTTAGATATAGCATTGCACCTTCCAGATGATGGAATGCACATAAGAAAACATTGACCACTTGGGATCAATGCAGAACTAAGATGCAGATCCGATTCGCCGAAAAGATTACTTTACCCTTTGGGAAGTATAATGTATAGACAGACCCTAGTCAGCACATTGAAATATGTTCAAAGGCATGGGTGGAAAGATCAGTTATAGAATGGGTACATTTATTTGTACATATAGTGGATGCGGGTATCCCAGAGAAATGGTACCTCGACCTGGAGTTGCGCAGTGAACTCACTGATTGGGAGCGGCTTGCTGCGAACTTCCGGAAGGACTTTAGTTTTGAAGACGAGAATCCATTAATCCATGAAGCATTACAGCTAATTAAGAAGCGCATATTCCAGTTAGACTGTCATCATCAAAACATAACATTGCAGGTGTTTTTTGGGACAAAGTGCATTCCCGTGCACCTACAGTCAGAATGGAAGGAACATGAAGAGCACTTGATTGAGTGTTACAACTTAGCTGAAGATACCAATGATACAAATGAAGACGATGAGGAGGACCCGCGCAACATAGATATACCATAATTAGAAGGCACGCGTGAGGTAAAAGGACCTCTCTTGGAAACCCCAGATATGACTGGACCAGTAAAAACACAAAAAGTGAACATTGGCACAGACAAAGAGCCGAAGTTCGCATCAATAGGAGATTATTGGGACGATCAGACTATTGCAGAGATCGCAGATACCTTACATGAGTATCAGGAACTATTTCCAACAAAATTTACAGAGATGAAAGGAATTTTGGGAGACCTAGGGGTCATGAAAATACCTTTAAATCCAGGTGCTAAGCCTGTCAAGCAGAGGCCATATAGATTGAATCTGCGCTATAAGGAAAAAGTCTGTGCAGAGCTAGATAAGATGCTAGAAGCAGGAATCATTGAACCAGTTGAAGAATCCGAATGGATTAGCTCCATGGTTGTTCAAGACAAGAAAGCAAAAGGCGAGATCGGGATTTGTGTGGATCTCAGAAAGCTGAATGATGCTTCCATGCACGACCCGTTTCCTACTCCATTCACGGATGAAGTGCTTGATAACATTGGAGGAAATGATGCATATTCTCTCATTGATGGTTTCTCTGGTTATCATCAGATCAGGATTGATCCCGCGGATAGGCATAAGACGACATTTTCTATAGAATGGGGGTCATTCCAGTACACCGTCATGCCTTTTGGGCTGAAGAACGCACTTGCCATATTCTCTAGAGTCATCGTCGCAGCATTTAAAGATTTTATGCACAAGTTTTTGGAAGCATATTTTGATGATTAGACTATATTTGGTCTATTGAAAAATCATTGCGCGAATCTCCGCATGATGCTCGAGAAGTGTCGACAGCATCAAATATCCTTGAATTTGAAAAAGTGTATTTTCTGTGTGCCTTATGGAATTTTACTTGGCCACGTTGTCTGCAAGCAAGGCTTGATGGTAGACACCGTGGAGATTGCAGTTATTGCAAACTTACCAACACCAAATTCAATCAAGATGTTGCGATCTACATTAGGCCATACTGGATATTACAGGAAATTTATAAAGGGTGGCCTATGATCCATAAAGATGCCAAAGAACATTGCAGGAATAGTGATGTCTATCAGAGGACAAGAAAACCATCACGCCGAGATGAGATTCCATTGAATCCACAGTTAACACTGTAGCCATTTGAAAAATGGGAAATAGACTTTGTGGGCCCTATAAACCCACCAAGAAAAAGAACGGGTGCAAGGTATATTATTATTGCTATAGATTACCTCAACAGATGGGCAGAAGCAAAACTAGTTAAGGACTGCAGCGCTAGTACTGCTACGCAGTTTATTTTTGAAGAAATATTGACCAGATTTCGCTGTCCGAAGATTTTGATGAGTGACCAAGGTACTCACTTTTTGAACAAGACGATTGAGGTGCTTACAGAAGAATTATACATTCGTCATCAGTGTAGTACTCCATATCATCCACAGGCGAATGGTACTGTAGAGGCTTTCAATAAAATATTGGAGAACACACTCACTAAGGTGTACAATGTAAATAGAGATGATTGGGACCTACGCGTCTCATCTGTGCTATGGGCATACAAAACCACATGTAAGAAATTGACAGGACAGACACCCTTTCGATTGGTTTATGGGCAGGAGGCTATAATGCCTATGGAATATATTGTCCCTAGTTTGAGAATCATTGCATTTACAGGGATGGCAGACTGCAAAGCTCTAGAAGAAAGATTAATACATTTACTAGGCTTGGAGGAAGATCGCTTCATCGCAGGATTCCACCAGCAAGCTCAGAAGGACCCACGAGAAAGCATGGCATGATCACCATATAAAGAACAAGTGTTTTCAGGTAGGTGATCTAGTCCTCCTCTATGATAGAAAATTCATAAAATTCCCTGGTAAATTTAAGATGCATTGGCTTGGCCCATATACTGTGATACATGTTACCAACACTGGTGCAGTCCAGTTAGCCAATTTAGCTAGTGATACCTTGCCAACTTTGATAAATGGAAGCAGGCTAAAGTTATACAATGATAGCACTGCTTCGTAGAACCCTGGATAACGAACAAAGGAAGGAAATTCTAAGTGTCAAGTACAGTTGAAAGTGGACACTAGAAATGTAAAGGAGTCTGTACATGTATGATAAAAGGAAGAAGGTATGATAAGAAGAATAATCTATGTACCACGCAGCACTGTTGAAGCTGCGCGGAAGAAAAAAAAATTAATATATATATATATATGTATAGTGGAAGCCGTGCAGTTGGAAATTTTTGGCACTGTGAAGTAGCTGCGCATGGTTGCAGATGACTTGCCACGCAGTTCGGCATAGCACCCAGAGAAAAATAGTCGTTGCATGGCTTTTCAGAAAAATAGTCGTTAGATGACCGTTGCAGCAACCGCTTCAGCATTGAAAGCAAAGATAGCCGTTCTGAGCACGCTGACAACAAAAAAGACCGAAGGATCCGCTCAAATTCGCCAATGGACACCACATTAAATGCTTGTCTAGTCGTTGAAGGGCGTGAGAGAGGGTCTGTTGCGCCTATAAATAACACCATTGGGAGACTCGCGGGCATTACCAAGCACTTAGAATTTTCTTACGATTAACCTCTCTGAGCTAGTATCTATCTATATTCTGTCTGCCTTAGCCGCTACCTCATTTATGAATTTCTGAACCTTCCTTTAGAGAAGAAGAACTCACCCTTGAAGAAGCACTGAGGATATTTTAGCATGGAGGGATTCAGCAGTTAATGAAAACTACAGTTAAGAAGGTCGCCGTAGAACAAGGTGAAGGATCCCGTAGATCACCAAGAATTAATCTCATGATGCAGGAAAAACCAAAGGATAAGGAAAAAGTTGTAACTACACCTCGATCCAACATCATAAAATTGGGATCCTTGGCATAGAAAGAACCAGCCTTTCAGACATAACCTTTAAAGATGACACCTGAATATATCTCCCCACGGGCACTGAATGCCCCTGTGTTTAAACTGCTCAAGAATGCGAGATATGACATCCCGCTATCACCTATGTCAAAGCATGTAAACGTTGGTAAGAATCTGCTGGGAAAGATAGAAGATTGTAAATGGGAGGATTATGACCTCTTGGGAATGAAGAAAGACAAGCCAGATGTTCCCAAATACCCGGATTTTCAACTAGACCAGTATATGTGCTAGAAAAAGGACACCAAGGGAACTCTGAACTTGGTAGCTGATAGTTGGTTAGCACCTGTCGTTCAGTCAGGGCTACTGAACTTGCTGAGATTGCCACATTTTGACCGTTCACCAGAATTGAATATTGTGGTTCTCACACTCATGGCACGAATCCATCAAGGTTATCTATGGCTGGACAGAAACATTGACATTAACATTGATTTGATCCACCACATCATTGGGCTAAGGAAGCACGATAAGGATCCAAAGCAATTCTTCCAGGGGAAAAGCAAAAAAAAAGAGGTTATTGAGAAGATGAAGAAGACCCACTCGGTGGTGAAGGCCAAAAGAGGATTCCTGACAAAAGATATAGAGGACTGAGCAACAAGATTTTTAATGCAGTTGCTCGCAGGCAAGATGCTCAAAACAGTTAGGCCACAGCTTCAATTGGTGTCAGTTTCTGTTGAATGAGTTCCTTGAAGAACTCAACGAAACTCGGGTGAATGGCGGCCAGTTCCATTTCACCTGGCTCATCGTCCTGATTGCTTTGTGTGGATGGAAGGAGCCGCGAGATTATGCGGGCGTCGTTATGGATAACAAGGATCCTAGAGGGTTTAAGTTCGTCAACCTTTGGGCAAACACAAATGCAAAGTGCTAGCATGCAACAACAGAAGTATTTTACCAATATTATATCCAGCTACGCGATGCAATCACGAAGACACCCTGTATTACAAAGCAGGTCATGGCAAAGTATATCTACATCATCAACTTTGAGGCGGATATGAAATGTATATTCATATCGCCGAAAGCACAAACGAGGAAACCGGAGTGGTTCCCAGGAAAGTACATCATGTACAAGCAAGATATTGAGGACCTCATGAAAGATTGGCCAGCAGAGTTCCACATAGAGGTCATGGACGTGGAGACACATTCAGCAAAAGATGAGCCAATTCCTCTCTCATGCCCAATTATTAAAGAAACAGGGAAGAGAAAAGAAGCTGAGACTTCAGAGAAGCCAAAGTCAAGGAAAAAGGTGAAGGCTACAAAGATTCAATTGGATGCAATCCTTAATGATGATGACTATGAGATGATAGCCGAAACAGTCTCAGAGCAGATGAAGGAGCTTATGGAGGCTAAAGAAAAGAAGGACAAGGTCATCCATGATGACCTGCACCAGACGAGACTCGCAATGCAAGGCCTAATGAAGAAAATGGACGATGTCCAGAAAAGCCTTGTTTTGCCGCAGGAAGTAGGGGCTGAAAGGAGGTCAGTAGGAACGTCGCAACAAGGAATCCAACAGCTAGCAATAACACTATTGTCAAAGACTAGGATTGTCCATGTGGACCCATTGGCTGTTGTGTTTCCAATAGCAGAGCAAGTGGCCTTGGACACAAAGGGAGTCGAGAGGGTAGAGCTTGACTTAGCCAAAATCCCTTTGCCAGGATTGCACCTCATCCACACGCAGATCGTGGAGGAGATGCATGAACGGACGGTTGAAGCGATGAAGTTACAAGGAAAGCTCACTGCAGCAAACAGACAAATTCAACAGAAGGAGGAAGTACAGCTATGCAACAAGCAGGACCGCTGACAGAATTTGGAGACCACCATATCCAATGTGGTGAATATTATTAAAGACATAGAAATCCAGGATGATCCTGCAGACACAGTTCTGAGGATCGGAGATAAGGTGAGATCCTTGCAGTCAGAGATGCAGGATAAAGAGATTTATTATGAGGCCGACATTGCCACATTGAAGGATAAGCTGAATAAGCAGGCGCCATTAACTGAACAGCAAATCAGAGAGCAAGCAGTGAGCACTGCCTCGAAAAGCATCACAAGTGAGATGGATAAGTACCAATCTCTACTGGATAAGGCTTCATAGGAAATCGTGACCCTTGAAGAGGATCAAGGGTTGCTACAGGTCAAGACCGCGGTAAAAGAAAAACAGACTGCGCTGGACAAGTTGAATGTAGAGGTGAAAACCCTGCCACCTAGAGAAAGGCTACCGAGATACAAGGAGATATCCAGCTTAAAGAAATAAGTACAGGAATTACGACAAAAAGAGACTGAGATGGATAATCAGTCGCAGCAGCTCCTAGAGAATGCCATGGCGGTATCGCAGCAAATTGAAGATAAGTTAGTAGAACTACGCGATAACCAGGAGCAGGTACAAGATCAAATTGGACAAGAAATAACTCCAACACTGCTTGAGACAATTAAACAGGTTGAGGAGGATACAAGAGAAGCAGTGGTGCAGTTGTGCAGTGCATATGACGAGTTCGCATCCAAGTTCATCCCACCGGCCGCGGTGCAAAGTCAGACAGGTGAAACAATCAGTGGCTCGGGGACGAGCCACATGTAAGTGTTAGGGGCATGTTGGGCCCAGGTTGAGATGAAGTTTTGGAAGCACCTTTTTGAGGCAAGTAGGGAAAGCTGAGCTGAGCACAACTCAGAAACACAATTTTGGCTAAGTATTGAGGATGTTGCGCGCAGCATCCAACTTTTGACGAGACTACGGAGTTGCGCGCAACATCGAAGTTTTGGCCGTGATGCGAAGACCAGTACTGCGCTGAAGCAGTGCTGCGGAGTTAGGAGGCCACGTGGAGCCAAAAAAGCGATGTGTTGGACAAGTATCAAGTGTAGTTACCAGCTCAGCCGGTAGCAGCCATTTTTGGAAAGATACTTCAGGATTGCAGAGCGACAGACGTAGGCAAAACAAGAAGGCGGCCACGCGTGGGTTGTTAAGGAAAGCAACGTTTGGCACGCTTAGAAGGTAAAATCGTTAGAGAGAAACGGTTTGGCAGAAGCAGCCTGTAGGCACGCATGCGACAGGAAGGCCGATAGCGATAGAATGAGGACGTGGAGATCCGCCATGATCAAGCAAACGCTACTAGGAGCCAACAAGCCGGTTTGGAAAACCGGCGTAGTTTTGGAAACCCTTAGGGTTTTGGGGTTTTAGGTCTTCGGAATTATACAGACATGACCTTCGGGAATGATCTATTTAAGAAGACATTTTGTATGGGATGGGGGTTCGGTGTGTTGGGTTCTCTGTGTGTTGTTCGGTCTTGGGTTGTTATTCTTTTGTTGTTGAGAACTTAAGGAGATAACCTTTTTATATTGTAGAACCCGTCTAAGCTGAGAATATTGTAAAGGCTCTGCAGCTGTCTGCGCAGAGACCTAGCCAAGAGAAATAAGAGTTTGCAGCTGAGTGCACAGACTAAGAATGGTTGCCACATCCCTTTTGAAAGAAATATATTACCAACCGTTCTTGTGGACGTAGCTTTCCATCCGGGGAAGTGAACCACGTTAAATTCGGTGTTATGTGATGATGTTTATGAATGAATGACTGTCTATATTTTCTGTAGATTGAATGTTTGAATGTTTCCTTGCATGTTGTAATATGAGAACTTTGATATGCATTTACCAATAGGAGAAGTTTGGGAATGATATGCTAGGTTCCACGAAAGCAGATGAATGGTGAACACTTCAATTCTATGTTGAGTTCGTGAATTAGTCATTTAAGTTTAATTACTTTCTTAAACACAATGAAGGAATACAGCACAGTTAGTCATGTTTATCATTTCAGTTTACATTGTAATAATCCAAGTTCTAAAAGGAATGCTAGAAAGATAGCCAGTAAGTGCCTGAATGAATGGATGAGTGATATTCATTTCAGTGCCTTAACGTTTCCGAGATTTCCCAAGTAGAGGATAACTGTGGGTGATTCACAATTCCAGTAGAAGATTCGTAGCAGTAAGAAACCCTTGGTGCGTCCCGCAGTGTTGCCTCCACCGCGCAGTACTGCTCGCAACATAGATCCTGCTGCGCACTGCATTACTTTGCCCCGTAGCGCACTCCTTCTTTCCTACGCTGCGCAGCTTGTTCAGATAAACAACTCATCATTTACTATGGAAACCTGATTCCACAGTACCCCATAAAGATACACCTTGGGTGAGACCTCAACCTGCTCGCAGGTTGTTGCCGAAAGGGCCGGTGCGAAGGGGTTGTGTTGGTCAAAGGGAGAACCGCAAAGAAACTGGGTCTAATTGGAAACCTCTGGGTTAGTTTAAGCCAACACCTAGTCGTCCCTATTCACATTGCATACCTTGGTCAATGCATTCTCCAATACTTTATTGAATGCTTTAACTGTTCCATTCGCCTGTGGATGATAAGGCGTGCTTCGTTGATGATGAATGTGGAATTCTTCTCTCAATGTCTCAATGGTCGTTTAGGAACCCATGTCAACCCTTCTATTTACTTTGTTAGTATATTGTTGTTGGACGCATATGATATGAACCGTTACACCAAAACCTCGAGATGTTAGTGAAGGCCGTCCACTAGGATCTTAACATCCCACCACGCTTCGTAGTCCAGACTCTGGGCTGGATGTGTGCCCGTACGGTGGTGTCCCCTTTGCTTCATACGAGCCCCGGGCGAACACTGCAATGCCAGCGTTGCCACCCGCTCTGTGACTTGAACCTGGGTGGAGGCTCTGATACCAAATGATACGAACCGTTACACCAAAACCTCGAGATGTTAGTGAAGGTCGTCCACTAGGATCTTAACAACATATGCTTTGTAAGTCATCCCATAGTATTTGTTGATCCATAGTTTATCTTATTGTTGTTGGATGCATATGCTTTGTAAGTCGTCCCGTAGTAATTGTTGATCCATAGTTTGTATTGGCCCATGGTTTGTATTGACACATGGTATTGACCCATGGTATTGGCGCCTAGACTTAGTATATAAGTTTGTGTTGAGACCAATGAAGGTACCATGAAGTTATTTGTATTGAGCTTGCTCAAAGAAGGTTGCCCCCTCTAAGTGGCCTGCGATCAATAAAAACGATTTTGAGTTCTGTTATTTTTGCTATTGTAGCCAGGGTTTTCACCCTAGCTTGTGCAAATGAGCACCCACTAAGGAGAAGGTCCTCCTTAGTAGTAGTTCAATAAATAGTAAATTAAAGCAGTAAAATAGTATTAAATTTAACCTAGCATGAGAATTAACAGAAAGAAAAAGACAATGACAAGATAATAAAAATTTGTTTTTGTATTAAATTTACCTCAAATGTTGAGGTTGGTGGAGCTCTTGCAGTAGTCCAGGAGGACTGCTTCCATGCTCCAATGGGTTCCTTCTCCTTCTCCAAGATGTTTGGATGATGGATCAAAAAGGGACACTCAATTGGGAAATTCGCTCAAATGAGCTAGGGTTTCAAGAGTGATTTTGGTAGAGTAAGGATAGGATAGATCGTGGATGTGAAATGGGGAGCCTCCATCACCTATTTATAGGTTTTTAGTGGTGGAGTATTGACCCATGGTTTTTGGCACCATATGGTTTAGGTCAATTGTATAGTGTTTTTGCTTCTTTTTTCCCTCTTTTTCCTCTTTTTTATATTTTTTATTCCCTTTTTAGAGGTTTTTTGCTATTTTTGGAGGAAATTTAAATTATTTTGGGGAAAAAAGGAGGGTTTTGGCCTTTTGGAGGCTTTTCAATGGTTTTGTAAGGTTTTGGAGCCAAATATGGTAGGAAATATAGACAAATGAGTCATGTAATGAAGGAGATGAGATGGTGAGAAATTTTTAGGTGTTAACAGATTTCCCCTTGATGTGTGAGGGTAGGAGCTCATCGTATGGCCGATAGATATCATAAGTCTATGTATGGTTTTCCTGAGATGTGGAGAGGAGAAGAAACGAACTAGATCCCGGAACAACGGTCCCAAACAAACTGCAAAAACTGAAAATACATGACCTCAATAATGGATGAGGAATAATATCAATATATGGACGAGGCGAGCATACCCATGCTCGTATCAAGATATATAAAAAATAATAATGAGGCCCAAAAATGGGGACCTGAAAGATACATGGAGAACCACTATGTACATCATAAGGGTCCAAAAAGGGGACACAAATCTGGGACATACTGCCGGGTTGACCATGTCTGAGCTGAAGAACTGATACACTGGAATATCAACAGCGGTGCTGAGTATGGTACCAGAGGAACTGATGAATTGGAAGATCATAATGACAGAGAGTTACACCCTCAATGGTACACTGAACTGGAGCTGAACTGGGTACTCAAGGAATCATATAAGTGGATGGCTTCCGAATACAATTGCCAATGCAACCCAGATATCCATGGGAACATATAACTGGGTGTTCCAAGGTGACTCACCAATGTGCTAGAGTCAAGGGAAGTCTGGGGTCTTCGACAAATAACTGAAGGGATATATACCCTGCACAATTCTCAACGATGCGATCAAGGTGTTGAAGTCGAGCATGTGACAAACAACCATTCGGAGAGGCACTGATGACTCCTCTCCAAATGGTCCGTAGGCACTCACCACAGATGGTGATGATTCCAAGGCACAGGGACCTCTGGGTCTATCCTCTAGAATAAATGGGTTGTCGTCGACAGAGGGAGACCTAAAACTAGCAAGGCAATGATGTTTCCTTGATAGGAGCACGAGGTGGAGAACCGAAGTGTGAGAGTACTAATGGTAGGACTGACATACCGTGGAGGTGGGGAATAATTGGGCAAATAGAGTGGGTGGACTCAAACTTCCTTTGTTTAGAGTATGATGGCGGGGGTGATCGAGAAGCATATGAAATTGACAGGTGGAAAGGGGATCAAAGATTTAATGGGTCAGGGATGGTGGCTGGGATGAATGATACTCAAGTTGGTGTAAGATGGCAGGAGACTACATGATACTCTGAATAAAGGCGACCTTATTAGGGGTGCTGCCGAGATCATCTATCATAGTGCCGAGAGGCACTAGGGGGGTACTTCTTTAAGGTTTAAGGAGCGGGAAGAAGTGTGCTCAAAATGGTATTGTCATGTGGATTTATACGAGCCCAGGACAGTTTGTGCTCGTGATTGCTTTCAATTTTAAGGAGTCTGAAAGCGATAAGAAGACTCTGAAATAATGGAAAGGTATCGTCATGTGGATTTGTACGATCCTAGGACGGTGCATGCTCGTGGTTGCTTTTAGTTTTAGAGATTCTGAAAGCAATAAGAAGACTCCAGGGGGGTTCTTTTTTTTGTGTTAGTCTCCAAGGCCCGAAAAAGCATAAAAGGATGCAATGAAGAACTCTTCTAACCGGTGTGACAAGAGTATTCCTTTTTCGTAATTAGTCTACCAGGTCCAAAAAAGGGTTAAACTTATACCAGATAGACACCCTTTCAGCTACTTTAACGAGCATGAAAGGAAGCAAGATTGCTCGACAATCTTTTCATTCTTTTAGGAGTCAGAAAAGAGCTTAACGGAAACTCCCTAAGTGCCTTTTTCATAAAGGACTTGTCCGGCCCGAAAAAAAGATAAAATTATACTGAACAAAAGGAATGGCGAATCAAGGAGAGAGTGTTCAATCAAGGGATATCGATGAGAACCAAGAGAGAGGGCGGGGGGGGGGAACACTCGTGGGCCTCCTTGTGGGATAATGAATGGTGGAAAAAGAATGAAATAATTGCAGTATGAATGGAGTGAATGGCTCATGTAAAAATGTGTACTAATTCGATAGAGACTGATGTGGCACGCAAACCGAGGAAGCAAGGTGTCGGCACACAGTGTCGAAACTATTCATGGTGAGAGCGAGAAATGATATCAAGCATCATCATGAGCTCATAAAACTGAATCCAACAATATACAAAGTGTCAAAAATGGATAACGGTCGAGGTGGCACGCAAAACCGAGATGACTAGGGGCTCGTAAAAAATGCCCAAAAAATATGGGGGTGAGAGAGAGAAGTGATCTCAAGCATCATCACAGGCTCAGAAAACTGAATCTGATGGTATAAGGAATGCTAAAAGCTGACAACAGTCGATGTGGCACGCAAATTAAGATGGCGACGTGCATGGAAAAATTTTCAAAAAATGGGTTCACAGAAAAATAAAAACTGAGTCGACCATTCTGAAGGTCTTGTCGTGCTGATTCCAGTGGTGGAAACGGTTTGGAAAACAGACTCCGTATGAATCCATAATGGTCAAAGAAAGAAAAGTCAACTGTCTATAAATAGTAAGTGGACCCATAATGCCAAGTGTCATTTGTGCGGTTGACTTTGAAAGAGAGTGTGGTGGGCCAGAGCGGATTTGAGATTTCTGGGCGATTGGACTGGTCGATTTCATTTCCGCGAGTTGCAGGTATTCCACTGAACTCAGACCTTTAATTTTTTCCAGATTTGGGTGGGTAGTGGGTCCTCAGGGGGGGTTGTATGGTCCACGTGGGTGTGGATGATAGGTTGCGAGGTGATGGCCACGATCTGCGATCACGACTGTGCTCTCCATAGCTATGATCCAGGATCGCGGCTATGGCCTGGTAGTCGCAATCCGCACCCGCGATCGTGGCCAAGACAACAGCGATCTGGGATCGCAGCTGTGGCTGGGATAGCCGCAATCTGCAATCTATGTGGTGGGCTTCATAGGCATGATCTGTGACCATGGCTATAGTCCCAATAGTCATGATTTGGGATCACGGCATGGGGCCCCACAATCGCGATCTGGATCGGGATTGTGGAGTCATACCGGGGGACAAATGATGGTTTATTAGATGATATGCTGATGAGTTTTTGTTTTTTGATTGATAAGATGCCGAGGGTACTCTGGAGAGAGCATGATATACCAGATGACCTGATGGACTATATATGGGGTGATCGACATGTCCGAGGGACTTTGGGGCTATGCGGACTGTTGAAGTTTGCACAGGTGTCGATGATGCGTTTAGCAATACTACTGCTGAACAAGTTAGTGAGTTTTTGGGAGCTCGATAGTCCGTGCTTCATGGTGCAGAGGGAGAGACTAGAGCTCACCTTGGAAGACGTGTACTTTCTGATGGGACTACCATGTTTGGGTAGGGTGGCAGATACTCAACCACGGGTGTCCGCGAATGTGGACATGGAGGAGATGCTGGACCAGTACTGCCTTCCTACTGCAATAGTGCATAAGAATGCACTAGCGATTTGTGACTTGGAGGAGCCATCAATTCAGGCGATCGCAGCATGCATGGTCTGAGTGTTGGGGTCGCAGGGGACCAACCAGGTGTCTGGGCGACAGATGCAGCTGGTCGAGAGGGTACTACAGGGGACTTACTTTGCTTGGGGCCAGATGTTCCTCACCTGCGTTCAGCGACAGCTGACCTTGGTGAAGGAATCGGGCAAGGGGGTTTTGCTACGAGTCATTCCTATGTTCTTTCTTTATGGAGCAGGTGCCAACACTGTGACAGAGAGTGCCAGTATGTAATAGGGGTTTGAGGGAGCCACGAATGGTGCGGTGGGGTGAGATGATGTGTCGGTGGGGTGGGGGAGAGGTGGTGCGGTACTTCACATAGGAGCTATACTTGCAGTGGTTGCAGCTGCCATTGACCTTTGATGACTATCCATACGTGGGTATGGACTACCGGCAAAATCCGGAGGCACCACGACCCCCAGGGCAAGTTTGGGGCCCAGATGGTACATATCTAGCTTTTTTATTGTTTTATATTGGATGTTTTGATTTTAGAGATATATATATAGATGATGATTCTAACTAGTTATGATTGGGTTTGATGTAGATGTGGGACCGCTGCCACCACCAGGGCATAAGGAGCGGCGTGGGCATGTAGGCATGCCAGCCTTTCCCAATTGGGGGTAGGTGCGACGGTGAGATGCGGAGGGGACTTTGGAGGCCCTGCGAGTTACCTTCGACTGGCTACTGGTTGGGGTCTCTGATGAGCGGTGGAGGGAGTTGGATCTGGATGTAGTCGAGGCCTGTCACGAGGCTCCATGGGATTGGCGATCTATCTCGATTTAGGTCGAAGTTATGGTCGAGGTGACTAGGGGTCAAGATCGATAGGGGGAGGAGGAGGATACAGAGGAGGATCCGGAGGAGCTGGAGGAGGAGCACGGAGAGGAGGAGTCCATAGTAGAGGAGGCCGGTGAGGAGGATTCAGATGGGGGACATGATTCTCATTAGGGAGTGCTGGGGACTCTCCCCGATGCATATGGGCATTCGAGATTTTTTGTATAGATGGCATGTATTTTATGTCAGGGATGTTGTTGGGGCTCCTTGATGTATATTTTTTGTATAGCTGATTGCTGGAACACTCATGACATGTAGATAACGATGGTATATTGTAACTAGGGTTTTCACCCTAGCTTGTGCAAATGAGCACCTACTAAGGAGAAGGGACTCCTTAGTAGCAATTCAGAAAAAATATTAAATGAAAGACAATACATTAAAATGGAAATTATTCTAAACATGTGCATAAAATAACAGAAAGGTAATAAAAATGGTTTTTTGTATTAAAGATTATACCTCCAATGTGAAGGTTGGTGAAGCTCTTGCAGCTGTCCAGGAGGGTTGCTTCCAAACTTCTATCTTCGCACCTTTCTCTTTCTCCAAAGGGTTGGAAATGGGCCAAAGGGGCACTCAAGGGTGAGATAGGGTTTCAAGAGTGATTTTGGTAGAGTAAGGGTGTATTTGACTGTGGATATGAAATGAGGGGTCTCCATCACCTATTTATAGTGTTTTAGTGGTGGAGTGCTAGCCCATGGTTTTGGGAACCATATGGTTTAGGTCAGCTGTATAGGGTTTTTTCCTCCTTTTTTCCTTTTTTTCCTCTTTTTTTTAAAATTTTTTTTTATTCCCTTTTTAGAGGGTTTTTTCTATTTTGGAGGAATTTTGGATAATTTTGGGGGAAAAGGGGGCTTTTTAGCCTTTTCGAGGCTTTTTTAATGGTTTTGTGGCCTTTTGGAGGCTTTTTTGGCCTTTTGGAGGCAAATATGGTAGGCAATATGGACAAATGAGTCATGTAAAGGGGTAGATGAGGTAGTGAGCACTTTTTGGGTGTTAATAGATTGCCTCCTGATGTGTGAGGGCAGGAGCTCATCGTATGGCCGATAGAAATCATAAGTCTTTTATGGTTTTCCTGGGGTGTTGAGAAGAGAAGAAATGAACTAGAGCCCAGAACAACGGTCCCGAACAAACTACAAAAACTGAAAGTACATGACCTCAATAATGAATGAGGAATAATCTGAACATATGGACAAGGTGAGCATTCCCATGCTCATATCAAGATATAGAATAGTAATAACAATGGGGTCCAAAATATGGGGACCTGAAATATATAAGGCCTCAAATAATGAATGAGGAAGAATCTCAATATATGGACGAGGTGGGCATACCCATGCTCGTATCAAGATACATAAAAAATAACGGTGAGGCCCGAAAAGGGGGACCTGTAGGATACATAGCGAACCACTGTGTACATCATAAGGGTCCAGAGGGGACACAAATCTATGACATACTGCTGGGCTGACCATGTTTGAGCTAAAGAACTGATACACTAGAATAAAAACAGTGCTACTGAGAGGGGTACCAGAGCAACTAATGAGCTGCTGGATCAAAGTGACGGGGAGTCATACTCTCAATGGTACACTGAACTGGAACTAAACTAGGTACTCAAGGAAGCATATAACTGGATGTATTCCGAATACAAGTGTAGCTAGGGTTTTACCCCTAGCTTATGCAAATGAGCACCTACTAAGGAGAATGGACTCCTTAGTAGCAGTTCAGTAAATGTAAATTATTATGCTAAAACAGAAATGTAAACTACTCTAAAACATGTGCATGAAACATAAACAACAAGATGTAAATAATGGTTTTTGTATTGATATTACCTCCAATGTGAAGGTTGGTGAAGCTCTTGCAATGTCCAAGAGGATTGCTCCAAGCTCTAATGTGCTCCTTCTCTTTCTCCAATGGTGGAAATGGGCCAAAAGGGGCTCTCAAGGTGAAAGTGGCTCAATGGTGAGCTAGGGTTTCAAGAGAGATTTTGGCAGAGTAAGGGTATACTTGATTGTGTATATGGAATGAGGGATCTCCATCACCTATTTATAGTTTTTTGGTGGTGGAGTGTTGGCCCATGGTTTTGGGAACCATATGGTTTAGGGCAGCTGTATAGGGTTTTTTCCTCTTTTTCCTCATTATTTTATATTTTTTATTCCCTTTTTAGAGGGATTTTGCTATTTGAGAGGAATTTTGGATATTTTTGGAGGAAAAAGGGGTTTTTTAGCCTTTTTTAGGCTTTTTTGATGGTTTTGTGGCCTTTTGGAGGCATTTTAGGCCTTTTGGAGGCTTTTTAGTGGGATTTTTAGGGTTTTTAAGGGAAATATGGTAGGAAAATGGACAAATTAGCCATGTAATGAGGTAGATGAGGTAGTGAACACTTTTTGGGTGTTAACAGATTGCCCCCTGATGTGCAAGGGCAGGAGCTCATCGTATGGCCAATGGACATCATAAGTCATATATGGTTTTCCTGGGGTATGGAGAAGAGAAGAAACAAACTGAAGCCCAGAACAACGATCCCGAACAAACTGCAAGAACTAAAAGTACATAACCTCAATAATGGATGAGGAATCATCTGATCATATGGATGAGGCGGGCATTCCCATGCTCGTGTCAGGATATAACATAATAATAACAATGGGGTCCAAAAAATGGGGACCTGAAATATACATGACCTCAAATACTGAATGAGGCAGAATCTCAATATATGGATGAGGCGGGCATACCCATGCTCGTATCAAGATACATAAAAACAACTGTAAGGCCTGAAAAAGGGGGACCTGTAATATACATAGAGAACCACTGGGTACATCATAAGAGTCCAGAGGGGACACAAATCTAGGACATACTGCTGGGCTGACCATGTATGAGCTGAAGAACTGATACACTGGAACAATCAACAGTGCTACTGAGTGTGGTACCAAAGGAACTGATGAGCTGCTGGATCAAAGTGAGAAGGGGTACACTCGCAATGGTACACTGAACTGGAACTGATCTGGGACTGAATTGGGTACTCAAGGAAGCATATAACTGGATGGCTTTCGAATAAAATTTCCAACGCAGCCCGGACATCCACGGGAACATATGACTGGGTGTTCCAAAGTGACTCACCAATGTGCTAGAGTCGGGGGAAATCCGGGGTCTTCGACAAATAATGGTAGGTATGTAAATCCTGCGCGATTCTCAATGATGCGATCAAGGTGCTGAAGTCGAGCATGTGAGAAACAACCATTCGGAGAGGCAATGATGACTCCTCTCAAAATGGTCCGTAGGCACTCACCACAGATGGTGATGGGTCCAAGGCGCAGGGACCTCTGGGCCTATCCTCTGGAATAGAGGGGATGTCGTCGACAGAGGGAGACCTGCAACTATCAAAGCAATGATGTTTCCTTGACAGGAGCGCGAGGTGGAGAACCAAAATGTGATAGTACTGATGGCAGGACTGACAAACTGGGGGGACAACTGGGCAAGTAGAGTGGGTGGACTCAAACTTCCTTTGTTCAGAGTATGATAATGGGGATGAGCGGGCAGCATATGAAACTGACTGATGGGAAAGGGATCATAGCTGTAGTGGCTCTGGGATGGTGACTGGGCTGAGGGAGACTCAAGCTGGGGTAAACTGGCAGGAGACTGCAGAATACTCTGAACAAAGGCGACCTGATTGGGGGTGCTGCCGAGATGATCGATCATAGTGCCAAGAGGCACGGGGAACTTCTTCATGGGTTAAGGAACTAGAAGAAGTGTGTGTAACAATGGTACTTTCATGTGGATTGAAACGAGCCTAGGACAGTTCATGCTCGTGGTTGCTTTCAATTTTAAGGAGTCTGAAAGTGATAAGAAGACTCTTAAGTAATGGAATGGTACTGTCGTGTGGATTTTACGAGCCCAGGACAGTTCATGCTCGTGGTTGCTTTCAATTTTAGAGAGTCTGAAAGCAAATAAGAAGACTCCAGGGGGTTCGTTTTTCGTATAGTTAGTCTCCAAGGCCCAAAGAAGCATAAAAGGATGCAATGAAGAACTCTTCTAGCCGGTGTGACTAGAGTATTCCTTTTTCGTAATTAATCTACCAGGTCCAGAAAAGGAGTAAACTTATACCAGATAGACGCCCTTTCAGGTACTTTAACGAGCATGAAAGGAAGCAAGATTGTTCGGTGATCTTTTCATTGTTTTAGGAGTCAGAAAAGAGCTTAACAGAAACTCCCTAAGTGCCTTTTTCGTAAAGGACTTATTCGGCCTGAAAAAGGGATAAAATTATACCGAACAAAAGGAATGGCCAGGCAAGGAGGAAGTGTTCAATCAAGGAACATGTATGATGACCAAGAACAAGGGTGGGGGGGAACACTGGTGGGCCTCCTTGCGGGGTGAATGAAATGGTGGCAAAATAACGAGACATTTGCAGTATGACAGGAGTGAATGGCTCATGTAAATGTGTGGAACAATCCGATGGCGGCTGATGTGGCGCGCAAACCGAGGCAGCAAGGTGTTGGGACACAATGTTGAAACTGTACCAGGTGAGAGCGAGAAATGATCTCAAGCATCATCACGAGCTCAGAAAAATGAATCCGGCGATATAAAGAGTGTCGAAAATGGATAACTATTGATGTGGCACGCAAACCGAGGTGACTGGGGGTGTTTTGGAAAAAGACACAAAAAATCTGGCGGTGAGAGCGAGAAATGATCTCAAGCGTCATCACCGGCTCAGAAAAATGAATCCGATGATATAAAATATGTGAAAAATGGAGAACGGCCAATGTGGCATGCAAACCGAGGTGACTAGTGGCGTCTAAAAAATGGGAAAAAAATGACGGGGTAAAAATAATTCAACGAGGTGACCATCATGACGGTCTCGTCGTGCTGATTCCAGAGGTGAAAATGGTTCGAAAAACGGACTCCGTATGGGGTCAGAATGGCCAAAACAAGAAAAAGTCAACTGACGGAGGTCTACACTCTAGTGTGACGCCGACTCCATTTGATTTTGACATGAGTCTGATGAATCTACTTTGTGTGATTGACAGGATGCCGCAGGTTCTATGGAGAGAGAGAGAGATTCCAGATGAGATCATGATCGTGGTCGGAGGTGATCGCCATGTGCGATCGGTGCTGGGACTGTGCGGACTACTAAAGTTCGCACAGAAACCCATGATATGGTCGACAGCGTTGCTGCTGAACCGACTGATTAGTTTCTGGGAGCCGGACATACAGGCTTTCCGAGTACAGGGTGAGAGGGTGGACCTCACCCTGACCGATGTATACTTCCTAACGGGGTTTCCCTGTCTGGGTAGAGTGGCAGACACGCAGCCGCGGGTATCTGCGGACATAGATATGGAGGACATGCTGGAGAGGTACTGTGGTCCAGAGGCGAGGGTGCATAGGAATGCACTTCTGGTGAGAGACTTACAGGAGCCAACAGTACAGGCCATGGCGGCATGCGTGGTTCAGGTATTGGGGTCCCAGTCACCTGAGAAGGTGTCTGGGGGCCAGATGCAGATGATAGAGCGCGTACTGGATGGGGTGTACTATGCGTGGGGCCAGACCTGACCTACGTTCAGCGGCAGCTGACAGCAACGAAGGAATATGGCAAGGGTTTTTGCTATGGTTCTTTCTTGTGTGCCTTATTTATGGAGAGGGTGCCCACACTGCGACCGCGGGTGCTGATCAGAGCAGGAGGTTTGAGGGAGCCGCGGATGGTGCGGTGGGGCGAGATGATGCGTCGCCATGGTGGCGGCGACATGGGTAGGTATTTTATGCAGGAGTTGTACCTGCAGTGGCTCCAGATACCATTGACACTGGATGACTTCCCGTATAGGGATATGGACTACACCGGATATCCAGAGGCGCCACGAGCACTAGAACATGCATGGGGACCCGATGTTACGTATGCTTTTGCTTGCATGTTATGGATGTCAAGTTTTATAGATAGGATAGTAGATTGATATATGATTACTGACATATGGGTGATCTACAGATGTGGGCCCGAGGCCGCCGCCAGGTCATGTGGCACGGAGGGGGATTGTGGCCGTTCCAGCTCTGCTTGGGCGAGGAGAGGTCCGTCACTGCAATGCGGAGGGGACGTTGGAGTCGGTACGGGCACTACTAGACTGTTTGCTGGTGGGGGTGACCGATGAGGGATGGTGGGAGGTCGATCCGGATGTGGTTCAGGATTGCATGAGGGCACCCCGAGAGTTCAGATCCATTGCGATCTGGGTGGCGATCTTGGTAGATAGGGCACGGGCACAGGATCCTGCAGGGGATGAGGACTTGCCGGAGGAGGAGCGAGGGGAGGACTCAGAGGCCGCAGATGCAGGCAGTGATGCAGGGTACGACTCTCATTAGGGAGTGCAGGGGACTCTCCCCGAGTTTTGTAGCTACGGCGTGTATTTTATGAGGCTTTAGGGATGTATAGCCATTTTTGTATAGCTGAGTACAGGGGCACTCAGGAAATGTATAGCATTGAACATGTATTTTTTGATATATATATATATATATATGCATGTGGATGCACCTTTTTGTGATATTGTTTTAGTTGTACGCACGTGGATGCGCTTTATGATTTGTGATATGTTTTACATTGCACGTGGATGCAAGTAGCATAGGATGTTGGGAACATGGATGCCCCTTGTGTATGTTATGTGATGTATTGCACATGGATGCAACATTAGGTATGTAGGACAGGCACATGGATGCCCCTTGCAATCTTTTTGGGTTTTTATGTATTTTTATGAGAGGCTATGCATGATGGAGGTTTTACATGGTGTGATTGATGTGGCAATCAAGAATGTTGTTAGCCATTTGATCTGCGACACTATTTTGGGCTCTTGGGACATGGGTGAATGTTATGGATTCAAACTGTCGGCTGAGTTGTTTTGTGCATAGGAATTTTCTAAAGAGGCAGGGACCACGCACCTGATAGTAGTTGTTGAGCTGGGAGACAAGCAGCTGGGAGTCAAGGAACACATGGAGGTGACGTATGCCCATCTGAAGAGCAGCAGTCAGGAGACCAGTCACAGCATCATACTCTGCCTGGTTGTTGGTAGCAGCGCCTATACAGATTCCATCAAGGTGAATCATTTCATGGGAAAGGGAATATAGGACCCACGCTACTGAAGCCAGGTTGGGAGACCAGCGGCTTGCTCCATCGGCGAAGCCAGTATAGTGAGGTGGAAGATGGTCCATCTGTGGTCATGCAAAAAATGAGGAATGTAAGATCGCGGTAAAAAAGGTGAAACAGAAAAAAGAGAGCAAACTGTACAATGCGGACCAATGAGGCCACGAGTTATTTAGGGATAAAAGCGTTTGAGATACAACCCATTACGAGGGTTGCGCAAAGGGTGACCTTCGGAGTCAGCCAAAATGTATGCCCCCTTGCCGAGACAAGTCTGCACGATGTAAGGGCCTTGCCACATGGATTCAAACTTCCCTTTGTCGGTTTTGTCATGGGCTTGGTCATAGGCAAGGACAAGGTCCCCTTCTTGGAAAGTTCGAGGGTGTATGTGTTTGCTGTAACCAGCTTTGGAGCGGTTCTTGGCAGCTTCAATGGTTTGGAGAGCGGCACGACGGTCTTCATCGGCTTGTTCAAGGGATAGCAGACGTTGCTTAAGTGGGGCGGTATCAGGGAGAAGCTCAACGGCGATATGTAAGGCAGGTATCTCACACTCAATGGGGAGGACAGACTCTACGCCGTGAACTAAGTGAAATGGGGTAAAACCAGTGGCGGTCTTGGTGGATGTATGGTAAGCCCATAAGGCGGGGAAGAGCATATGGTGCCAATTGGACTTATGCCGGTCAACAGTGCATTGGAGGATGGTCTTTAAGATTTTGTTAATGGCCTCTACTTGGCCGTTCCCTTGGGGGTAGTAAGCAGAGGAGAACTGATGCTCGAATTTGAGTAGGGTGGATAATTCACGCCAAATGGAATCTTCGAAGTGTGAACCATGGTCTGAGACCAACTGTTTAGGAACCCCGAATCGAGTGATAACATGGTTAAAAAAGAAACGGGCAGCTGTGTCAGCGGTACAATTGAAGGTAGGAATGGCTTTGGCCCATTTGGTGAAGTAATCGACGGCGACAATGATGTATTTGTGGTCGTTGGCAGACAGAGGTCTACACTCCATGAAGTCAATAGCCCACTTACAAAAGGGACCAACGGTGACAACTGGGTGTAACGGAGCAGGTGGTGTCTGAGCCTTGGGGGCAAAAAGTTGGCAGTTATGACAGTGCTTGACCGCAGTGATGTAGTCGATGAAAAGGGTGGGCCAGAAATATCCGGCGCGGACGACCTTTTGGGTAGTGGCCATCCCAGAGAAATGGCTGCCGCAGGCACCGCTATGACAGTCATTAAGGACGTGTTCAGCTTCCTCGTGTGTAAGGAAACGACGAAGAATGGTGTCAACCCCCCGCCAGTAAAGGACATCGCCTAAGAGGAGATATCGAGAGGCCTGGTGACGGATGCGACGATGTTCATTACGGGTGACTTTGGGTCTGAACTTCTGCGTGCGCAGGTATAACAAAATATCACCGTACCATGGATCATCAGACGAGATAGTGAACAAGTGATTGTCGGGTAACTTGTCAGAGATTTGTAGGGTCGGGAGAAGGGAAGGTAGATCAGTGATGAGCTGGGCAAGCGCAAGGGCTTTAGTGCTCTTAGGTGTTCGAAAAGTGAGGTCATATTCCTGGAGGATAATGACCCATTTAGCAACACGACCTTGCAGTAGCCACCGATTTAGGAGATAGACCATGGGGTTGGAGTCAGCCACGACTGTGGTATGACTAAGTAAGATATAGTGTCACAGTTTTTGGACGGAAAAGACCACATCTAGGGCTAGTCTCTCCTCATATGGGTAACGTAGGGGTGGACAAGACAAGGTCTGGCTAACGTAGTAAATGACATGCTCTTGGTGAGAGACGTCTTCTTGAACCAAGACTCCAGACACAGCGTGCTCGGATGCCGAGACGTAGAGGATGAAGTCGTGAGAGAAATCCGGAGGGGAGATCAAGGGAGCTTGCATGAGAGCTTTCTTGAGGGCTTCGAATGTGGCTTCGGCTTGCTTATCCCAGACGAATGGTATGGGGGTACGGAGTAGGCGCAAGAAACCGTGAACGGTAGTGGCGTAATCAGGGACGAAGCGTCGAAGGAAATTGGATCGCCCCTGCAGACTTTGGAGCTGCCGGAGCGTGCGAGGAGCAGGAAGGTCTAAGATGGCTTGGACTTTCAGGGGATCAACAGTAATTCCTTTCTGGGAAACAATGAAACCCAACAATCGGCCTGCCAGAACGTAAAAGACACACTTGTGTGGGTTCAAGCGAATTTGGTATTTGCAACAACACAGAAAAACTTGCTGAAGGTCGTTAAGGTGGTCTGATCGTTTCCGGGAACGAGCTGTAAGGTCATCAAGATAGACTAGCAGGATATGGACCAAATCGTGAAAGCAATAGGTCATGGCCCACTGGAATGTGGCACCAGCATTTTTGAGGCCGAAAGGCATGAAGCGGTAGGAAAAGGTGCCCCATGGTGTGGTAAAGGCAGTTTTGTACTGATCCTCCTTTCGGATCTGAATCTGATTGTATCCGGAAAAACCGTCCATGAAATAGAGGACTTCATGTCCCGCACACACATCAATGAGCTGGTCAATAAATGGCGTGGGGAAGTTGTCCTTGGGACAAGCACGGTTTAAATCGCGGAAGTCAGTGCATACTCGAATGGTGCCTTGTTTTTTGTTAACGGGGATGGGGTTTGAAACCCATGTGGTATAGGCAATAGGTTAAATGAATCCTGCCTTGCGTAGTTTCTCAATCTCTACTTTGACAGCTGGGAGCTTTGAGGGATGAATGGGACGCTGTTTCTAACGGAAGGGGGGGACATCAGGCCATGTGTCAATGTGGTGCTCTATAATGGCGGGGTCAAGACCGGGCATTTCAGTATAGGACCAGGCAAAGACATCACGGAACTCTCTGAATAGGTTAGTGTATTCCTCAATCTCTTGCTTACTGCAGAAGGCTCCTAAAGTGATGAGTTCAGGGGCACTCCCAGGGGCAGCAATATCAATTTGGATGACAGGTGAGATGTTGGCCATGTTACCCTCCTCAAAGGCGTCAGGAGCAGGAATAGGGTCCTTGAACCAGTCGACCTTGGTGGGAAGGAAGTCTTTGGATTCAACCACAAATTGGGTAGCAGTGCTAGAGGAAGATGCTTCTGGGAGGAAATACGAACGATGGTGCATGTCATCCCAAGGATACTCCGAGGTAGTGAGTGCCTCAAGAATCTCCTCATCAGTACGAAAAGTTTGGGCTGTCAAATCGGTTGATGTGGGAATGGTAGTGGAAGAGATCATGTAAATGGTATTAACCTCTCCTAAAGGGGAGGAAACCGGAGGGTGGATCTCCTCAATGGTGGGTGGTGCCGTCTCAAGATCCAGATTGTTCATCTCATAGAGAGTCGCTCTGTAATCTGGGAGATCGAGACAATGATGTGAGTAGTGCCCGTAAACACCGCATATAGCACAGGGGTGGTTGGTACACAGGGATTTATATTTAGGCTTGGGGGTGGGGTTTAGTTCGACAACCGGGATGTTGGGGTCGTCGTCGAGCATCTGCATGTGCTTCTGTAATGCTGGTAACTATGGACGCTGATGAGTCGCATTGCCTAACTCATCGCACAATGAGCATTTGGGAGGAGCACGAAATACTGGGGGGGTTTTGACTGTCGTGGGAGGTGGTACAGCAGTGTAAGGTTGGGGTCCTCAGCCCCCAGTGGCTTTGGGAGTAGGAGGAGGATTCGTGGAGGATGAAGGGGTAGAGACACCGAGGGCTGGCTGAGTGGTAGTAGCCATGGGTTGCACCGGTTGGAGGACGACGCTTGGTGTCGGCAAGGGAACGGGAGGCGAAAGATACCAGACGGGTAATCCCAAGGTTAGCCCAGGGAGGCTAAGGGTATCCATAACCAGGGCGCTTACTACTCCCGATGGAGGGACTAAGAAGGGGATTGTATGGATAGGTGTAACACCAATGTGGCTAGGTACCAGTGGTGGTTTAGGAAACAAGGGTGGCTGATTGGTAGTTGTTCGGTTATCGTGGGAGAGGGTACATAAGTCAGACACTTCGGGCGTAGATGACGGGGGAGGAATGGATTGGAAGGTGGATGTCATCGGCGGGTCTGAGTGAACTCCAGATCCTAAAGAGGAAACAAATGAGGTAGCAGCACCACTGACCGGTTGTTCAACCATGGGGAGAACATTTTCGGGTGCAGCGGGGGCATTTGGATCATAGTAAGTAAGTTGGTCGATCTTAACCATGCGTCCTTCATGGGGGAACATCATGGTGCGAAAGACAGAGGAAGCGACCGCCCGCATAGCATACATGTAGCTGCGACCGAGTAAGAGGTTGTAATCAAGCTGGGTGTTGATGACCTCAATATCGATGAGGACGGTTTTACCTCCTAACTGGATAGGGACATTGGCTAGGAGACCTTGGGGTTGAGCCGAACGACCGTCGTAGGCACGTAATGCAGTTGTGGACTGCTGGAGGGTAGGGGATCCCAACTTCTACCATACGAATGTAGACATAACACATGTGGAGGCACCCTCATCGATGATGCATTGATGGATGACAAGATTCCGAACGGAAACAAAAACTTGGAATGCTAAGGTGGAAGGCAGGCGTGGTTCGGACTGGTCCAAACCAAATGCCATCAAATTTGAATCATTTGGGTCAATAGCCCCAATGGCTGAGAGTAAATTCTTGGGCTGGGAAGGGCAGTTCTTCAAGACTTCTAAGGCAGACATGGCTTCGGGAGATTGGGCTAGGTCATCTACAATGTTGTAGTTGGACGCAGCGCACGCATTGGGGTTGTTGTTGATACGGCGAAGTGGGAAACAAGGTGCTTTGGAAGCGCCATCTATGGGAGGCGGAGGGATACGTAACTCTTGATCAGTGAGATGAACGTTAGTGGTTTTATCAGCGGGAGGGGCTTCAGAGGTGGATCCATATTGGTTTCGACGAGTCTGAAGGTTGACATCAGCGGAAGACATCATCAGCAAGTGGTGGGTACCTAAGTCAAACATGGGTTGATCAGGAGTGGCGTATGTGATCTGTTGTTGTTGGGGTGGCGCATTGGCTTGGGGGGGTGCCAATGGCTAAGTGTTCACGACGCCTTGGGTTGGTAAGGGGTTTTGCAGCACCAAAGGTGGCTGCTGAGGTTGTGGGGGGTTGGGCTGCGCTTGAGGAGCTGCATGTCCTTGGCGATGGGCATCATCAACCCAAAGTTGCCGAGCTCGCTCCAAATGTGGGAAAGTATGTGTGTAGTGGCCATAGACCCTGCAGATAGAAAAAGGATGGTTCGTTTGCAAATTAGGGTTTTCAGCCTGCTTGGGTGGGCGATCAGGGTTTTGGTTAGCGAGGGCCGCATTGTTGTTGTCTAGGGGATTAGGCGGTTGACCACCCTGGTCTGTAGGTTGGTTATTCCCATGATTACAACCCTTGCCGCGGTTTTGTTGGCCCTGGTTGCATTGGTTGTTCTGGTTTTGCTGCGGGTTGTTTTGGGCGTAAACTTGCCCTTGAGCAGCAGGTGGGTTTTGAGGTTGTGCAGGTGCGGGAGCAGGCTGTGGTGGATGATATGTAGGTGGAGGCTATGCAGGTGCAACACCTTGAGGAGGTTGTTGATATGTCTGCGGAGCAGGTTGTGGGTTTGCCGCAGGGGCTGCCTGGGGCGGGTAATAAGCTGGTTGTGCTTGGGAAGGCGCAAGAGCTGGTGCAGCCTGCTGGTGGTAATAAGCGGGTTGGGCCTGAGAAGGCACAGAAGCTGGTGTAGCCTATTGGTGGTAATAGGGCTGAGGTGCGACCGGGGGGTTGTAAGCAGGGGGCACATGACCGAAGCACTGAGGTGGACAGGTGGGTCCATGGGAATGATGGTGATGTGTCATAGGAGCATATGAGTTGGTAGCCCCAGACTGTGAGGTAACCCACGAAAGGTCGGGGCTTGAGGTAGGACGTGCGATGAAAAAGGGTTGGGGATGCGAAGAAACACGGCCAATGATGCCGTCGGTAGTGTGGGATGCCCCCGGTGCATCGTGCTGGGAGGACTCGCCACGAGGGGCATCAGGTATAATGGTATAGAGATAACCCAACTGGGCGTAAATGAGGTCGAAATGCTGTGCCTTAAGGATGGCCTCTTCTTCAGACTGGGGTCTTTCGGAAGCTACATCCTTAGCAATGACAGGGAGAAGGGACTTGAGGAACCAATCTAGGAAGATACGGTCATCTAATTTGATCTTGCATAAGCTTCGGCGTCTACGCCACTCATGAATGTGGTCCGTGATGTGGGTAGCCGTGTTTTGTCTACAAGATAGGAGGATCTCAATGCCCGTGTCATAGCGGACAAGTAACTGGAAGAACTGCAGGAAGGTCGAGGCAAGGGAAGCGAAGGTGGCATGGGTCCCATGGGGTTGCTCTATATACCATTTGGCTGCAGAGCCAGTGAAGGTACCCTGTAACAGGCGGAGGCGAACAGAGTCATCCACTATGGAGTTGGAGGAACACCATAGATGGAAGAACATGATATGGTTTTGTGGGTCCTCACCTGCCTTGCCCTTGAACTTAGGGATGTCAGAGGGGAGCTTGGTAGGCATCCCAAGCTCAAGATTTAGACCGACTATACCAGCTAACTGCGAACAAGGAAGACTACATTAATCCTACTGCGGATGGTACGCTCAGTTGGCAATGTGACACTTCTTGTCTCTCTGACTCGGATATAGGATTGGAGAATTGGAAAAACCGCATGCATGAAATATCAGCAAGAAGATGTGCACAGGTTACAAAATCACTGCATTGGATCGGAAAAGAGGTGAGTCCTATTCCCACATATGATGGTTCTGCTAATGTTTATAGTTTCATAAGGGAATATACTGCAGCTATACTAGATGACAATAGACTGCTAGCTTTAGATATAGCATTGCACCTGCCAGATGATGGAATGCACATAAGAAAACATTGACCACTTGGGATCAATGCAGAACTAAGATGCAGATCCGATTCGCCGAAAAGATTACTTTACCCTTTGGGAAGTATAATGTATAGACAGACCCTAGTCAGCACATTGAAATATGTTCAAAGGCATGGGTGGAAAGACCAGTTACAGAATGGGTACATTTATTTGTACATACAGTGGATGCGGGTATCCCAGAGAAATGGTACCTCGACCTGGAGTTGCGCAGTGAATTCACTGATTGGGAGCGGCTCACTGCGAACTTCCGGAAGGACTTTAGTTTTGAAGACGAGAATCCATTAATCCATGAAGCATTACAGCTAATTAAGAAGTGCATATTCCAGTTAGACTATCATCATCAAAACATAACATTGCAGGAGTTTTTTGGGACAAAGTGCATTCCCGTGCACCTACAGTCAGAATGGAAGGAACATGAAGAGCACTTGATTGAGTGTTACAACTTAGCTGAAGATACCAATGATACAAATGAAGACGATGAGGAGGACCCGCGCAACATAGATATACCATAATTAGAAGGCACGCGTGAGGTAAAAGGACCTCTGTTGGAAACCCCAGATATGACTGGACCAGTAAAAACACAAAAAGTGAACATTGGCACAGACAAAGAGCCGAAGTTCGCATCAATAGGAGATTATTGGGACGATCAGACTATTGCAGAGATCACAGATACCTTACATGAGTATCAGGAACTATTTCCAACAAAATTTACAGAGATGAAAGGAATTTTGGGAGACCTAGGGGTCATGAAAATACCTTTAAATCTAGGTGCTAAGCCTGTCAAGCAGAGGCCATATAGATTGAATCTGCGCTATAAGGAAAAAGTTTGTGCAGAGCTAGATAAGATGCTAGAAGCAGGAATCATTGAACCAGTTGAAGAATCCGAATCGATTAGCTCCATGGTTGTTCAAGACAAGAAAGCAAAAGGCGAGATCGGGATTTGTGTGGATCTCAGAAAGCTGAATGATGCTTCCATGCACGACCCGTTTCCTACTCCATTCACAGATGAAGTGCTTGATAACATTGGAGGAAATGATGCATATTTTCTCATTGATGGTTTCTCTGGTTATCATCAGATCAGGATTGATCCTGCGGATAGGCATAAGACGACATTTGCTATAGAATGGGGGTCATTCCAGTACACCGTCATGCCTTTTGGGCTGAAGAACGCACTTGCCATATTCTCTAGAGTCGTCATCGCAGCATTTAAAGATTTTATGCACAAGTTTTTGGAAGCATATTTTGATGATTAGACTATATTTGGTCTATTGAAAAATCATTGCGCGAATCTCCGCATGATGCTCGAGAAGTGTCGACAGCATCAAATATCCTTGAATTTGAAAAAGTGTATTTTCTGTGTGCCTTATGGAATTTTACTTGGCCACATTGTCTGCAAGCAAGGCTTGATGGTAGACACCGCGGAGATTGCAGTTATTGCAAACTTACCAACACCAAATTCAGTCAAGATGTTGCGATCTACATTAGGCCATACTGAATATTACAGGAAATTTATAAAGGGTTGCCTAGGATCCATAAAGATGCCAAAGAACATTGCAGGAACAGTGATGTCTATCAGAGGACAAGAAAACCATCACGTCGAGATGAGATTCCATTGAATCCACAGTTAACACTGCAGCCATTTGAAAAATGGGAAATAGACTTTGTGGGCCCTATAAACCCACCAGGAAAAATAACGGGTGCAAGGTATATTATTATTGCTATAGATTACCTCACCAGATGGGCAGAAGCAAAACTAGTTAAGGACTGCAGCGCTAGTACTGCTACGCAGTTTATTTTTGAAGAAATACTCACCAGATTTGGCTGTCCGAAGATTTTGATGAGTGACCAAGGTACTCACTTTCTGAACAAGACGATTGAGGTGCTTACAGAAGAATTATACATTCGTCATCAGTGTAGTACTCCATATCATCCACAGGCGAATGGTACTGTAGAGGCTTTCAATAAAATATTGGAGAACACACTCACTAAAGTGTACAATGTAAATAGAGATGATTGGGACCTACGCGTCTCATCTGTGCTATGGGCATACAGAACCACATGTAAGAAATTGACTGGACAGACACCCTTTCGGTTGGTTTATGGGCAGGAGGCTATAATGCCTATGGAATATATTGTCCCTAGTTTGAGAATCGTTGCATTTACAGGGATGGAAGACTGCAAAGCTCTAGAAGAAAGATTAATACATTTACTAGGCTTGGAGGAAGATCGCTTCATCACAGGATTCCACCAGCAAGCTCAGAAGGACCCACGAGAAAGCATGGCATGATCACCATATAAAGAACAAGTGTTTTCAGGTAGGTGATCTAGTCCTCCTCTATGATAGCAAATTCATAAAATTCCCTGGTAAATTTAAGATGCATTGGCTTGGCCCATATACTGTGATACATGTTACCAACACTGGTACAGTCCAGTTAGCCAATTTAGCTAGTGATACCTTGCCAACTTTGATAAATGGAAGCAGGCTAAAGTTATACAATGATAGCGCTGCTTCGTAGAACCCTGGATAATGAACAAAGGAAGGAAATTCTAAGTGTCAAGTACAGTTGAAAGTGGAAACTAGAAATGTAAAGGAGTCTGTACATGTATGATAAAAGGAAGAAGGTATGATAAGAAGAATAATCTATGTACCACGCAACACTGTTGAGGCTGCGCGGAAGAAAAAAATAAATTAATATATATATATATATATATGTATAGTGGAAGCCGTGCAGTTGGAAATTTTTGGCACTGTGAAGTAGCTGCGCATGGTTGCAGATGACTTGCCACACAGTTCGGCATAGCAGCCAGAGAAAAATAGTCGTTGCATGGCTTTTCAGAAAAATAGTCGTTAGATGACCGTTGCAGCAACCGCTTCAGCATTTAAAGCAAAGATAGTCGTTCTGAGCAAGCTGACGACAAAAAAGACCGAAGGATCCGCACAAATTCGCCAATGGACACCACATTAAATGCTTGTCTAGTCGTTGAAGGGCATGAGAGAGGGTCTGTTGCGCTTATAAATAACACCATTGGGAGACTCGCGGGCATTACCAAGCACTTAGAATTTTCTTACGATTAACCTCTCTGAGCTAGTATCTATCTATATTCTGTCTGCCTTAGCCGCTACCTCATTTATGAATTTCTGAACCTTCCTTTAGAGAAGAAGAACTCACCCTTGAAGAAGCACTGAGGATATTTTAGCATGGAGGGATTCAGCAGTTAATGAAAACTACAGTTAAGAAGGTCGCCGTAGAACAAGGTGAAGGATCCCGTAGATCACCAAGAATTAATCTCATGATGCAGGAAAAACCAAAGGATAAGGAAAAAGTTGTAACTACACCTCGATCCAACATCATAAAATTGGGATCCTCGGCATAGAAAGAACCATCCTTTCAGACATAACCTTTAAAGATGACACCTGAATATATCTCCCCACGGGCACTGAATGCCCCTGTGTTTAAATTTCTCAAGAATGCGAGATATGACATCCCGCTATCACCTATGTCAAAGCATGTAAACGTTGGTAAGAATCTGCTGGGAAAGATAGAAGATTGTAAATGGGAGGATTATGACCTCTTGGGAATGAAGAAAGACAAGCTAGATGTTCCCAAATACCCGGATTTTCAACCAGACCAGTATATGTGCTAGAAAAAGGACACCAAGGGAACTCTGAACTTGGTAGCTGATAGTTGGTTAGCACCTGTCGTTCAGTCAGGGCTACTGAACTTGCTGAGATTGCCACATTTTGACCATTCACCAGAATTGAATATTGTGGTTCTCACACTCATGGCACGAATCCATCAAGGTTATCTATGGCTGGACAGAAACATTGACATTAACATTGATTTGATCCACCGCATCACTGGGCTAAGGAAGCACGATAAGGATCCAAAGCAATTCTTCCAGGGGAAAAGCAAAAAAAAGAGGTTATTGAGAAGATGAAGAAGACCCACTCGGTGGTGAAGGCCAAAAGAGGATTCCTGACAAAAGATATAGAGGACTAAGCAACAAGATTTTTAACGCAGTTGCTCGCAGTAAAGATGCTCAAAACAGTTAGGCCACAGCTTCAATTGGTGTCAGTTTCTGTTGAATGAGTTCCTTGAAGAACTCAACGAAACTCGGGTGAATGGAGGCCAGTTCCATTTCACCTGGCTCATCATCCTGATTGCTTTGTGTGGATGGAAGGAGCCGCGAAATTATGCGGGCGTCGTTATGGATAACAAGGATCCTAGAGGGTTTAAGTTAGTCAACCTTTGGGAAAACACAAATGCAGAGTGCTAGCATGCAACAGCAGAAGTATTTTACCAATATTATATCCAGCTACGCGAAGCAATCACAAAGACACCCTGTATTACAAAGCAGGTCATGGCAAAGTATATCTACATCATCAACTTTGAGGCGGATATGAAATGTATATTCATATCGCCGAAAGCACAAACGAGGAAACCGGAGTGGTTCCCAGGAAAGTACATCATGTACAAGCAAGAGATTGAGGACCTCATGAAAGATTGGCCAGCAGAGTTACACATAGAGGTCATGGACGTGGAGACATATTCAGCAAAATATGAGCCAATTCCTCTCTCATGCCCAATTATTAAAGAAACAGGGAAGAGAAAAGAAGCTGATACTTCAGAGAAGCCAAAGTCAAGGAAAAAGGTGAAGGCTACAAAGATTCAATTGGATGCAGTCCTCAATGATGATGACTATGAGATGATAGCCGAAACAGTCTTAGAGCAGATGAAGGAGCTTATGGAGGCTAAAGAAAAGAAGGACAAGGTCATCCATGATGACCTGCACTAGACGAGACTCGCAATGCAAGGCCTAATGAAGAAAATGGACGATGTCCAGAAAAGCCTTGTTTTGCCGCAGGAAGTAGGGGCTGAAAGGAGGTCAGTAGGAACGTCGCAACAAGGAATCCAATAGCTAGCAATAACACTGTTGTCGAAGACTAGGATTGTCCATGTGGACCCATTGGCTGTTGTGTTGCCAATAGCAGAGCAAGTGGCCTTGGACACAAAGGGATTCGAGAGGGTAGAGCTTGACTTAGCCAAAATCCCTTTGCCAGGATTGCAACTCATCCACACGCAGATCGTGGAGGAGATGCATGAACGGACGAAGCGATGAAGTTACAAGCAAAGCTCACTGCAGCAAACAGACAAATTCAACAGAAGGAGGAAGTACAGCTATGCAACAAGCAGGACCGCTGACAGAATTTGGAGACCACCATATCCAATGTGGTGAAGATTATTAAAGACATAGAAATCTAGGATGATCCTGCAGACACAGTTCTGAGGATCGGAGATAAGGTGAGATCCTTGCAGTCAGAGATGCGGGATAAAGAGATTTATTATGAGGCCGACATTGCCACATTGAAGGATAAGCTGAATAAGCAGGCGCCATTAACTGAACAACAAATCAGAGAGCAAGCAGTGAGCGCTGCCTCGAAAAGCATCACAAGTGAGATGGATAAGTACCAATCTCTACTGGATAAGGCTTCATAGGAAATCGTGACCCTTGAAGAGGATCAAGGGTTGCTACAGGTCAAGACCGCGGTAAAAGAAAAATAGACTGCGCTGGACAAGTTGAATGTAGAGGTGAAAGCCCTGCCACCTAGAGAAAGGATACCGAGATACAAGGAGATATCCAGCTTAAAGAAATAAGTACAGGAATTACGACAAAAAGAGACTGAGATGGATAATCAGTCGCAGCAGCTCCTAGAGAATGCCATGGCGGTATCGCAGCAAATTGAAGATAAGTTAGTAGAACTACGCGATAACCAGGAGCAGGTACAAGATCAAATTGGACAAGAAATAACTCCAACACTGCTTAAGACAATTAAACAGGTTGAGGAGGATACAAGAGAAGCAGTGGTGCAGTTGTGCAGTGCATATGACGAGTTCGCAGCCAAGTTCATCCCACCGGCCGCGGCGCAGAGTCAGACAGGTGAAACAATCAGTGGCTCGGGGACGAGCCACATGTAAGTGTTAGGGGCATGTTGGTCCCAGGTTGAGATGAAGTTTTGGAAGCACCTTTTTGAGGCAAGCAGGGAAAGCTGAGCTGAGCACAGCTCAGAAACACAATTTTGGCTAAGTATTGAGGATGTTGCGCGCAGCATCCAACTTTTGACGAGACTGCGGAGTTGCGCGCAACATCGAAGTTTTGGCCGTGATGCGAAGACCAGTACTGCGTTGAAGCAGTGCTGCGGAGTTAGGAGGCCACATGGAGACAAAAAAGCGATGTGTTGGACAAGTATCAAGTGTAGTTACCATCTCAACCCGTAGCAGCCATTTTTGGAAAGATACTTCAGGATTGCAGAGCGGCAGACGTAGGCAAAACAGGAAGGCGGCCACGCGTCGGTTGTTAAGGAAAGTGACGTTTGGCACGCTTAGAAGGTAAAATCATTAGAGAGAAATGGTTTGGCAGAAGCAGCCTGTAGGCATGCATGCGACAGGAAGGCTGATAGCGATAGAATGAGGACGTGGAGATCCGCCATGATCAAGCAAATGCTACTAGGAGCCAACAAGCCGGTTTGGAAAACCGGTGTAGTTTTGGAAACCCTTAGGGTTTTGGGGTTTTAGGTCTTCGGAATTATACAGACATGACCTTCGGGCATGATCTATTTAAGAAGACATTTTGTATGGGATGGGGGTTCGGTGTGTTGGGTTCTCTGTGTGTTGTTCGGTCTTGGGTTGTTATTCTTTTGTTGTTGAGAACTTAAGGAGATAACCTTTTTATATTGTAGAACCCGTCTAAGCTGAGAATATTGTAAAGGCTCTGCATCTGTGTGCGCAGAGACCTAGCCGAGAGAAATAAGAGTTTGCAGCTGAGTGCACAGACTAAGAATGGTTGCCCCATCCCTTTTGAAAGAAATATATTACCAACCGTTCTTGTGGACGTAGCTTTCCATCCGGGGAAGTGAACCACGTTAAATTCAGTGTTATGTGATGATGTTTATGAATGAATGACTGTCTATATTTTCTGTAGATTGAATGTTTGAATGTTTCCTTACATGTTGTAATATGAGAACTTTGATATGCATTTACCAATAGGAGAAGTTTGGGAATGATATGCTAGGTTCCACGAAAGCAGATGAATGGTGAACACTTCAATTCTATGTTGAGTTCGTGAATTAGTCATTTAAGTTTAATTACTTTCTTAAACACAATGAAGGAATACAGCACAGTTAGTCATGTTTATCATTTCAGTTTACATTGTAATAATCCAAGTTCTAAAAGGAATGCTAGAAAGATAGCCAGTAAGTGCCTGAATGAATGGATGAGTGATATTCATTTTAGTGCCTTAACGTTTCCGAGATTTCCCAAGTAGAGGATAACTGTGGGTGATTCGCAATTCCAGTAGAAGATTCGTAGCAGTAAGAAACCCTTGGTGCGTCCCGCAGTGTTGCCTCCACCGCGTAGTACTGCTCGCAGCATAGATCCTACTGCGCACTACATTACTTTGCCCCGTAGCGCACTCCTTCTTTCCTACGCTGCGCAGCTTGTTCAGATAAACAACTCATCATTTACTATGGAAACCTGATTCCACAGTACCCCATAAAGATACACCTTGGGTGAGACCTCAACCTGCTCGCAGGTTGTTGCCGAAAGGGCCGGTGCGAAGGGGTTGTGTTGGTCAAAGGGAGAACCGCAAAGAACCTGGGTCTAATTGGAAACCTCTGGGTCAGTTTAAGCCAACACCTAGTCATCCCTATTCACATTGCATACCTTGGTCAACGCATTCTCTAATACTTTATTGAATGCTTTAACTGTTCCATTCGCCTGTGGATGATAAGGCGTACTTCGTTGATGATGAATGTGGAATTCTTCTCTCAATGTCTCAATGGTCATTTAGGAACCCATGTCAACCCTTCTATTTACTTTGTTAGTATATTGTTGTTGGACGCATATGATATGAACCGTTACACCAAAACCTCGAGATGTTAGTGAAGGCCGTCCACTAGGATCTTAACATCCCACCACGCTTCGTAGTCCAGACTCTGGGCTGGATGTGCGCCCGTACGGTGGTGTCCCCTTTGCGTCATACGAGCCCCGGGCGAACACTGCAATGCCAGCGTTGCCACCCGCTCTGTGACTTGAACCTGGGTGGAGGCTCTGATACCAAATGATACGAACCGTTACACCAAAACCTCGAGATGTTAGTGAAGGTCATCTACTAGGATCTTAACAACATATGCTTTGTAATTCATCCCATAGTATTTGTTGATCCATAGTTTATCTTATTGTTGTTGGATGCATATGCTTTGTAAGTCGTCCCGTAGTAATTGTTGATCCATAGTTTGTATTGGCCCATGGTTTGTATTGACACATGGTATTGACCCATGGTATTGGCGCCTATACTTAGTATATAAGTTTGTGTTGAGACCAATGAAGGTACCATGAAGTTATTTGTATTGAGCTTGCTCAAAGAAGGTTTCCCCCTCTAAGTGGCCTGCGATCAATAAAAACAATTTTGAGTTCTGTTATTTTTGCTATTGTAGCCAAGGTTTTCACCCTAGCTTGTGCAAATGAGCACCCACTAAGGAGAAGGTCCTCCTTAGTAGTAGTTCAATAAATAGTAAATTAAAGCAGTAAAATAGTATTAAATTTAACCTAGCATGAGCATTAACAGAAAGAAAAAGACAATGATAAGATAATAAAAATTTGTTTTTGTATTAAATTTACCTCAAATGTTGAGGTTGGTGGAGCTCTTGTAGTAGTCTAGGAGGACTGCTTCCATGCTCCAATGGGTTCCTTCTCCTTCTCCAAGATGTTTGGATGATGGAGCAAAAAGGGACACTCAAGTGGGAAATTCGCTCAAATGAGCTAGGGTTTCAAGAGTGATTTTGGCAGAGTAAGGATAGGATAGATCGTGGATGTGAAATGGGGAGCCTCCATCACCTATTTATAGGTTTTTAGTGGTGGAGTATTGACCCATGGTTTTTGGCACCATATGGTTTAGGTCAATTGTATAGGGTTTTTGCTTCTTTTTTTCCTCTTTTTCCTCTTTTTTATATTTTTTATTCCCTTTTTAGAGGTTTTTTGCTATTTTTGGAGGAAATTTAAATTATTTTGGGGAAAAAATGGGGGTTTTGGCCTTTTGGAGGCTTTTCAATGGTTTTGTAAGGTTTTGGAGCCAAATATGGTAGGAAATATAGACAAATGAGTCATGTAATGAAGGAGATGAGATGGTGAGCAATTTTTAGGTGTTAACAGATTTCCCCTTGATGTGTGAGGGTAGGAGCTCATCGTATGGCCGATAGATATCATAAGTCTATGTATGGTTTTCCTGAGATGTGGAGAGGAGAAGAAACGAACTAGAGCCCGGAACAACGGTCCCGAACAAACTGCAAAAACTGAAAATACATGACCTCAATAATGGATGAGGAATAATATCAATATATGGACGATGCGAGCATATCCATGCTCGTATCAAGATATATAAAAAATAATAATGAGGCCCAAAAATGGGGACCTGAAAGATACATGGAGAACCACTATGTACATCATAAGGGTCCAAAAAGGGGACACAAATCTGGGACATACTGCCGGGCTGACCATGTCTGAGATGAAGAACTGATACACTGGAATATCAACAGTGGTGCTGAGTATGGTACCAGAGGAACTGATGAACTGGAAGATCATAATGATGGAGAGTTACACCCTCAATGGTACACTGAACTGGAGCTGAACTGGGTACTCAACGAATCATATAAGTGGATGGCTTCCGAATACAATTGCCAATGCAACCCAGATATCCATGGGAACATATAACTGGGTGTTCCAAGGTGACTCACCAATGTGCTAGAGTCAAGGGAAGTCTGGGGTCTTCGACAAATAACTGAAGGGATATATACCCTGCACGATTCTCAATGATGCGATCAAGGTGTTGAAGTCGAGCATGTGACAAACAACCATTCGGAGAGGCACTGATGACTCCTCTCCAAATGGTCCGTAGGCACTCACCACAGATGGTGATGATTCCAAGGCACAGGGACCTCTGGGTCTATCCTCTAGAATAAAGGGGTTGTCGTCGACAGAGGGAGACCTAAAACTAGCAAGGCAATGATGTTTCCTTGATAGGAGCACGAGGTGGAGAACCGAAGTGTGAGAGTACTAATGGTAGGACTGACATACTGTGGAGGTGGGGAATAATTGGGCAAATAGAGTGGGTGGACTCAAACTTCCTTTGTTTAGAGTATGATGGCGGGGGTGATCGAGAAGCATATGAAATTGACAGGTGGAAAGGGGATCAAAGATTTAATGGGTCAGGGATGGTGGTTGGGATGAATGATACTCAAGTTGGTGTAAGATGGCAGGAGACTACATAATACTCTGAATAAAGGCGACCTTATTAGGGGTGCTGCCGAGATCATCTATCATAGTGCCGAGAGGCACTAGGGGGGTACTTCTTTAAGGTTTAAGGAGCGGGAAGAAGTGTGCTCAAAATGGTACTGTCATGTGGATTTATACGAGCCCAGGACAGTTTGTGCTCATGATTTCTTTCAATTTTAAGGAGTCTGAAAGCGATAAGAAGACTCTGAAATAATGGAAACGTATCGTCATGTGGATTTGTACGATCCTAGGACGGTGCATGCTCGTGGTTGCTTTTAGTTTTAGAGATTCTGAAAGCAATAAGAAGACTCCAGGGGGGTTCTTTTTTGTGTGTTAGTCTCCAAGGCCCGAAAAAGCATAAAAGGATGCAATGAAGAACTCTTCTAACCGGTGTGACAAGAGTATTCCTTTTTCGTAATTAGTCTACCAGGTCCAAAAAAGGGTTAAACTTATACCAGATAGACACCCTTTCAGCTACTTTAACGAGCATGAAAGGAAGCAAGATTGCTCGACAATCTTTTCATTCTTTTAGGAGTCAGAAAAGAGCTTAACGGAAACTCCCTAAGTTCCTTTTTCATAAAGGACTTGTCCGGCCCGAAAAAAAGATAAAATTATACTGAACAAAAGGAATGGCGAAGCAAGGAGAGAGTGTTCAATCAAGGGATATCGATGAGAACCAAGAGAGAGGGCGGGGGGGGGGAACACTCGTGGGCCTCCTTGTGGGATAATGAATGGTGGAAAAAGAATGAAATAATTGCAGTATGAATGGAGTGAATGGCTCATGTAAAAATGTGTACTAATTCGATAGAGACTGATGTGGCACGCAAACCGAGGAAGCAAGGTGTCGGCACACAATGTCGAAACTATTCATGGTGAGAGCGAGAAATGATCTCAAGCATCATCATGAGCTCATAAAACTGAATCCAACAATATACAAAGTGTCAAAAATGGATAACGGTCGAGGTGGCACGCAAAACCGAGATGACTAGGGGCTGGTAAAAAATGCCCGAAAAATATGGGGGTGAGAGAGAGAAGTGATCTCAAGCATCATCACGGGCTCAGAAAACTGAATCTGATGGTATAAGGAATGCTAAAAGATGACAACAGTCGATGTGGCACGCAAATTAAGATGGCGACGTGCATGGAAAATTTTTCAAAAAATGGGTTCAGAGAAAAATAAAAACTGAGTCGACCATTCTGAAGGTCTTGTCGTGTTGATTCCAGTGGTGGAAATGGTTTGGAAAACAGACTCCGTATGAATCCATAATGGTCAAAGCAAGAAAATTAAACTGTCTATAAATAGCAAGTGGACCCATAATGCCAAGTGTCATTTGTGCGGTTGACTTTGAAAGAGAGTGTGGTGGGCCAGAGCGGATTTGAGATTTCTGGGCGATTGGACTGGTCGATTTCATTTCCGCGAGTTGCAGGTATTCCACTGAACTCAGACCTTTAATTTTTTCCGGATTTGGGTGGGTAGTGAGTCCTCAGGGGGGATTGTATGGTCCACGTGGGTGTGGATGATAGGTTGCGAGGTGATGGCCACGATCTGCGATCACGTCTGTAGCCTCCATAGCTATGATCCAGGATCGTGGCTATGGCCTGGTAGTCGCAATCCGCACCCGCGGTCGTGGCCAAGACAACAGCGATCTGGGATCGCAGCTGTGGCTGGGATAGCCGCAATCTGCGATCTATGTGGTGGGCTTCATAGGCATGATCTGTGACCATGGCTATAGTCCCAATAGTCGTGATTTGGGATCGCGGCATGGGGCCCCACAGTCGCGATCTGGATCGGGATTGTGGAGTCATACCGGGGGACAAATGATGGTTTATTAGATGATATACTGATGAGTTTTTGTTTTTTGATTGATAAGATGCCGAGGGTACTCTGGAGAGAGCATGATATACCAGATGACCTGATGGACTATATATGGGGTGATCGACATGTCCGAGGGACTTTGGGGCTATGCGGACTGTTGAAGTTTGCACAGGTGTCGATGATGCGTTTAGCAGTACTACTGCTGAACAAGTTAGTGAGTTTTTGGGAGCTCGATAGTCCGTGCTTCATGGTGCAGAGGGAGAGACTAGAGCTCACCTTGGAAGATGTGTACTTTCTGATGGGACTACCATGTTTGGGTAGGGTGGCAGATACTCAACCACGGGTGTCCGCGAATGTGGACATGGAGGAGATGCTGGACCAGTATTGCCTTCCTACTGCAATAGTGCATAAGAATGCACTAGCGATTTGTGACTTGGAGGAGCCATCAATTCAGGCGATCGCATCATGCATGGTCTGAGTGTTGGGGTCGCAGGGGACCAACCAGGTGTCTGGGCGACAGATGCAGCTGGTTGAGAGGGTTCTACAGGGGACTTACTTTGCTTGGGGCCAGATGTTCCTCACCTGCGTTCAGCGACAGCTGACCTTGGTGAAGGAATCTGGCAAGGGGTTTTTGCTACGAGTCATTCCTATGTTCTTTATTTATGGAGCGGGTGCCAACACTATGACAGAGAGTGCCAGTATGTACTAGGGGTTTGAGGGAGCCACGAATGGTGCGGTGGGGTGGGGGAGAGGTGGTGCGGTACTTCACACAGGAGCTATACTTGCAGTGGTTGCAGCTGCCATTGACCTTTGATGACTATCCATATGTGGGTATGGACTACCGGCGAGATCCGGAGGCACCACGACCCCCAGGGCAGGTTTGGGGCCCAGATGGTACATATCTAGCTTTTTTATTGTTTTATATTGGATGTTTTGATTTTAGAGATATATATATAGATGATGATTCTAACTAGTTATGATTGGGTTTGATGTAGATGTGGGACCGCTGCCACCACCAGGGCATAAGGAGCGGCGTGGGCATGTAGGCATGCCAGCCTTGCCCAATTGGGGGTAGGTGCGACGGTGAGATGCGGAGGGGACTCTAGAGGCCCTGCGAGTTACCTTCGACTGGCTACTGGTTGGGGTCTCTAATGAGCGGTGGAGGGAGTTGGATCTGGATGTAGTCGAGGCCTGTCACGAGGCTCCATGGGATTGGCGATCTATCTCGATTTAGGTCGAAGTTATGGCCGAGGCGACTAGGGGTCAAGATCGATAGGGGAGGAGGAGGATACAGAGGAGGATCCGGAGGAGCTGGAGGAGGAGCACGGAGAGGAGGAGTCCACAGTAGAGGAGGCCGGTGAGGAGGATTCAGATGGGGGACATGATTCTCATTAGGGAGTGCTAGGGACTCTCCCCGATGCATATGGGCATTCGAGATTTTTTGTATAGATGGCATGTATTTTATGTCAGGGATGTTGTTGGGGCTCCTTGATGTATATTTTTTTTATAGCAGATTGCTGGAACACTCATGACATGTAGATAACGATGGTATATTGTAGCTAGGGTTTTCACCCTAGCTTGTGCAAATGAGCACCTACTAAGGAGAAGGGACTCCTTAGTAGCAGTTCAGAAAAAAATTAAATGAAAGACAATACATTAAAATGGAAATTATTCTAAACATGTGCATAAAATAACAGAAAGGTAATAAAAATGGTTTTTTTATTAAAGATTATACCTCCAATGTGAAGGTTGGTGAAGCTCTTGCAGCTATCCAGGACGGTTGCTTCCAAACTTCTATCTTCGCACCTTTCTCTTTCTCCAAAAGGTTGGAAATGGGCCAAAGGGGCACTCAAGGGTGAGCTAGGGTTTCAAGAGTGATTTTGGTAGAGTAAGGGTGTATTTGACTGTGGATATGAAATGAGGGGTCTCCATCACCTATTTATGGTTTTTTAGTGGTGGAGTGCTAGCCCATGGTTTTGGGAACCATATGGTTTAGGTCAGCTGTATAGGGTTTTTTCCTTTTTTTCCTCTTTTTTTTTTAAATTTTTTTTTATTCCCTTTTTAGAGGGTTTTTGCTATTTTGGAGGAATTTTGGATAATTTTGGAGGAAAATGGGGCTTTTTAGCCTTTTGGAGGCTTTTTTAATGGTTTTGTGGCCTTTTGGAGGCAAATATGGTAGGAAATATGGACAAATGAGTCATGTAAAGGGGTAGATGAGGTAGTGAGCACTTTTTGGGTGTTAATAGATTGCCCCCTGATGTGTGAGGGCAGGAGCTCATTGTATGGCCGATAGAAATCATAAGTCTTTTATGGTTTTCCTGGGGTGTTGAGAAGAGAAGAAATGAACTAGATCCCAGAACAACGGTCCCGAACAAACTACAAAAACTGAAAGTACATGACCTCAATAATGAATGAGGAATAATCTGAACATATGGACAAGGCGAGCATTCCCATGCTCATATCAAGAAATAGAATAGTAATAACAATGGGGTCCAAAATATGGGGACCTGAAATATATAAGGCCTCAAATAATGAATGAGGAAGAATCTCAATATATGGACGAGGTGGGCATACCCATGCTCGTATCAAGATACATAAAAAATAACGGTGAGGCCCGAAAAGGGGGACCTGTAGGATACATAGAGAACCACTGTGTACATCATAAGGGTCCAGAGGGGACACAAATCTATGACATACTGTTGGGCTGACCATGTTTGAGCTAAAGAACTGATACACTAGAATAAAAACAGTGCTACTGAGAGGGGTACCAGAGGAACTGATGAGCTGCTGGATCAAAGTGACGGGGAGTCATACTCTCAATGGTACACTGAACTGGAACTGAACTAGGTACTCAAGGAAGCATATAACTGGATGGATTCCGAATACAAGTGTAGCTAGGGTTTTACCCCTAGCTTGTGCAAATGAGCACCTACTAAGGAGAATGGACTCCTTAGTAGCAGTTCAGTAAATGTAAATTATTATGCTAAAACAGAAATGTAAACTACTCTAAAACATGTGCATGAAACATAAACAACAAGATGTAAATAATGGTTTTTGTATTGATATTACCTCCAATGTGAAGGTTGGTGAAGCTCTTGCAATGTCCAAGAGGGTTTGGTCCAAGCTCTAATGTGCTCCTTCTCTTTCTCCAATGGTGGAAATGGGCCAAAAGGGGCTGTCAAGGTGAAAGTGGCTCAATGGTGAGCTAGGGTTTCAAGAGAGATTTTGGCAGAGTAAGGGTATACTTGATTGTGTATATGGAATGAGGGATCTCCATCACCTATTTATATTTTTTTGGTGGTGGAGTGTTGGCCCATGGTTTTGGGAACCATATGGTTTAGGGCAGCTGTATAGGGTTTTTTCCTCTTTTTCCTCATTATTTTATATTTTTTATTCCCTTTTTAGAGGGATTTTGCTATTTGAGAGGAATTTTGGAAGTTTTTGGAGGAAAAAGGGGTTTTTTAGCCTTTTTGAGGATTTTTTGATGGTTTTGTGGCCTTTTGGAGGCTTTTTAGTGGTATTTTTAGGGTTTTTAAGGGAAATATGGTAGGAAAATGGACAAATGAGCCATGTAATGAGGTAGATGAGGTAGTGAACACTTTTTGGGTGTTAACATATTGCCCCCTGATGTGCAAGGGCAGGAGCTCATCATATGGCCAATGGACATCATAAGTCATATATGGTTTTCCTGGGGTATGGAGAAGAGAAGAAAAAAACTAAAGCCCAGAACAACGATCCCGAACAAACTGCAAGAACTAAAAGTACATAACCTCAATAATGGATGAGGAATCATCTGATCATATGGATGAGGCAGGCATTCCCATGCTCGTGTCAGGATATAACATAATAATAACAATGGGGTCCAAAAAATGGGGACCTGAAATATACATGACCTCAAATACTGAATGAGGCAGAATCTCAATATATGGATGAGGCGGGCATACCCCTGCTCGTATCAAGATACATAAAAACAACTGTAAGGCCCGAAAAAGGGGGACCTGTAATATACATAGAGAACCACTGGGTACATCATAAGAGTCCAGAGGGGACACAAATCTAGGACATACGGCTGGGCTGACCATGTCTGAGCTGAAGAACTGATACACTGGAACAATCAACAGTGCTACTAAGTGTGGTACCAAAGGAACTGATGAGCTGCTGGATCAGAGTGAGAAGGGGTACACTCGCAATGGTACACTGAACTGGAACTGATCTGGGACTGAACTAGGTACTCAAGGAAGCATATAACTGGATGGCTTTCGAATACAATTTCCAACACAGCCCGGACATCCACGGGAACATATGACTGGGTGTTCCAAAGTGACTCACCAATGTGCTAGAGTCGGGGGAAATCCGGGGTCTTCGACAAATAATGGTAGGTATGTAAATCCTGCGCGATTCTCAATGATGCGATCAAGGTGCTGAAGTCGAGCATGTGAGAAACAACCATTCAGAGAGGCAATGATGACTCCTCTCAAAATGGTCCGTAGGCACTCACCACAGATGGTGATGGGTCCAAGGCGTAGGGACCTCTGGGCCTATCCTCTGGAATAGAGGGGCTGTCGTCGACAGAGGGAGACCTGCAACTATCAAAGCAATGATGTTTCCTTGACAGGAGCGCGAGGTGGAGAACCAAAATGTGATAGTACTAATAATAGGACTGACAAACTGGCGGGACAACTGGGAAAGTAGAGTGGGTGGACTCAAACTTCCTTTGTTCAGAGTATGATAATGGGGATGAGCGGGCAGCATATGAAACTGACTGATGGGAAAGGGATCATAGCTGTAGTGGCTCTGGGATGGTGACTGGGCTGAGGGAGACTCAAGCTGAGGTAAACTGGCAGGAGACTGCAGAATACTCTGAAGAAAGGCGACCTGATTGGGGGTGCTGCCGAGATGATCGATCATAGTGCTAAGAGGCACGAGGAACTTCTTCATGGGTTAAGGAACTAGAAGAAGTGTGTGTAACAATGGTACTTTCGTGTGGATTGAAACGAGCCTAGGACAGTTCATGCTCGTGGTTGCTTTCAATTTTAAGGAGTCTGAAAGTGATAAGAAGACTCTTAAGTAATGGAATGGTACTGTCGTGTGGATTTTACGAGCCCAGGACAGTTCGTGCTCGTGGTTGCTTTCAATTTTAGAGAGTCTGAAAGCAAATAAGAAGACTCTAGGGGGTTGGTTTTTCGTATAGTTAGTCTCCAAGGCCCAAAGAAGCATAAAAGGATGCAATGAAGAACTCTTCTAGCCGGTGTGACTAGAGTATTCCTTTTTCGTAATTAATCTACCAGGTCCGGAAAAGGGGTAAACTTATACTAGATAGACGCCCTTTCAAGTACTTTAACTAGCATGAAAGGAAGCAAGATTGTTCGGTGATCTTTTCATTGTTTTAGGAGTCATAAAAGAGCTTAACAAAAACTCCCTAAGTGCCTTTTTCGTAAAGGACTTATTCGGCCCGAAAAAGGGATAAAATTATACCGAACAAAAGGAATGGCCAGGCAAGGAGGAAGTGTTCAATCAAGGAACATGTATGATGACCAAGAACAAGGGTGGGGGGAACACTGGTGGGCCTCCTTGCAGGGTGAATGAAATGGTGGCAAAATAACGAGACATTTGCAGTATGACAGGAGTGAATGGCTCATGTAAATGTGTGGAACAATCTGATGGCGGCCGATGTGGTGCGCAAACCGAGGCAGCAAGGTGTTGGGACACAATGTTGAAACTGTACCAGGTGAGAGCGAGAAATGATCTCAAGCATCATCACGAGCTCAGGAAAATGAATCCAACGATATAAAGAGTGTCGAAAATGGATAACTGTTGATGTGGCACGCAAAGCGAGGTGACTGGGGGTGTTTTGGAAAAAGACCCAAAAAATCTGGCGGTGAGAGCGAGAAATGATCTCAAGCGTCATCACCGGCTCAGAAAAATGAATTCGATGATATAAAATATGTGAAAAATGGAGAACGGCCGATGTGGCATGCAAACCGAGGTGACTAGTGGCGTCTAAAAAATGGGCAAAAAATGACGGGGTAAAAATAATGCAACGAGGTGACCATCATGACGGTCTCGTCGTGCTGATTCCAGAGGTGAAAATGGTTCGAAAAACGGACTCCGTATGGGGTCAGAATGGCCAAAACAAGAAAAAGTCAACTGACGGAGGTCTACACTCCAGTGTGACGCCGACTCCATTTGCTTTTGACATGAGTCTGATGAATCTACTTTGTGTGATTGACAGGATGCCGCAGGTTCTGTGGAGAGAGAGAGAGATTCCAGATGAGATCATGACCGTGGTCCGAGGTGATCGCCATGTGCGATCGGTGCTGGGACTGTGCGGATTACTAAAGTTCGCACAGATACCCATGATACGGTCGGCAGCGTTGCTGCTGAACCGACTGATTAGTTTCTGGGAGCCGGACATACAGGATTTCCGAGTACAGGGTGAGAGGGTGGACCTCACCCTGACCGATGTATACTTCCTAACGGGGTTTCCCTATCTGGGTAGAGTGGCAGACACGCAGCCGCGGGTATCTGCGGACATAGATATGGAGGACATGCTGGAGAGGTACTACGGTCCAGAGGCGAGGGTGCATAGGAATGCACTTCTGGTGAGAGACTTACAGGAGCCAACAGTACAGGCCGTGGCGGCATGCGTGGTTCAGGTATTGGGGTCCCTGTCACCTGAGAAGGTGTCTGGGGGCCAGATGCAGATGGTAGAGCGCGTACTGGATGGGGTGTACTATGCGTGGGGCTAGATGTACCTGACCTGTGTTCAGCGGCAGCTGACAGCAGCGAAGGAATATGGCAAGGGTTTTTGCTATGGTTCTTTCTTGTGTGCCTTATTTATGGAGAGGGTGCCCACACTGCGGCCGCGGGTGCTGATCAGAGCAGGAGGTTTGAGGGAGCCGCGGATGGTGCGGTGGGGCGAGATGATGCGTCGCCGTGGTGGCGGCGACGTGGGTAGGTATTTTATGTAGGAGTTGTACCTGCAGTGGCTCCAAATACCATTTACACTGGATGACTTCCCGTATAGGGACATGGACTACACCGGATATCCAGAGGCGCCACGAGCACTAGGACATGCATGGGGACCCGATGTTACGTATGCTTTTGCTTGCATGTTATGGATGTCAAGTTTTATAGATAGGATAGTAGATTGATATATGGTTACTGACATATGGGTGATCTACAGATGTGGGCCCGAGGCCGCCGCCAGGTCATGTGGCACGGAGGGGGATTGTGGCTGTTCCAGCTCTGCCTGGGTGAGGAGAGGTCCGTCACTGCAATGCGGAGGGGATGCTGGAGTCGGAACGGGCACTACTAGACTATTTGCTGGTGGGGGTGACCGACGAGGGATGGTGGGAGGTCGATCCGGATGTGGTTCAGGATTGCATGAGGGCACCCCGAGAGTTCAGATCCATTGCGATCCGGGTGGCGTTCTTGGTAGATAGGGAACAGGCACAGGAGCCTGCAGGGGATGAGGACTTGCTGGAGGAGGAGCGAGGGGAGGACTCAGAGGCCGCAGATGCAGGCAGTGATGCAGGGTACGACTCTCATTAGGGAGTGCAGGGGACTCTCCCCGAGTTTTGTAGCTACAGCGTGTATTTTATGAGGCTTTAGGGATGTATAGCCATTTTTGTATAGCTGAGTACAGGGGTACTCAGGAAATGTATAGCATTGAACATGTATTTTTTGATATATATATCTATATATGCATGTGGATGCACCTTTTTGTGATATTGTTTTAGTTGTACGCACGTGGATGCGCTTTATGATTTGTGATATGTTTTACATTGCACGTGGATGCAAGTAGCATAGGATGTTGGGAACAAGGATGCCCCTTGTGTATGTTATGTGATGTATTGCACATGGATGCAACATTAGGTATGTAGGACTAGGCACGTGGATGCCCCTGTATATGAATGTGTTTGTATTTTTTATTGCACATGGATGCAAATGGTTATGTGATGACAGGCACGTGGATGCCCCTTGCAATCTTTTTGGGTTTTTATGTATTTTTATGAGAGGCTATGCATGATGGAGGTTTTACATGGTGTGATTGATGTGCCAATCGAGAATGTTGTTAGCCATTTGATCTGCGACACTATTTTGGGCTCTTGGGACATGGGTGAATGTTATGGATTCAAACTGTCGGCTGAGTTGTTTTGTGCGTAGGAATTTTCTAAAGAGGCAGGGATCACGCACCTGATAGTAGTTGTTGAGCTGGGAGACAAGCAGCTGGGAGTCAAGGAACACATGGAGGTGACGTATGCCCATCTAGAGGGCAGCAGTCAGGAGACCGGTCACAGCATCATACTCTGCCTGGTTGTTGGTAGCAGCGCCTATACAGATTCCATCAAGGTGAATCATTTCATGGGAAAGGGAATATAGGACCCACGCTACTGAATCCAGGTTGGGAGACCAGCGGCTTGCTCCATCATCAAAGCCAGTATAGTGAGGTGGAAGATGGTCCATCTTTGGTCATGCAAAAAATGAGGAATGTAAGATCGCGGTAAAAAAGGTGAAACACAAAAAAGAGAGCAAACTGTACAATGCGGACCAATGAGGCTGCGAGTTATTTAGGGATAAAAGCGTTTGAGATACAACCCATTACGAGGGTTGCGCAAAGGGTGACCTTCAGAGTCAGCCAAAATGTATGCCCCCTTGCCGAGACAAGTCTGCACGATGTAAGGGCCTTGCCACATGGATTCAAACTTCCCTTTGCCGGTTTTGTCATGGGCTTGGTCATAGGCAAGGACAAGGTCCCCTTCTTGGAAAGTTCGAGGGTGTATGTGTTTGCTGTAACCAGCTTTGGAGCGGATCTTGGCAGCTTCAATGGTCTGGAGAGAGGCACGACGGTCTTCATCGGCTTGTTCAAGGGATAGCAGACGTTGCTTAAGAGGGGCGGTATCAGGGAGAAGCTCAACGGCGATATGTAAGGCAGGTATCTGACACTCAATGGGGAGGACAGATTCTACGCCGTGAACTAAGTGAAATGGGGTAAAACCAGTGGCAGTCTTGGTGGATGTACGGTAAGCCCATAAGGTGGGGAAGAGCATATGGTGCCAATTGGACTTATGCCGGTCAACAGTGCGTTGGAGGATGGTCTTTAAGATTTTGTTAATGGCCTCTACTTGGCCGTTCCCTTGGGGGTAGTAAGCAGAGGAGAACTGATGCTCGAATTTGAGTAGGGTGGATAATTCACGCCAAACGGAATCTTTGAATTGTGAACCATGGTCTGAGACCAACTGTTTAGGAACCCCGAATCAAGTGATAACATGGTTAAAAAAGAAACAGGCAGCTGTGTCAGCGGTACAATTGAAGGTAGGCATGGCTTTGGCCCATTTGGTGAAGTAATCGACGGCGACAATGATGTATTTGTGGTCGTTGGCAGACGAAGGTCTACACTCCATGAAGTCGATAGCCCACTTACAAAAGGGACCAATGGTGACAACTGGGTGTAACGGAGCAGGTGGTGTCCGAGCCTTGGGGGCAAAAAGTTGGCAGTTATGATAGTGCTTGACCGCAGTGATGCAGTCGATGAAAAGGGTGGGCCAGAAATATCCGGTGCAGATGACCTTTTGGGTGGTGGCCATCCCAGAGAAATGGCCGCCGCAGGCACCGCTATGACAGTCATTAAGGACGTGTTCAGCTTCCTCGTGTGTAAGGCAACGACGAAGAATGGTGTCAACCCCCCGCCGGTAAAGGACATCGCCTAAGAGGAGATATCGAGAGGCCTGGTGACGGATGCGACGACGTTCATTACGGGTGACTTTGGGTTTGAACTTCTGCGTGCGCAGGTATAACAAAATATCACCGTACCATGGGTCATCAGACGAGATAGTGAACAAGTGATTGTCGGGTAACTCGTCAGAGATTTGTGGGGCCGCGAGAAGGGAAGGTAGATCAGTGATGAGCTGGGAAAGCGCAAGGGCTTTAGTGCTCTTAGGTGTTCGAAAAGTGAGGTCATATTCCTGGAGGATAATGACCCATTTAGCAACACGACCTTGCAGTAGCCACCGATTTAGGAGATAGACCATGGGGTTGGAGTCAACCACGACTGTGGTATGACTAAGTAAGATATAGTGTCACAGTTTTTGGACGGAAAAGACCACAGCTAGGGCTAGTCTCTCCTCATATGGGTAACGTAGGGGTGGACCAGACAAGGTCTAGCTAACGTAGTAAATGACATGCTCTTGGTGAGAGACGTCTTCTTGAACCAAGACTCCAGACACAGCATGCTCGGATGCCGAGACGTAGAGGATGAAGTCGTGAGAGAAATCCGGAGGGGAGATCAAGGGAGCTTGCATGAGAGCTTTCTTGAGGGCTTCGAATGCGGCTTCAGCTTGCTTATCCCAGACGAATGGTATGTGGGTACGGAGTAGGCGCAAGAAACCGTGAACGGTAGTGGCGTAATCAGGGACGAAGCGTCGAAGGAAATTGGATCGCCCCTGCACACTTTGGAGCTGCCGGAGCGTGCGAGGAGCGGGAAGGTCTAAGATGGCTTGGACTTTCAGGGGATCAACAGTAATTCCTTTCTGGGAAACAATGAAACCCAACAATCGGCCTGCCGGAACGCAAAAGACACACTTGTGTGGGTTCAAGCGAATTTGGTATTTGCAACAACGCAGAAAAACTTGCTGAAGGTCGTTAAGGTGGTCTGATCGTTTCCGGGAACGAGCTGTAAGGTCATCAAGATAGACTAGCAGGATATGGACCAAATCGTGAAAGCAATAGGTCATGGCCCACTGGAATGTGGCACCAGCATTTTTGAGGCCGAAAGGCATGACGCGGTAGGAAAAGGTGCCCCATGGTGTGGTAAAGGCAGTTTTGTACTGATCCTCCTTTCGGATCTGAATCTGATTGTATCCGGAAAAACCGTCCATGAAATAGAGGACTTCATGTCCCGCACACGCATCAATGAGCTGGTCAATAAATGGCGTGGGGAAGTTGTCCTTGGGACAAGCACGGTTTAAATCGTGGAAGTCAGTGCATACTCGAATGGTGCCTTGTTTTTTGTTAATGGGGACAGGGTTTGAAACCCATGTGGTATAGGCAATAGGATAAATGAATCCTGCCTTGCGTAGTTTCTCAATCTCTACTTTGACAACTGGGAGCTTTGAGGGATGAATGGGACGCTGTTTCTGACGGACGGGGGGTACATCAGGCCATGTGTCAATGGGGTGCTCTATAATGGCGGGGTCAAGACCGGGCATTTCGGTATAGGACCAGGCAAAGACATCACGGAACTCTCTGAAGAGGTTAGTGTATTCCTCAATCTCTTGCTTACTGCAGAAGGCTCCTAAAGTGATGAGTTCAGGGGCACTCCCGGGGGCAGCAATATCAATTTGGATGACAGGTGAGATGTTGGCCATGTTACCCTCCTCGAAGGCATCAGGAGCAGGAATAGGGTCCTTGAACCAGTCGACCTTGGTGGGAAGGAAGTCTTTGGATTCAACCACAAATTGGGTAGCGGTGCTAGAGGAAGATGCTTCTGGGAGGAAATACGAACGATGGTGCATGTCATCCCAGGGATACTCCGGGGCAGTGAGTGCCTCAAGAATCTCCTCATCAGTACAGAAAGTTTGGGCTGTCAAATCGGTTGATGTGGGAATGGTAGTGGAAGAGATCATGTAAATGGTATTAACCTCTCCTGAAGGGGAGGAAACCGGAGGGTGGATCTCCTCAATGGTGGGTGGTGCCGTCTCAAGATCCAGATTGTTCATCTCATAGAGAGTCGCTCTGTAATATGGGAGATCGGTACAATGATGTGAGTAGTGCCCGTAAACACTGCATATAGCACAGGGGTGGTTGGTACACAGGGATTTATCTTTGGGCTTGGGGGTGGGTTTTAGTTTGACAACCGGGATGTTGGGGTCGTCGTCGAGCATCTGCATGTGCTTCTGTAATGCTGGTAACTATGGACGCTGATGAGTCGCATGGCCTAACTCATCGCACAATGAGCATTTGGGAGGAGCACGAAATACTGGGGGGGTTTTGACTATCGTGGGAGGTGGTACAGCAGTGTAAGGTTGGGGTCCTCAGCCCCCAATGGCTTTGGGAGTAGGAGGAGGATTCGTGGAGGACGAAGGGGTAGAGACACCGAGGGCTAGCTGAGTGGTAGTAGCCATGGGTTGCACCGGTTGGAGGACGACGCTTGGTGTCGGCAGGGGAATGGGAGGCGAAAGATACCAGACGGGTAATCCCAAGGTTAGCCCAGGGAGGCTAAGGGTATCCATAACCGGGGCGCTTACTACTCCCGATGGAGGGACTAGGAAGGGGATTGTATGGATAGGTGTAACACCAATGTGGCTAGGTACCAGTGGTGGTTTAGGAAACAAGGGTGGCTGATTGGTAGTTGTTTGGTTATCGTGGGAGAGGGTACATAAGTCAGACACTTCGGGCATAGATGACGGGGGAGGAATGGATTGGAAGGTGGATGTCATCGGCGGGTCTGAGTGAACTCCAGATCCTAAAGAGGAAACAAATGAGGTAGCAGCACCACTGACCGGTTGTTCAACCATGGGGAGAACATTTTCGGGTGCAGCGGGGGCGTTTGGATCATAGTAAGTAAGTTGGTCGATCTTAACCATGCATCCTTCATGGGGGAACATCATGGTGCGAAAGACAGAGGAAGCGACCGCCCGCATAGCATACATGTAGCTGCGACCAATTAAGAGGTTGTAATCAAGCTGGGTGTTGATGACCTCAATATCGATGAGGACAGTTTTTCCTCCTAACTAGATAAGGACATTGGCTAGGAAACCTTGTGGTTGAGCCGAACGACAGTCGTAGGCGCGTAATGCAGTGGTGGACTGTTGGAGGGTAGGGGATCCCAACTTCTACCATACGAATGTAGACATAACACATGTGGAGGCACCCTCATCGATGATGCATTGATGGATGACAAGATTCCGAACGGAAACAGAAACTTGGAATGCTAAAGTGGAAGGCAGGCGTGGTTCGGACTGGTCCAAACCAAATGCCATCAAATTCAAATCATTTGGGTCAATAGCCCCAATGGCTGAGAGTAAAGTCTTGGGCTGGGAAGGGCAGTTCTTCAAGACTTCTAAGGCAGACATGGCTGTGGGAAATTGGGCTAGGTCATCTACAATGTTGTAGTTGGACGCAGCGCACGCATTGGGGTTGTTGTTGATACGGAAAAGTGGGAAACAAGGTGCTTTGGAAGCACCATCTATGGGAGGCGGAGGGATACGTAACGCTTGATCAGTGGGATGAACGTTAGTGGTTTTATCAGCAGGAGGGGCTTCAGAGGTGGAGCCATATTGGTTTCGATGAGTCTGAAGGTTGACATTAGCGGAAGACATCATCAACAAGTGGTGGGTACCTAAGTCAAACATGGGTTGATCAGGAGTGGCGTATGTGATCTGTTGTTGTTGGGGTGGCGCATTGGCTTGGGGGGGGTGCCAATGGCTAAGTGTTCACGACGCCTTGGGTTGGTAAGGGGTTTTGCAGCACCAAAGGTGGCTGCTGAGGTTGTGGGGGGTTGGGCTGCGCTTGAGGAGCTGCATGTCCTTGGCGATGGGCATCATCAACCCAAAGTTGCCGAGCTTGCTCCAAATGTGGGCAAGTATGTGTGTAGTGGCCATAGACCCCGCAGATAGAAAAATGATGGTTCGTTTGCAAATTAGGGTTTTTAGCCTGCTTGGCTGGGCGATCAGGGTTTTGGTTAGCGGGGGCCGCATTGTTGTTGTCTAGGGGATTAGGCGGTTGACCACCCTGGTCTGTAGGTTGGTTATTCCCATGATTACGACCCTTGCCGCGGTTTTGTTGGCCCTGGTTGCGTTGGTTGTTCTGGTTTTGCTGCGGGTTGTTTTGGGCGTAAACTTTCCCTTGAGCAGCAGGTGGGTTTTGAGGTTGTGCAGGTGCGGGAGCAGGCTGTGGTGGATGATATGTAGGTGGAGGCTATGCAGGTGCAGCACCTTGAGGAGGTTGCTGATATGTCTGCGGAGCAGGTTGTGGGTTTGCCGCAGGGGCTGCCTGGGGCGGGTAATAAGCTGGTTGGGCTTGGGAAGGTGCAAGAGCTGGTGCAGCCTACTGGTGGTAATAAGTGGGTTGGGCCTGAGAAGGCACAGAAGCTGGTGTAGCCTATTGGTGGTAATAGGGATGAGGTGCGACCGAGGGGTTGTAAGCAGGGGGCACATGACCGAAGCACTGAGGTGGACAGGTGGGTCCATGGGAATGATGGTGATGTGTCATAGGAGCATATGAGTTGGTAGCCCCAGACTGTGAGGTAGCCCGCGAAAGGTCGGGGCCTGAGGTAGGACGTGTGATGAAAAAGGGTTGGGGATGCGAAGAAACACGGCCAATGATGCCGTCGGTAGCGTGGGATGCCCCCGGTGCATCGTGCTGGGAGGACTCGCCGCGAGGGGCGTCAGGTATAATGGTATAGAGATAACCCAACTGGGCGTAAATGAGGTCGAAATGCTGTGCCTTAAGGATGGCCTCTTCTTCAGACTGGGGTCTTTCGGAAGCTACATCCTTAGCAATGACAGGGAGAAGGGACTTGAGGAACCAATCTAGGAAGATACGGTCATCTAATTTGATCTTGCATAAGCTTCAGCGTCTACGCCACTCATGAATGTGGTCCGTGATGTGGGTAGCCGTGTTTTTTCTGCAAGATAGGAGGATCTCAACGCCCGTGTCATAGCGGACAGGTAACTGGAAGAACTACAGGAAGGTCGAGGCAAGGGAAGCGAAGGTGGCATGGGTCCCATGGGGTTGCTCGATATACCATTTGGCTGCAGAGCCAGTGAAGGTACGCTGTAACAGGCGGAGGCGAACAGAGTCATCCACTATGGAGTTGGAGGAACACCATAGATGGAAGGACATGATATGGTTTTGTGGGTCCTCACCTGCCTTGCCCTCGAACTTAGGGATGTCAGAGGGGAGCTTGGTAGGCATGTGAGGCCATGCAGGGTCGTTTCGGATAGGATCGTTGGTCAGTCTGGCTAGGTCAGGTAGGTTGAGGCTAGTCATGAATGGCAAAATGGAAGAAGAATGTGACACAGTAGTGGGTTGGACCAAGTTGGGGCCCATGCCCCCCAGTAGAGGGGTAGGGTTGGGAATGTTGCCCCTAAGTGGGGGGACTAAGGTAGTATAGGATGGGCCTGCACCACCATGGGTAGTGTGAGTCACTAGTGGAGTGGTGGTATGTATGCCAGCTACGGGAATGGGAATGGAGACCGGGATGGTGGATGTGGCCCCCATCGAGGGCATTCCCAGAGCAGGTGTGGTAACCGGTGTAGTGGTGGATGTGCCACCAATGGTCCCTACAACGAAAGGAGTGGAAGTCGTGCCAGCCATGGGGCTAGTAGGGGCAGTGTAAATGGGGTTCTCAGATTCTTCTTCAGAATCGGAGGTAAAGTAGGGGGTGTCAATATCTGGTGACGGATTCCTATGCCGTTGACGAGTGGAGTCAAGTGACAAGGCTCTAGATCTGTGATAAGTGGTATCAAGTGATGATGATATGTGGCGATGACGTGTGGTGTCAAGTGAACTGTGCTTTGGGGGCTCGCCCCTGAGGCGCCGAGAATTTCTCGGGGACTCAATGGTGACAGATGGTGTCGAAACTCTATGGGTTGAGGTGAGTAAAAAATAGCTCGAAAACCCTAATGCAACCGAGTGTGCAGAAGGAGAGCTCAAAATCAAGGCACTCAGGCCAACAACCAACTCAAAACACCCACTGTAACAGCTATGCTACAATAGGTGGAGTACCAACAAAATGGTCAAAATACCAACAAGCAGAAGGTTTCCTAAAAATAAAAAATGGTGGACTAACTAGACCAAAAGGAGGTAAGGGAGCATGCAAACACCTAACTAAAAGGTATTCTGACTCAACTAGACATATCCTCTGCAAGGTGATGAAATCCAAGTCAGACAATATGAATAGGAAAGCCAAGTGGCTAAGATGTCCCCCTACCGGGAGGGACACCGGCTAGTCAATCCTAGAAGAATGGCAACTAAGATACCCCGTTTATGACATGTCCAGAAAGGTGAATCTGTCGTTTGGTCCTTTTACCGCAATACCTCAATACAGGGATATCCCGAGAACTTCGAAAGGTAGCCCTTCAGTTACTGAATGGAGTGCGGTATTCCACTCAGGCCTCCGGAACCAGTCTCGCGACTTCAACCCTCCTAGGGGAGAGGCCCTCTGGTAAACTGGTTGTGACCGTGCCAAAAAGTACGGTTCCCTAATTGGACAACAACTATGTCTCAAGTGTAAGTAACCGAGGGGTGTTATTGGAAGCCTATCCTCCCGATCCTACCTAACTACAAAGATTCTTTTGTGTTCCCAAAGTGAGGTTAGAATATTGGTTGAGTTAGATAGTTTTTTAAGTCTCACTTGATTTATGTGACAGAGTGTGTGCTCGTGAGGTAATGATGAACCCAAGTAGAAAGTGCCACTAGGGAGGGAAACTTTCTATCTAGCAATAACAATACAGAAATGAACTTTTTAAAATGCACAATTTTCTTTTTCCAATGTAAAGTGCCGAAAATGTAAAAACGATCCTGTAAATGAAATAGAAATAAAAACTGCAGAATAATGTTGTTAGGAAGGGTGGCTGCAGTAGGACAGAGGGTTGTGCTGGTGCAGAAAATAGTGCAGCAAAGTTTTGGGTTCAAAACAGGGAAAAATTTGCAGAAATCAGATCGCGATTTTTGGGCAAATCTGGGTGGTCGGACCGCGGAAAACAGATGAACAGTCCCAGGCGGGTTGCAGGGTCTTGGCTGAAAAACGCAGTCGGGACGCAGGAAAAACGCCGAAAGGCGTCGGCGGGTTGCGGGAAACTGGCCAAAAGCCGCAGGAGGGACGCAGGAAAGACGCCGAAAGGCGCCGGTGGGTTGCGGAAAACTGGCCGAAAGCCGCAGGCGGGATGCAGGAAAGATGCCGAAAGGCGCCGGCGGGTTGCGGGAAACTGGTCGAAAGCCGCAAGCGGGATGCCGAAAAAGGGGGAAATAGCCACAGTTAGACTGGATCAAACAGGCTAATAGCCATGGCCGAATCGCAGGTAACAGACTGAAAGCGGCCGGCAGGTCGCCGGAAACAGTCTGAGAGTCGTGGTTGGGTCGCAGGTAAGTGCCTGAAAGACGCGGTCGGGACGCAACTGTTGGGGGAAAAAACGCGGTATACGGCGGCCGAAAGGGACAGCCGAATAGGAAAAAAGATTTAAAAATTGTAACCAGAAATTCAAAACTAGGGGAGTCGCCAAAACTGTAGCTAGGGTTTTACCCCTAGCTTGTGCAAATGAGCACCTACTAAGGAGAATGGACTCCTTAGTAGCAGTTCAGTAAATGTAAATTATTATGCTAAAACAGAAATGTAAACTACTCTAAAACATGTGCATGAAACATAAACAACAAGATGTAAATAATGGTTTTTGCATTGATATTACCTCCAATGTGAAGGTTGGTGAAGCTCTTGCAATGTCCAAGAGGGTTGCTCCAAGCTCCAATGTGCTCCTTCTCTTTCTCCAATGGTGGAAATGGGCCAAAAGGGGCTCTCAAGGTGAAAGTGGCTCAATGGTGAGCTAGGGTTTCAAGAGAGATTTTGGCAGAGTAAGGGTATACTTGATTGTGTATATGGAATGAGGGATCTCCATCACCTATTTATAGTTTTTTGGTGGTGGAGTGCTGGCCCATGGTTTTGGGAACCATATGGTTTAGGGCAGCTGTATAGGGTTTTTTCCTCTTTTTCCTCATTATTTTATATTTTTTATTCCCTTTTTAGAGGGATTTTTCTATTTGAGAGGAGTTTTGGATATTTTTGGAGGAAAAAGGGGTTTTTTAGCCTTCTTGAGGCTTTTTTGATGGTTTTGTGGCCTTTTGGAGGCATTTTAGGCCTTTTGGAGGCTTTTTAGTGGGATTTTTAAGGTTTTTAAGGGAAATATGGTAGGAAAATGGACAAATGAGCCATGTAATGAGGTAGATGAGGTAGTGAACACTTTTTGGGTGTTAACAACAAGCGCCAACGCAACCCGGACATCCACGGGAACATATAATTGGATGTTCCGAAGTGACTCACCAATGTGCTAGAGTCGGGGGGAAATCTAGGGTCTTTGACCAATAACTGAAGGGATATAAACCCTGCGCGATTCTCAACGATGCGATCAAGGTGTTGAAGTCAAGCATGTGAGAAAAAACCACTCGGAGAGGCTATGATGACTCCTCTCAAAATCGTCTGTAGGCATGCACCACAGACGGTGATGGGTCCAAGGCGCGGGGACCTCTGGGTCTATCCTCTGGAATAGAGGGGCTATCGTCGACAGAGGGAGACCTGCAACTAGCAAGGCAATGATGTTTCCTTGGTAGGAGCACGATGTGGAGAACCGAAGTGTGAGAGTACCGATGGTAGGACTGACATACTGTGGGGGATAACTGGGCTAGTAGAGTGGGTGGACTCAAACTTCCTTTGTTCAGAGTACGATGACAGGGATGATCGGGAAGCATATGAAACTGACTGATGGGAAAGGGATCATAGCTGTAATGGATCAAGGATAGTGACTGGGATGAGTGAGACTCAAGCTAGTGTAAAATGGCATTAGACTGCAGAATACTCTGAACAAAGGAGACCTGATTGGGGGTGCTGCCGAGATGATCGATCATAGTGCCAAGAGGCATGGGGGGACTTCTTCATGGGTTAAGGAACTAGAAGAAGTGTGTGTAAAATGGTACTGTCGTGTGGATTTATACGAGCCCAGGACAGTTCATGCTCGTGATTGCTTTCAATTTTAAGGAGTCTGAAAGCGATAAGAAAACTCTGAAATAATGGAATGGTACTGTCATGTGGATTTGTACAAGCCCAGGACAGTTCATGGTCATGGTTTCTTTCAATTTTAGAGAGTCTGAAAGCGATAAGAAGACTCCAAGGGGTTGTTTTTTCGTGTGTTAGTCTCCAAGGCCCGAAGAAGCATAAAAGGATGCAATGAAGAACTCTCCTAGCCAGTGTGACTAGAGTATTCCTTTTTCGTAAGTAGTCTACTAGGTCTGGAAAAGGGTTAAACTTATATCAGATAGACTCCCTTTCAGGTACTTTAACGAGCATGAAAGGAAGCAAGATTGCTCAACGATATTTTCATTGTTTTAGGAGTCAAAAAAGAGCTTAACAGAAACTCCCTAAGTGCCTTTTTCGTAAAGGACTTGTCCGGCCCAACAAAGGGATAAAATTATACTGAACAAAAGGAATGGCCAGGCAAGGAGGAAGTGCTCAATCGAGGAACATTGATGATGACCAAGAACGAGGGAGGGGGGGAACACTGGTGGGCCTCCTTGCAGGATAATGAATGGTGGCAAAATAACAAAATAATTGCAGTATGACAGGAGTGAATGGCTTATGTAAAAAGGTGGAACAATCCGATGGCGGCCGATGTGGTGCGCAAACCAAGGAATCAAGGTGTCGGGACACAATGTTGAAACTGTACCTGGTGAGAGTGAGAAATGATCTCAAGCATCATCACGAGATTGGAAAAATGAATCTGGCAATATAAAAAGCGTCAAAAATAGATAATGACCGATGTGGCATGCAAACCGAGGCGACAAGGTGTCGGGACACAATGTTGATATTGGTCCTGGTGATAGCGAGAAATGACCTCAAGCATCATCACAGGAACGGAAATATGAATCCGATGGTGCAATTGGTGCAAAAAACGGAGGTCATAATACTAGGTGTATCATGATGACCCGCGGGGGCAGAATACTAGGTGTATCAAATCAAATCAAATCTATAAGTCATATGTGACCTCAAAAATGGTTGAGATCACGCATGTGAAAAAGTGAGCAGGGTTAATGACTTGCCCCCATGCTATGTGCATAGGGTTTGTGATTGTGGATCACATATGTGTTGGTTTGAACGATGGGTTCATTGACATGCTGAGATAAATGTGATGGGGTAGGGTCAAGATGATTGATCATGCCCCCTATCCCAAGGTCGAGGTAATCTATTATGCCCCTTGACTCAGAGGTGTGAAGGTGGTGCTCTATGATAGTGGGGTCAAGACCAGGAATTTCGGTATAGGACTAGGAAAAGACATCATGGAACTCTTGGAAAAGTTTTTTGTACTCTCCAATCTCATACTCACTGCAGGAGGCTCCTAATGTAATGATTTCAAGAGCACCAGGTGGGTCAGAGATATCGATGTGGATGACGGGTGAGATGTTGGCCATGTTACTCTCCTCGAAGGCATCAGGAGCGGGAATAGGATCCTTAAACTAGTCGACTTTGGTGGGAAGGAAATATTTGGACTCAACCGCAAATTGGGTAGCTGTGGTAGAGGAGGAGTCTTCTGGGAGGAAATAGGCACGATGGTGCATGTCGTCCCAGGGATAATCCGGGGCAGTGAGAGCCTCTAGAATCTCCTCATCATTGCGGAAACTTTGCATTGTCAAATCGGTTGACGAGGGAGTGGTAGTTGAAGAGATCATATAAATGGTGTGAATCTCTCCAGATGAGGGTGATACTGGGGGGTGGATCTCCTCAATTGTGGGGGGTGCCATCTCAAGGTCCAAATTATTCATCTCGTAGAGAGATGCTCTGTAATCTGGGAGATCAGGACAGTGATGTGAGTAATGGTCGTAAATACCGCATATTGCACAAGGGTGGTTGGTACGCAGTGATTTATCACGAGGTGTAGGGGTTGGATCGAGTTCGACAACCGGGATGTTGGGGTCGTCATCAAGCATTTGCAAGTGTTCCTGTAATGCAGGTAATTGTGGACATTGATGAGTCGGATGGCCTAACTCATCACACAACGAGCATTTGGGAGGAGCACGAAACACGAGAGAGGGGTTTAACTGTTTTGGGCAAGGGGACAACAGTGTATGGTTGTGGGCCTATGCCCCCAGTGTGCTTGATAAGAGGGGGGGGGATCGTAGATGACGAAGGGGTAGTGACACCGGGAGGTGGTTGACTAGTAGTGGCAATGGGTTGCACCGGTTGTAGGATGAAATTTGGTGTCGGTGGGGGAACAGGAGGCGAAATATACCACACGGGTAATCCCAAGGTTAACCTAGGGAGGCTGAGAGTAGCCATAACCGGGGTGCTTACTACTCTCGAGGGAGGGAATAGGAAGGGGATTGTGTGGATGGGTGTAACACCAATGTGACTAGGTACCAATGGTGGTTGGGGTAACAAGGGCGGTTGATTGTTGGGTGGTTGTGTATTGTGGGAAAGGGTACATAGGTCAGATACTTCGGGCGCAGGTGACAGGGGAGGAATGGATTGGAATGTTGAGGTCATCGACATATCTGAGTAAACTATGGGTCCCACAGAGGAAAAAAACGAGGTAGTTGCACCACCAACAGGTTGTTCAACCATGGGGAGAACATTCTTGGGTGCAGTGAGGGCATTTGGATCATAATAGGTGAGTTGGTCGACCTTGACCACGCGTCTGTCATGGGGGAACATCATGGTACGAAAAACGGATGAGGCAACCGCCTGCATGGCATACATGTAGCTGCGGCCAAGTAAGGGGTTATAATCAAATTGGAAATTGATGACCTCTATGTCAATGAGTACGATTTTACCTGCCAACTGGACGGGGACATTAGCTAAGAGACCTTGAGGTTGAGCCGAACGGTCGTCGTAGGCTCGCAACGCAGCGGTGGACTGCTGGAGAGTAGGGGATCCCAACTTCTGCCAAATGAATGTGGACATAACGCATGTAGAGGCACCTTCATCGATAATGCACTGATGGATGACAAGATTCCGAACGGAAACAGAAACTTGGAATGCTAAAGTGGAAGGCAGGCGTGGTTCAGATTGGTCAAAATTGAAGGCCATCAGTCGTGAATCATTTGGGTCAATAGCACCAATGGTGGAGAGAAAAGTCTTGCACTGTGAAGTACAGTTTTTTAAGACTTCTAACGCAGACATGGCTGCAGGGGACTGGGCTAAGTCATCTACAATGTTGTAATTAGACGCAGCGCGAGCATTAGGATTATTGTTGATGCGACGAAGTGGCAAGCGAGGTGCTTTGGAGCTGCCATCTAGTGGAGCCGGAGGTATACGTAACGTCTGATCAGTGGGATGAGTGTTAGTGTTTTTGTCGGTGGGAGGGGTTTCAGGGGTGGAGCCATATTGGTTCCGATGGGTTTTGAGGTTGACATCGACGGATGACATCATTAACAAGTGATGGTTACCTGAGTCTAACATGGGTTGATCAGGAGCGGCATAAGTGATCTATTGTTGTGGTGGTGCATTGCCTTGAGGGGGAGCCAACGGCTGAGTGTTCACTAGGCCTTGGGTTGGTAAGGGGTTTTGTAGCACCAAAGGTTGATGCTGAGGTGGTGGGGGGTTGGGTGGCGCCTGAGGAGCCGCATGCTGTTGGCGATGGGCATCATTAGTCTAGAGTTGTTGAGCTCGCTCCAAATGTGGGAAAGCATGTGTGTAGTGGCCATAGACCCCACAAATAAAACAAGGATGGTTTGTTCGTAGATTAGGATTTTTGGCCTGCTTGGGCGGTCGATCAGGGATCTGGTTGGCAGGTGTCGCGTTATTGTTGTTTGGGGGATTGGGAGGTTGACCACCTTGGTCTGGAGGAGGGTTGTTCCCACGGTTATGGCCTTTGCCACGATTTTGCTGGCCTTGTTGGCGGTGGTTGTTTTGGTTCTGCTGCGGATTCTGTTGGGCCTACACTTGCCCTTGGGTAGCAGGTGAGTTCTGGGGTTGTGCAGGTGCGGGAGCAGCTGTGGTGGATAATAAGTAGGTGGAGGCTGCCCAGGTGCTGAACCTTGTGGGGGTTGCTGATACATCTGCAGAACGGGTTGTGGGTTTGCCGCAGGGGATGCCTATGGTGGGTAATAAGCGGGTTGGGCTTGAGAGGACATAGGAGCTGGTGCAACCTGTGGGTGGTAATAGGGTTGAGGTACGACCGAGGGGGCGTAAGCAGGGGACGCATGACCAAATCACTGAGGTGGACAGGAGGGTCCATGGGAATGGTGGTGATGTGCCATAGGAGCATATGAATTGGTTGCTCCGGATTGAGATGTGGCTCGCGAAAGGTCGGGGCCATGGCTACGACGTGCTATGGAAAAGGGTTGGGGATGTGAGGCAACATGACCAATGATGCCGTCTATGGCATGGGAGGCCCTCGATGCATCGTGTTGGGAGGAATCACCGCAAGGGGCATCAGGTATGATGGTATATAGATAACCCGACTGGGTGTAAATGAGGTCAAATTGTTGGGCTTCGAGGATGGCCTCTTCTTTGGACTGAGATCATTCCGATGCCACATCCTTGGCAATGACAGGAAGGAGGGATATTAGAAACCAATCTAAGAAGATACGGTCGTCTAACTTGATTTTGCAGAGGCTGCGACGTCAACGCCACTCATGAATGTGGTCAGTGATGTGAGTAGCCGTGTTCTATCTGTAAGATAGTAGGATCTCAAATCCTGCGTCATAGCAAACAGGTAACTAAAAGAACTGCAGGAAAGTGGAGGCAAGGGAGGTAAAGGTGGCATGAGTTCCATGGGGCTGCTCAATGTACCACTTAGCTGTAGAGCCAGTGAGGGTGCACTGTAACAGACGAAGGCGAACAGAGTCATCCACTATGGAGTTAGAGGAACACCATAGATGGAAGGACATAATATGGTTCTGGGGGTCCTCACCCGCCTTGCCCTCAAACTTAGGGATGTCGGAGGGGAGCTTGGTGGGCATGTGAGGCCATGTAGGGTCATGTCTGATGGGATCGTTAGTCAGTCGAGCTAGGTCAGGAAGGTTGAGGCTAGCCATGAATGGAAAACTAGTAGAAGGATGTGACATACTAGTGGGTGTGACCAAGTTGGGGCCAATGCCCCCAAGTGGAGGGGCTAGGTTGGGGATGGTGCCCCCAAGTGGAGGAATGAAAGTGGTATGGGATGGTCCTACACCGCCAAGGGTAGTGTGAGTCATTGATGAAGTGGCGATAGGTATGCTAGCTACTGGAATGGGTACAGTGATCGGAATGGTAGATGTGGGCCCCATCGAGGGCATACCCAAAGCAGGTGTGGTAGCTGGTGTGGTGGTGGATGCTTCACCAATGGTCCCTACAAAGAAAGGGGTGGAAGTCACGCCAGCCATGGGGCTGGTTGGTGCAGTGTAAATGGGGTTCTTGAGCTCTGCCTCAGAATCAGAGGTAAAATAAGGGGCATATAGCTCGGGTGACGGAGTTCTATGACGTTGACGAGTGGAGTCAAGCGACAAGGCTCGAGATCTATGATGAGTGGTATCAAGTGATGAAGATCTATGTCTATGAAGGGTGGTGTCAAGTGAACCGTGCTGTTGGGGCTCGCCCCGGAGGCACCGAGAATGTCTCGGGGACTCAATGGTGACAGATGGTGTCAAGTATCTGGGGGTTGTGTTGAGTGAAAAATAGCTCAAAAACCCTAATGCAACTGAGTGTGTAGAAGGAGAGCTCAAGAAATATGGCACTCAGGCCAACAACCAACTCAAAACACTTACTGTAACAGTTGTGCTACAATAAGTGGAGTATCAACAAAAATGGTCAGAATACCAACAAGCAACAGGTTTCCTAAAAAATAAAAATAGTGGACTCGCTAGACCAAAAGGAGGTAAGGGAGCATGCAAACACCTAGCTAAATAGTATTCTGACTCAACTAGACATATCCTCTGCAAGGTGATTAAATCCAAGTCAGACAATATGGATAGTAGAGCCAAGTGGCTAAAGATATCCCCCTACCGGGAGGGACACCGAGTAGTCAATCCTAGAAGAAAGGAAACTAAGATACCCCATTCATGACACGTCCAAAAAAGGTGAATCTGCCGTTTGGTTCTATCGCCGCGGTATCCCCATACAGGTGATACCCTGAGAACTGTGAAAGGTATCCTTCGGTTACTGAATGGATTGCAGTATTCCGCTCAGGCCTCCGGAACCAGTCTGGCGAATTCAACCCTCCTAGGGGAGAGGCCCTCTGATAAACTGGTTGTGACTGTGCCAAAAAATACTAGGGGATTTTGGTTCCCTAATTGTCAACAACTATGTCTCAAGTGTAAGCAACCAAGGGTTGTTATTTGGATGCCTATCCCCCCGATCCTACCTAACTACAAAAATTCTTGTGTTCCCCAAGTGGAGTTAGAATGTTGGTTGTGTTAAGTAGTTTTTAAGGCTCACTTGAATTAGGTGACAGAGTGTGTGCGTGTGAGATGATGATAAACCCAAGTAAAAGTGCCACTAGGGTGGGCAACGTTCTAACTAACAATACAAAATTTAAACTTTGAAATGCAAAATCTTCTCTTTTCAATTAAAATGCTGAAATTTAAAAAATATTCTGTAAATGGAATAGAAATAAGATTGCAGAAAAGGTTGTAGGGAAGTATGGCTGCAGGTAGGACAGATGGCTGTGCAGGTGCAGAAAATAGTGCAGCAAAGTGCTGGGCTCAAAACAGTGAAAAAAGTGCAGAAAATAGACTGTGGGTCTGTGGAAAATCTGGGCGGTCGGACCGCGGGAAACAGCTCAACAGTCACGGACAGGTTGTGGGGTTTTGGCCGAAAAACGTGGTCGAGACACGGGAAAAAGGCCGAAACACGCTAGTGGGTTGCAGGAAAATGGCTGAAAGTCGCAGTCGGGACACAGGAAAAAGGCCGAAAGACGCCGACGGGTTGCAGGAAAATGGCTGAAATCCACAGGAGGGACGCGGGAAAAAGGCCGAAAGACTCCGGCGGGTTGCAGGAAAATGGCTGAAAGCCACAACCGGGACGTAGGAAAATGGCCGAAAGACGCCGGGGGGTTGCAGAAAAATGGCTGAAAGCCGTAAGCGGGATACGGGAAAATGGCTAAAAGATGCCGGCGGGTTGCAGGAAAATGGCTGAAAGCTGCAGACGGGACGCGGAAAAATGGGTTAACAGCCACAGTCGGACCGCACGAAACAAGCTAATAGCCACGGTCAGATCGCAGGTAACAGACTGGAAACCGTCGATAGGTCACTGGAAACAGTCTAAGAGCCACGGTCGGATTGCAGGTAAATGCCTGAAAGACGCGGTCGGAACGCAGCTACGGGGGGTAAAAGACGCGGTTGACGGCAGTCGAAAGGGACAACCGAAAGGAAAAAAATAGAAAAATAATGCAGAAAATTTTAAAAATTTTAAAACTATAACCAGAAATTCACGCACCATCAGATGACCCATGGTACAGTGATATTTTGCTATGCCACAATGATATGGAAGTTTAGAAAGAGGCAAGGATCACGCACCTGTACGTGGATGCCCATTGTTGTAGATGCAGTCTTTTTGGGATTTTGATGTTTGTCATGCGTGATTTTTGTGGCATAGCATAATATCACTATACCATGGGTCAACTGCTACCACGTGCGTGATCCTTGCCTCTTTCAAAACTTCTGCGTGCGAAGGTATAGCAGAATATCACTATACCATGGGTCATCTGATGAGATGATGAACAAATGATTGTCTAGTAACTCATCGGAGATTGGCGGGCATGGCAAAAGGGATGGGAGGTCAGTTATGAGTTGGGAAAGCTTGAGGGATTTAGTACTCTTAAGGGTTGTGAAAGTTAGGTCATATTCTTGGAGTATGATTACCCATTTGGTGACACGAATTTGTAGAACTCGCTGGTTTAAAAGGTAGACCATGGGGTTGGAGTTGGCAACAACTGTAGTATGACTGAGTAAAATGTAATGGCACAATTTTTGGACGGAAAAGACGATAGCAAGGGCCAGTATTTCCTCGTATGGGTAATGTAGGGGTGGTCCAGACAAGGTTTGGTTGACATAATAAATGACATGCTCTTGGCGAGCAATGTCTTCTTGAACAAGGACCCCTAACATGACGAATTGATCGGATGCTGAGACGTAAAGGATGAAGTCATGAGAGAAATCTAGAGGGGAGATCAAAGGGGCTTGTGTGAGAGATTTTTTAAGGGCTTCCAATGCAGCTTGCGCCTGGTCATCCCAAACAAAGGGGATGTGGGTATGAAACAGACGTAAGAAACCATGAACTATGGTGGCATAATCAGGAATGAAGCGACGGAGGAAATTAGATTTCCCCTGTAAGCTATGTAGCTATCAGGGCGTGCGTGGTGGGGGGAGGTATAATATGGCTTGAACTTTAAGGGGGTCTACAGTGATTCCTTTGTGGGAAACAATGAAACCTAACAACCGGCCTGCCGGAATGCAAAAGACACACTTGAGTGGGTTCAAGCGGATCTGATACTTGCAACAATGCAGAAAAAATTGCCGGAGGTCATTGAGGTAGTCAGATCATTTCTTGGAACGTGTTGTAAGATCGTCAAGATAGATTAATAGGATATGGACCAAGTCAGGAAAACAATAGGTCATGGCCCGCTGGAAGGTGGCACCAGCATTTTTAAGGCCGAAAGGCATGATACGATAGGAAAAGGTGCCCCATGGGGTGGTAAAGGCAGTCTTGTATTGATCTTCTTTGTGGATCTGAATCTGGTTGTATTCTGAGAAACCGTCCATGAAGGATAGGACCTCATGGCCCGCACACGCATTGATGAATTAGTCAATGAATGGCATGGGGAAGTTGTATTTGGGACATGCTCGGTTTAAATTGCGGAAGTCAGTACATACTCGGATGGTGCCTTGTTTCTTGTTAACAGGGATGGGGTTAGAAACCCAAGTGGTGTATGCAATAGGATAAATGAATCCTGTTGTGCGAAGTTTCTCAATCTCTGCTTTAACTGCGGGGAAATTTGACGGATGGATGGGGCATTGTTTCTAGTGAATGGGGGGCACATCTGGCCATGTGTCAATGTGGTTCTCTATGATAGCGGGGTCAAGACCAGGCATTTCAGTATAGCACCAGCAAAAGACATCATGGAATTCTTGGAAAAGTTTTTTGTACTCTCTGATCTCGTACTTAGTGCAGGAGGCTCCTAATGTAATGAGTTCATGAGCACTGGCTGGGGAAGAGATATCAATATGGATTGTGGGTGAAATATTGGCCATGTTACCCTCCTCGAAGGCATCGGGAGCAGGAATGGGCTCTTTAAACCAGTCAACTTTGGTGGGGAGGAAATCTTTGGACTCCACCAAAAATTGGGTGGCTGTGGTGGGGAAGGACTCTTCCAGGAGGAAATAGGAATGATGGTGCATATCCTCCCAGGGGTAATCAGGTGTAGTAAGAGCCTCGAGAATCTCCTCATCATTGTGGAAACATGGGTCGTCAAATCGGTTGACAAGGGAGTGCTAGTAGAAGATATCATATAAATGGTATTAATCTCTCCGATTGGCGGGGATGTTGGGGGGTGGATCTCTTCATGGTGGGGGGAGCTGTCTCGAAGTCCAAGTTATTCATCTCGTAGAGAACTGCTCTATAATCTAGGAGATCTAGACAGTGATGTGAGTAATGGCCATAAATACCGCATATTGCACAAGGGTGGTTTGTACGCAGTGATTTATCATGAGGCTTAGGGGTAGGGTCGAGTTGGACAACTGGGATGTTGGGGTTGTCATCAAGCATTTGCATGTGTTCTTGTAATGTGGGTAATTGTGGACATTGATGGGTAGCATGTGTCAACTCATCACACAAAGAGCATTTGGGAGGAGCATGGAACGCGGGGGGATTTTTAACCGTTTTGGGCGGGGGTAGAGCGGTGTATGGTTGTGGGCCTCTGTCCCCAGTGTGCTTGAGAAGAGGGGATGGATTGGTGGATGAGGAAGGAGTAGTGACACCGGGAGGTGGTTGACTAGTAGTGGTAATGGGTTGCACCGATTGTAGAACAACATTTGGTGTCGGAGGGGAAATGGGAGGCGTGAGATACCACAAAGGTAATCCTAAAGTTAATCTGGGGAAGCTGAAAGTAGCCATAACTGGGGCTCTTACTACTCCTAAAGGGGGGAATAGAAAGGGGATTGTATGGATGGGTGTAACACCAACATGACTAGGTACCAATGGTGGTTGGGATAGCAAGGGTGGTTTGATGGTTGGGGTGGTGGTGGATGCTCCACCAATGGTCCCTACAAAGAAGGGGTTGGAAGTCATGCCAACCATGGGGCTGGTTGGTGCAGTATAAGTAGGGTTCTCAGACTCTGCCTCATAATTAGATGTAAAATAAGGGGCTTTAGGGCCGAGGGATGGAGCTCTATGTTGTCGACGAGTGGAGTTGAGTGATGAAGCTCTACGTCTATGACGGGTGATGTCAAGTGAACTGTGCTACAGGGGTTCACCCCGGAGGCACCGAGAATGTCTCGGGGACTCAATGGTGATAGATGGTGTCCAGTATCTAGGGGTTGTGTCGAGTGAAAAATAGCTCAAAAACCCTAATGCAGTCGAGTTTGGAAAAGGAGAGTGCAAAACATACGGCACTCAGGCCAACAACCAGCTCAAAACGCTTATTGTAACAGTTGTGCTACAATAAGCGAAGCATCAACAACAATGGTCAGAATACCAACAAGCAGCAGGTTTCCTAAAAAATAAAAATAGTGGACTTGCTAGACCAAAGGGAGGTAAGGGAGCATGCAAACACCTAGCTAAATAGTATTCTGACTCAACCAGACATATCCTCTGCAAGGTGATGAAATCCAAGTTAGACAATATGGATAGAAGAGCCAAGTGGATATAGATATCCCCCTACCAGGAGGGACACCAAGTAAGACAATCTTAGAAGAAAGGAAACTAAGATACCCCGTTCATGACACGTCCAAAAAGGTGAATCTGTAGCTCCGGTCCTATCACCGTGTGGGCCTAAAAGGAATCACCACGCGTAGACCAACGAGTAGGTAGCCTTCGGTTACTAAATAGATTGTGGTATTCCACTCAGGCCTCCGGTACCAGTCTGGCTACTTCAATCCTCCTAAGGGAGAGGCCCTCTAATACACTAATTGTTACCAGGCAAAAAAATACTAGGGGATTTTGGTTCCCAAATGGACAACAACTATGTCTCAAATGTAAGCGACCGAGGGGTGTTATTTGGATGCCTATGCCCCCTATCCTACCTAACTACAATATTCTTGTGTGTTCCCCAAGTGGGATTAGAATGTTGGTTGTGTTAAGTAGTATTTTAAGGCTCACTTGAAATAGGTGACAGAGTGTGTGCGTGTGAGGTAATGAACCCAATCAAAAGTGCCACGGGGTGGGCGAATTTCAACCAATAATAATAATAATGCAGAAATTAAACTTGTAATGCAAAATTTTCTTTTTTCACTTGAAATGATTAACCTTTAAAAACTCTAAAAATGGAACAGAAAGCAAACTGCAGAAAAAGACTGTAGATAAGTATGCCTACAGATAGAATAGGTGGCTGTGTAGGTGCAGAAAATATTGCAGCAAAGTTTTGGGTTCAAAAAGGGTAAAAAATGCAAAAAACAGATCATAGGTCTATGACCGAAATGTGCGGTCTGGAGCGCGGATGTACGGGTGAAAACTGCGATTGGGGCATGGGTCCGCGGTCAAAAGGCGCGGGATGGGTGTGACTATGTGGGGAAAACCTGCAGGTGGATTGCGGGTCTGTGGCCGAAAGGCGCGGGCAGGGTGTGGAAAAAGGGGGAAGAGCTGCGGTCGAATCGCGGGTTTATGGCCACAATGCACGCTTTGGAGCATGGCAAAGGGGCAGAAAGCCGTGGTCGGATCGCAGGTCTGGGGCTAAAAACTGCATTCTGGAAAGTGGGAAAGAGGGAAAAGGATGCGCTCAGATCGCGGGAAAAGAGTAAACAGACGCGGTCTGGAACGCGGAAAGAAGGATGAAAGATGCGATCTGTGTCGGAAAACCCAACTAGCCGAAGCCACAACCGAACATGGAAAACATAAAAATACTTGCAAAAAATAAAACTTGTAAATTCTTTAACCAAAAATTCAAAGGAACAACAGTGGAGTCGCCAAAAATTGTATCCAAGGTTTTCACCCTAGCTTGTGCAAATGAGCACCTACTAAGGAGAAGGGCCTCCTTAGTAGCAGTTCAATAAACATTAAATTAAAGCAGTAAAACATTATTAAATTTAACCTAGCATGAGCATTAACAGAAAGAAAAATACAATGACAAGATAATAATAATAAAAAAATTGTATTAAATTTACCTCAAATGTTAAGGTTGGTGGAGCTCTTGCAGTAGTCCAGGAGGGTTGCTTCCGTGCTCCAATGGGTTCCTTCTCCTTCTCTAAGGTGTTGGATGATGGGCCAAAAGGGGCACTCAAGTGGGAAATTCGCTCAAATGGTGAGCTAGGGTTTCAAGAGTGATTTTGGCAGAGTGATGATAGGATAGATCGTGGATGTGAAATGGGGAGCCTCCATCACCTATTTATAGGTTTTTAGTGGTGGAGTATTGACCCATGGTTTTTTGCACCATATGGTTTAGGTCAATTGTATAGGGTTTTAGCTCCTTTTTTCCCTCTTTTTCCTCTTTTTTATATTTTTTATTCCATTTTCAGAGGGTTTTTGCTATTTTTGGAGGAAATTTAAATTATTTTGGGGAAAAAAAGGGGGGGTTTTGGCCTTTTGGAGGCTTTTTAATGGTTTTTTTAAGGTTTTGGAGGAAAATATGGTAGGAAATATAGACAAATGAGTCATGTAATGAGGGAGATGAGATGGTGAGCACTTTTTAGGTTTTAACAGCTATCTCATGTATTTTCATAAATTAATTGTTGTAGGTTCTTCATGTCTGGTATCATAGCACTTTCTTGGGCTCGTTGGGTGGAATTTCAGCCAAAAACAAAATTGCATCTATTGCAAGTTCGGATCTGGGAATAATCCCTATCTGCTTAACTGTGGGAAGTACTTGGGAATAAGCCCTAAAACTCATTGTGAGGATTACCACAGGAACCCAAAAGTAGCTTTCCCATTGAGAGGACCTGCCAGCAAAAAAGGAAACGACCCCTACCCGATTGACTAGTTCCCACCCGTGAGGTAAACCAAGAGTTGTTGTTTGTGGCAAAGCGGTTATCAGTTTTACCTGAGCCGTGGAGTGAGGGGTACTGCCCCAATACGCAAGCCGTCAGACAGCATTGGTGGCCGAGTGAAACCCCTGAACTGTTAGGAAGCCGAACATACATGGGGTCCACATCTATTTTCAGCTGAACTGTTGTCGATCACTCCCACACTGTTTCAGATCCATTTCAAGCCATTCTAGATCCAGCCGTTTCAAAGCTATTCTGAAATTTGTTTCATATCCAGCCGTTTTCGATCCATTCAGCGTCATTTCAGATCCAATTGTTCTGATCCCTTCCATGCCGTTGCAGATCCATTTCTGAAAGAAAGAAAAAAAATCATTTTTTTCACCATATCTCCCTTATTTTAACTCTGTTTTTCTTGAAACTTCTCAGACACCCCTGCAATCCCATTCTTCATATTTCATTCCTAAGGACCCTATCCCAAATTCTACTTCCCAAAGCTAGAAATCTCACATTTGTCTATTTTTAGGGTTTTCCATAACTTCTTCAATTTTCACCCACTCGCCTCTCAATTTTTCCATCGTGTTCATTCACTATTTCTCTTTCTTTGTCCCTATTTGACAAATTTTCTCATTCTTTCACCCCGCTTCTGAAATCCCCATTTTTTGCTTCCCTATCCATTAGAAAGTGTCCAATACCTTTTCAAACCCCAACTACACATCCGAGTTTTTTCCAACTCCAAATTTTCCTTTACTAAATAATTTTTTGTTTGTGTTTTTCTATCCATTCCCAAAACAAAACAAAACAAAAAACTCCTAGTGATGGTTGTCACCCGCACAGGAGCAAAAACCATGGAGGAAGCACTTGTAGCCATCCAAATCAAACTCCAAGATCTAGATGAAACATTTCTCATCCTCCATCTTCAGCATTCATCCATGAACAATAATCGACAACAAGAACCTTATGCAGCCAATGGGTTCTCTTCTTCCAACAATTTTCGTGGTCCGAAGCTTGAATTTCCTCGCTTCAATGGTGTTGATTCGACTGGGTGGATCTATCGTGCAAAACAGTATTTCAGTCTGCATAATACATTTGATGTACAAAAGGTTCCACTTGCATCATTTCATTTGGAACAAGAAGCCCTTCAATGGTACTGTTGGTACATCAAGGCTCATGACGAGCCAAAATGGACAGATTTTTGCCAACTCCTTTTGCAACAATTTGGTCCTAGTGCTTTTGATGACTTCACCAGAGCACTCACTAAACTTTGTCAAAGTGGCACTGTGAGAGAGTATCAGACAGAATTTGAGAAACTAGCCAATCACACAGAAGGATTGTCTGATGAATTCTATAGGAGTTGTTTTATCAGTGGTCTTAAGGATGAAATCCGGTCAAAGGTTAAAATGTTCTGTCCCAACACAATGATGGAAGTCCTAGGGTTGGCTAAGTTGGAAAAAGACAAGATTGCAGCCCAACACCACTCCAAACCCACTTTTGTTTCCTTCCGAAATATGGGTTCTCAATGACCTCCCATCCCACCAGCTCCTCGACCAACTCCTATCAAGCATTTGTTTGAAACAAAGATGCAGGCACGTAGAGACAAAGGGCTTTGTTATATTTGTGATGAGAAATTCACTCGGGGACATAGATGTGTTCAACAAAAGCTCTATCTCTTGGATATGGATTCTCCTCCTGCCTATAAAATTGGTGAAGAAGCTCCAGATAAAATGGATGATCAGGTTGACACTCAGGAGCTGCCTATTGACCCCCCATCTCATGATGAACAACCAGAGATATCTCTCTATGCTTTATCTAGCGTCACCACCCCCCAAACAATGTGGGTCAGGGGTTACTTGAAGAAGCTTCCTCTTACAATATTCATTGATTATGGTAGCAATCTTAACTTCATTGACCCTCAGATCGCCAAACATGCTGATTGTTTTGTCCATCCTTGCTCCAACTTTGAAGTCATGGTTTCCAATGGGGGCACCTTACCTTGCAAGGGGAAGTGTCACTATGTTCATATCTCTCTGGAAGATTATAACTTGTGCTCTGACATTTTTTCCTTGTCCCTGGGAGGATGTGATGTGGTTTTGGGCATTCAATGGTTATGCACACTTGGCCCCATCTTATGGGATTTTGCTGATCTTTGGATGTAGTTTTCAGTCAATGGGAAACAACGCAAATTTAATGGCTTACAACAAGAGTCTCTTCGCATCATCAGTTCACATCGCCTGGAAAATACCCTTAAGAAGAATTCACATGGTGTCATCGCTCAACTCCATTCCATTCAGATGCACCCATCAATGGTCTCCCCTACTTCCTTGGATAGATATGCAGGTGTCCTTGCTGAACTAGTGGGATTGTTGCCTTCAAGAGACCTTTCCGGTAAGAATTTAGCTGCATCTACATCTCAGTAGGAAATGATGGCTATTTTGCATCCAGTACAGAAGTGGCAGCCATACCTATTAGGGAATTATTTATGCCTCAAGACTGATCTCCATAGTCTGGAAAATTTCCTGGAACAATGGGTCTCCTCCCTAGCACACCTGAAATGGGTTATCCAACTCATGGGTTATGCCTATGTAATCACTTACAAGAACGGTAAGGATAATATGGTGGCAGATGCTCATTCTCGCACATTGGATGACCCAGTTTCTCTTACAGTTATTTCTCTGCTTGTTCCAAATTGGTTGCAATTTGTTGAACAAGGCTATCTCTTCTATGAACTCCATGCTTCTTCATCAGCAGGGCACTCCGAGTTCCTCAAAATGTATGATCAGGAACAATGTAACTTCTTTTGGTAGGTAATGAAAATGAAAATTCAACATATGGTGGATGACTGTGATACTTGCCAGGTCAACAAGGATGAAACGACACTCCTTTCGGGACTACTCAAACCCTTGCCCACACCTACACATATTTGGACAACTATTTATATGGATTTCCTAGAAGCGCTCCAGTGGTACAATACCACATCTAAAATGACACCATATGAAGCAGTATATGGATAGGAACCACTATTTCTTCTTCCATACATCCTCAATAGCTCCCCAGTTCAGGAAATTGACTCAGTTCTTCAAAACCACGATCAGATTCTTCTCATTCTATAGGACAATCTTCACATGGAAAGAATTTGACTGAAACAACAAGCCAATCAACACCGTTCTGAGCGCACTTTTCACGCAGTTGATATGGTTCTTCTTCATCTACAACCTTCCAAGCAACCCTCCCTGACACTCAAAAGTCATCAGTGGCCTGGAATGCAACCCAAGGATGCTACAGGGGAACCACTCCTTCAGATTCTGCATCAATTTCCACATCTAAAGCTTTGAGGAAAAAGATTTTTCTAAGAGAGAGGGGATGTTAGGAACCCATGTCAACCCTTTTATTTACTTTGTTAGTATATTGTTGTTGGATGCATATGCTTTGTAAGTTGTCTCGTAGTATTTGTTGATCCATAGTTTGTCTTATTGTTGTTGGATGCATATGCTTTGTAAGTCATCCTGTAGTAATTGTTGATCCATAGTTTGTAGTGGCCCATGGTTTGTATTGACACATGGTATTGGTGCCTAGACTTAGTATATAAGTTTGTGTTTATACCAATGAAGGTACCGTGAAGTTATTTGTATTGAGCTTGCTCAAAGGAGGTTGCCCCCTCGAAGTGGCCTACGATCAATAAAAGCGATTCTGAGTTCTGTTATTTCTGTTATCTCATGTATTTTCATAAATTAATTGTTGTGGGTTCTTGACATGGTCCGGTTCAAAAAGTGAGTGCCTTTGTCACTCATTAGAATCTTTGGGCATCCAAACCTCATAAGGATGTCTTCAAATATGAACTACATGGTAGTACCTGCACTACAGTCCTTCACTAGCTTTGCTTCTGCCCATTTGGTGAGGTAATTGGTTGCAGTAATAATGTACCTCGCACCAGTTTTCTTTCCCGATGGGTTTATAGGTCCCACAAAATCAATTGCCCATTTTTCAAATGCCTGTAATGCAACTGTGGATTTAATGGCATCTCATTTCTTTGCAATGGCTTCCCTATCCTCTGACACGCATCACAGCTTTGGCAATGTTCTTTCACGTCTTTGTGAATTGTAGGCCACCGTAGCCCTTCCCGCAATATCTTCTGCGTGGTGGCTCTTCCTACATAGTGACCTCCTGCTGCTCCTGAGTGTGCATCTGCTAGTATAAATGGTTTCTCATGCTCCAATACACATCTGTGCAGTACTTCATCCGGTCCCAATTTATATAACTGACCTGCGATAATGGTGAAGTTTGTTGCTCACACTACCAACTGCTTCTTCTTCTGTGTAGTGAAATCCATGGGTGCTAATACAGTAGTCAGAAAGTCTATGATGTATTTATAGTAATCGTCAGCTATCTAGATAGAAAACAACTGCGCGTTTGTCAAATTGTCTTCAAGGTTCGTAGGCTCTTCTCCTGACTCAATCCTTGACAGATGATTAGGTCCCAAGTTTAATATGCCTAGCTTGACCACAATCTCAAAGTTATACTCCTGAAAGAGTAATAACTATCTACAGATTTTCCCCCCTAACACTGGCTTATTGGCTAGGTATTTCAACGTGGAATGGTCAGTAAACATCAAGAAGTGCGTACCAAGTAAATAGTTCCTGAACTTCTGCAGTACATAGACCATCGCGAGGCCTTCTCTCTCAGTAGTGGTGTAATTCATTTCTGCAGATGAGAGCTTCCTGCTCGAAAATGAAATGGGATGGTCAATACCTCCCTCTTCTGGTTGTGCTAAGACAACCCCCAATGTTATACATGATGCATCCACATGTACATGAAATGGCTTCCCCCAGTCTGGAAAAACTAGGATCGGCTCAGTGACCATTTTTTCTTTCAAGGTGTCAAAACCCTGCTCACACTCTACGTTCCAAATGAATGGCGCATCTTTCTTCAGCAGCTTCTCCATCGCTGTGGTTATCTGTGCATACCCCTTTATGAACTTCCTGTAATAACCAGTATGCCCCAATGTAGTGCGCAACTGCTTGACTGAATTTGGCGTTGGCAAGTTTACAATGACTGTGATCTTCGCAGGATCAACCATCAGACCCTGTTTACAGACAATGTGTCCCAATAGAATCCCATAAGGAACACATAAAAAACACTTCTTTAAGTTCAAAGAGATATGGTGCTGTCTACACTTTTCTAGCATGAGTCTAAGGTTTGTACCATGGTTCTTCACCAACCCAAATACTGTCCAATCATCAAAATAGGCTTCTAGGAATTTATGCATAAAGTCTTTAAATGCTACAACGACAACTCTGGAAAAGATGGCGGGCGCATTCTTCAGTCCAAATGGCATGAGTGTGTACTGGAACGACCCCCATTTGGTGGAAAAAGTGGTCTTATGTCTGTCTCTGGGATCAATCCTTATTTGGTGATATCTCGAAAAACCATCAGTAAAGGAATAGGCCTCATTTCCTCCAAAATTATCAAGCACTTCATCTATTAAGGGTGTAGGAAATGGGTCATGCATTGAAACATCGTTTAGATTTCAGAGATCCACACAAATTCTAATCTCACCTTTTGTATTCTTATCCTAGACAACCATAGGGCTTATCCATTTAGACTCTTCAACTAGCTCAATGATCCCTACATCGAGCATCTTATCTAGCTCTTCTCTCACTCTTTCTTTGTATCGTAGGTTCAAGAGATATGGTCTTTGCTTAACGGGCTTCGCACCTGGCTTAAGAGGTATTTTCATAACTCCTAAGTCCCCCAAGATGCCCTTCATCTCTGTAAATTTTGTTGGGAATAACTCTTGATATTTTTGCAATATATCTCCGATCTCTATCATAGTATGATCATCCTAGTAGTCCCCAATAGACGCGAACTTTGGCTCTTCGATGGTGCCAATATTTACTTTCTTTTTTTTCGCAGGTCCGCTCATATCTAGAATTTCCAAAAGAGGTCCCTCTACCTTGCGTGCACCTTCAGACTCAGGTATCTTAATCTTGTGTGGGTCCTCCTCATCACTGTCTTCTTTTTCTTCAGTCGCTTCACCTAAGTTCTTTTTCTTCAGTCACTTCAGTTCCAAAGAATTCCTCTAGGGTCATATTTTTGTGTGGACATTCTGGCCTAAATGTTCTTTCTTTAATAATCTGTAGTGCATCGTTTATGGTAGGGCTCTCATATTCAAAACTAAATCTCTTATGGAAGCTCGCAGTCATCATGTCCCAATCTGTGGTTCCTCTGCGCAACTCCATGTCTAAGTACCATTTCTTTGGAATCTCTTCTTCCAGCATGTGCACAAACAGATACACCCATTCTGTCTTCGGTCTCTCTTTCCATGCTTGTGAACAGACCTCAATATGTTGTCTTGGATCTGTCTATCCATTGTATTTCTCAAAAGATAGGGTAACTTTGTCAGCAAATCTGATCTGCATCTTAATTCTGCAGTGGTCCCATGTGTTCAATGTCTACTTATACGCAACCCACCATCTGGCAGGTGTCTCGTGCAGTGCCATGTCTAATGTTGGTAAGTAGTGTTCATCTGTAATTGCTACAATATAATCTTTGATAAATGAATAAACATTAGATGAACCATCATATATAGGGATTGGGCTTACCTCCTTTACAATCCAGTGCATTGACTTTGTAACCTGCGCATCTCTGTGCTGATACTTCATGCATGCAACTTTTCCAGTTTTCCAATCCTACGTCAGAGTCTAAAATGCAAGAGTTGTCGCATCTCCAGCTGAGTGTTCCATCCGCAGTTGGATTAATATAGTCGTCGTGGTTGGTAGTCATCTTATACAATCAATCCAAATCTTGAGCCCTGGATTCCTCCTGAATCGGCTTGCTGTACCTGTCTCCATCCGCAGGGTCCTGTGGTCCAATGACCCTGAGATGCTTCCCTTCAAAGATCATCTTCCTTGTCTTCAAGTTTATGATGGAGAGGTTACCGATAGCCCGGTCAATGCTTAATAGCACAAGAAAAGGCTGTCTATCGTCCACAATCTCAATAACCTCGAAATCTATGTGACTCTACACTCCATCAATGTCAACAATCACATTGGATAACCGTCTAAAGGGTATGACTTTCTCCTGATTAGCCATTCTCAACTGGACAGGTGACCATAACAGATTTGGTCTCCCCATCCGTTGCCATGTCTGTTTGGTTAGGACATTTACTTCTCATCCCAGATCAAGAATGATCTCATCCATTTCATAATCTCCTATCTGTGCACTGAGTCTCATTTCTCTGTCTGTTCTCTTGTGTTTCTTAATATGATAAACTGCTCTATCAGTAGTTTCATTATCGTTGCGTGGTTCATACTAGTCTATCACTTTCTTCAACTCTACTATCACATTTGGACTCTTTAGAAACTTCATGCAGCTCTTGAGTAACTACGCAACATAGGTGCATGTATCTACTATGGTGCTCATTCTGTCATACACAACCAATATATCCTCCATATGCGGTATTTCGCTATGCAACAGGATTCTCGGCAATTCTGGTGGTGGCTCTTTGAAGATATCCCGTGCTTCTTCGAAGACTTCTCTGTTTTTCTTCAAGTCAAAAGCAGGTGCTTTCCCAGTAACTTTCCTTATCCATATCATTTCAAGAGGAATCTGCTTGGTATCAAAACCCCAAGAAGTCGAAGCTTCTGCTCCTCTATCACGCTCTGTCGTAGGACCACTGCGTGTAACTACGTTAATACTTTTATCCATAGGTCTCCTTTCTGCTGTGATAAACTGGATATTTGGGGCCGACGCCTCAGGCCGTTTTCTCTTCTGCATTTCTACCTCCAGCACTGGGTAGTCTTCTATAACATGATCAAAAGCTACAATAGCTGCATGTCGTGCATGGGTTGGTACAATCTCGAGACACATGGCCTACTTGGCCGCAATTATAATAGATTACTTGGCCTTGGCCTCATCCCTGCGCCGGGCCATTATTCCTTCCTCTCCCACAATATCCTCCGCGGCCTTTGTATCCTCCTTGATCCTGCTATACATTTTCTTTTTTCTATGGAGTCTCTACTTGGAATTTGTACATTCCTCCATACATATGCTCAATATATTTCTTTCTTTCTAACATGAGCTCGAATGCGCGACAATTGGATTCGTCATGCCCTACTGATTTACAGAAATTACAATAGAAGTTTTTAGGTGTTCACATATTTCTGTATCATATGGCAGTCTTCTGGTCGGTGTCCTCTAGTTCAAAAAATTTCACACCATGGCCCTAGATGTGGATTTAATGGGTTTGGTCCACCCATGTCAAGGAAATCCTAGAATAAAGGACAATGATCCTTAGTGTGTCCCTCTCCCTTCCATCCTATACACCAGACTTCCTTTCTCTCTTGCTTTCCTTGCTTTATGTCTTGCAATTGTAGTGTTAGGGTAGCGAACTGGTTCTGAATCTGTGACATCCCAGTGCTAGTTTCTCCCATAGGTGAAGCTTCTAGATTCATTGTGATCTCCAATGATTCTAGCTGCGAAGCCACTTTCTGTTGCATCAACGGCTGTCTAATATGGGGCAACAGTGCGGCTATAAACCACTCCTTATGTTGCTATGGTGGAATATCAAAGCTTACTTTGTCTAGTAGTGTCTTAAATTTCTGATCAAACTCCGAGACTATTTCATTGGGTTTATGTTTGATCTCTTTCAACTCTGTGATACACTATGACTCTGACTTCGGCTTCTTAAATTCTGCTAAGAGTGCAGCCTTGATTTCTACCAGGGTTCTCTGGTGTCCTGCGAATATGTCATGAACTAGTGCAAGGCTCAGTCTGTAAATGTGGTGACGAGTTGCGCTTGCTTCACAACATCATCCTATACTTTCTTTATACTCCATACGGCTTCACATAGAAACCAATGTTGATCAGGGTCTTCTAGACCCATTCCTTTGAATATCGGTAGTTTGATATCATCAGCCATTCTCCTTCTAGGTGGCGTGGTTCTCTGAGTGGTGCTAGGGATAATATTATGAGGTTGGATGTGCTGAAGTGGTATAGCCTGAGGTTGACTAGGCTGATTCAGAATATCCTGGGAAACTGCTCCTGTGGTGTTACTAGTACTAATGTTTTGTGGTGCGGGTTGCGCGGTGCTCGCAACCAATGGGTTCTAGATGGATGGGTTCTGAGATAAGGGAGGCGCAATATGTGCAACCGATGGATTTTGCGGTGTATTAGGCTGACAGGTGGAAGATAGAGGTGCGGTTTGGCTATCGGGGTCAGCTTTTGAATGTATGTGTACACGGAGTCCAGGTCCACTAGTAGTTTGCTCAGGGACCAACTTGTATCTCTTTCCACTTCTCAGGCTATGAGTTTCTTCGTAGGAACCACTATATGTACTATCTACCATGACAGATGCAAGTATTTTACTGCATTCTAAAAACAACTTTCTCAACTAAAGCATTTTAATATATAAACTGAGGTTGTTCAGATACTTACCTCTGATTCCCTTGAAAAATTCTTGTTCTCTTGTGCTATAGGACTTTAGCATGTCCACAGTGAACTCTATCACAAAACTTTGCAGTGTACTGTCGACCCAAAAAATCGACTGCTCATACAAATGGACTATATAGTGCTTTGAGCTGTTCAATAAGCTCTGGTGTCCACTCAGTCGGTGCACTTCGTGGGATACAGTTTCGGTGTTCTATGAGACTTGACAACCACTTGTGTAGATCGCATCCAAGAGACGCCCAGAAAACTTCGTGCACATCTTTCCACAGGTTTTTGTTCAACCACTAAATGTCAGAGAGATGTTGGTTTATGTTTTTTTTCCTTGCGAAGTCTCTCTCTATCTTGTCACACCATGCCCATATTTCTTTCTTGTCTAGATACTAGAAGTCAGCGCCTAGCTCAGCTTCTTCTGCGTCACACATCATGACCTTATCTCATCACAGATTCTTAGCGCGGAAACGGAACCATTGGTTGGATTAAGTACTGATCTAGAGGTTTCCAATGTAGACCTAGGTTCTTTAGTGGTTTCAAGGAACCAACAAAACCCCTTTCCACCGCCCCTTTCAGCAACAACCTGTGAATAGGCTGAGGTCTCACCCGAGGTGTAGCTATGGAGGCACTGTGGAATCAGCTTTCCACAATGAAGTGATGAGTTGTTCAGACAGGACTTGTGCAGCGCACTATCATACCTTCATTGTGAGATAAGGACTGCGCGACGATAGACTACGTTGTGGTCCGCACTTCTACAAACTAACCACTGTGCAACCAGTGCACCCAAGGGTTGTGCGGTGTGGGCAGGATACAATTAGTAGGACATCACAACAGAGTTATACAGTTCCTCCTCCGAACTTAACCATTATGGGGGTTTTACTCTAACACTTATCCATTCATCTACTGCCTTAGATTAATTAGCCTTATAAAAAATGCAAGTAGACAAAACATACACTGCTGCGTGCACCCAGTGCTATGCGATGAAGGGTTATACAATCTTAACGTTACATACACTTGTGATTATTCAATAAACAGATGCTTTCACGGACTTGGACTACTAAGAATTCAACATTCATCCATTCTATCAATACTTAACATATCATTCCCATCTTTCTCCTATGGTGAATACATATAAAAGCATTAACACACCAACTGATAAATGAGAATCTAAGCATCCAACATAAGCAAACAAGCAAATGCAGAAACACAACAATCACACTACACAATATTTAACATGGTTCACCCCCTAGATGGAGGCTACGTCCACAAGAACTGTTGTTATATTAGTATTTGGGAAGAGTACAATAGTTCTTTGTCAACGCACTCAACTTGTAGACCTTCTTCTCTCTCTCTCGACCTCTACGCACACAGCTACAGAGCCTTTACAAAATTGTCTCTCAATAGAGATCTATTCAATGAATTCAATGAAGATTAACCCTTTCAATCAACAACCCTTCCCCATACAAAATTGCCTTATTTATAGATCATGCCCATAGGTCATGTCTTTAAAATCCGCAGGAAAAAACCCATAGGTTTACAAAACCGTTACAGTTTCCAACTCATCGAGATTGTTGGCTTCTAGTAGTGAATATTTTGTCGTGGCCTGCCTCCAACGTATTCCCACGTCGCTATCGGCCTTCCTATCACATGCATACCAATAGGTCGCTTTCACCAATTCTTTCTTCCTCTAACGGTCTCGTGTGACTTGTTTAGGTAGTGGTTCTTCCACATGTGCGACCAGTCGCTTTCTTTCCTCTTCTGCTCCTACCCGCCGCTTGGTACTCCTGGAGCATCTTTACCAAAAATAGACCACCGCTGGTCTAACCATAACCTGTGTTGTCTTTCATCCAACACTCTTCTTTTCTGGATCCATGTAGAATGGACACACCGCAGTACTGCCTCCTTGCAGTATTGATCTTCACAGCATCCCAAAAATTATACCAAAAATACTTGAACTGAACTGCGCTTAGCTCCGCAGTTCCCAAAACTACTTCTTGCTAAAAAATGCCCCACTTGGGCTAGGCCCAATAGTGATTGACAACTACATGTATTTATTAGTCCATGTGAACTTTTTCCAACTTGTCTCCTCGAAGGTGTAACCATAAAACCTACCTTTGTATGGGTTTGTATTAGCATTGTTTGCAAACGTTTGGTTTTGATCAGGAGAGCAGCTCATGGAGAGATCTCGACCGTCATGACTGTGTAGAGTTCCACACAGTGCAAAGCTTGAAAGGTTTTTCAGTGACTTAAGGAAGCCATCCGGGCAGAGATGAAAACATGTTTAGGTTTTCGTGGCTATGGAAAGCTTCCACGCAGAGTTAGTTCAAAGATCGAAGATACCACTTCGCAGCGGTAAGGTTAATTCTCCACAGTTTATTTTAATCACATTTTTAATTATTGTAATGGAATGAAATCAAGTTTTTAATACATTACTTTTGAATGTTGTTGTGGAAGGGTTTTTACACAATGAGGAGACTTCGGTTGTAGAGGGAAGGGTTTTGACAGAAGTGAAACCTCAATGCCAGGATTGAAGTTAGACTGGTAAGCCTCTGGTTGTCCTCGACTATCATGTTCATTGTATGAGATATGGTCCTGCCTTAGTATAGGGTTTGGTTTCTTTTGGTTGTAAACTTTACTGTTTCCAAGGTCATAAGACGATGGTAGTTTAGTTTCACTCTTCAAAGTTTTTAGGGTTTAGTGTGAATACAAATACTGGAAGTCATAATGACTAAACCATGCATCCTTTATGTAAGGTACTATTTTATGAATATGTTATTCACGGTGTCTATGTGACTATGATTTATGTTTATAATCATTCTGGAAAATGTGGATGAGTTTTGAAATGTTTAAGTCTGGGCAGAGCCCTAAATATCACTACTCTTTTCGATTTATAAAAGGTTACCGATGTTGGCTATGTTGCAAGAAATAAAGATTTAGTTTTCTTTATAAAAGATGGTTGTCTAGCAGAGATCTTTAGGCATTATCGTGCTCTATGTAGAAGATATTAAAATTTGTTTTAGATGTTGAAAGGATAAGTGACATAAGCAAGATTTATATTTTGTATGATGGAAGGGTTTATACCCAAACTAATTTTCGATGGCCCTTTTCGACATTACTGAATCCTTAAATGGTTTATTATGGGACTTTGATTTGAATTCTCAAATCACAGTCGGATCTATTAAAAATTTAAATATTAACCCTTGTAATAAGGAAGTCGGTCTTTACAGGTCTCGAACCCTGGACTTAATAAAATTTACCTATAAATTTGTTTTGCTTGAGCTGATGGAAACTTAGTTTATGGGATTCGATCCTGTCCTATTCATTATTGTAATGTTAACCTTTTCTTTTGTTTCCTGTTCTAACAAGTTGATTATCTTTGATTTACAATATATTATAAAGGTTTTAAATAACCCTGTCGTTTTCTAATTTAATACCGGGACTGTTTGTATAATGAATATATATATATATATATATAATTTGGTAGGTAAGCTCTTACGAGTCTTGAACCCTTGACTTGTGATTTTAAACATATCAATTTTGTTCATTGATATTTAAATCTCATTCCTATATAAATATATATAGACCTCGTACTTCATTATTCCGACTAGTGCTTACCAATAGCAAATGTATTGTGAAATAGTTATGGAAAAACCCTAAATGTAGCTTGTATTTAATTAAAGTTTATTCTTGTGTATTCGATTCAGACTTATTTGGAGTTGTTGTTTATTAAGTTCTGTGATTAGTTATGTGCCTAAGCAGCTATATACTTTGTTGTTTGAATCTGAGATATTTGATTTAAGATGCTTCATTAATAATGTTACAGTAGATTGTAGTAGTGTATACTTGTAATTCTGGGTAATAACCTAAGAGGAATACTATGTTTAAATTGAAAACTGAAATATTTACTTACTTGATATTACTACAGAAAATAGTATTGTTTAGTGGTAAGAACTAGGCATTGACTTTATTATATAAGTTGTACTTGTTTAAAGAGTTCGATGTATTGAACTGTATAAAGTGTTATGCATAATAATATTTGTTTATTTGATTTCTAGGGTTTATCTGATATCTTTTTAATATTTAAGATAGTTTTTGCTTCATAAGTAAATACTGTAAAAGAAGAATTGTAAACTGTAGACATTCATAATTTTTATGTGTAATAATGCATCATTCAAATGATATATCTAATTCTAATATATATTAATAAATTCATCATTCTAACAATCAAAATCAGAACATTTCTACTCTATCTACTTAAACATACTCTTTGTACTAGAGTACATCACTTCGGGGACAAGACAAATACAGAGATGATTTATTTTCATCGTTCTATAGTTTCTAAATTTTTATCATTCAATCATTTCTGCAGAATAAAATTTACTATTCTATTTTATAATAAAATTAATAACTAGCTTTCATACAGAAAAACATCTAATACTTGTTGACTTGAAGATAGCATTTTACAGAAAAATATATAGAGTAAGTCTAGAAAATAATAAGACAGAAACAATGCAGAACCTGTTTAAAACTGTGTAGGTGGGAAAACACCCAAAGAAGACCGTTCCTCCCAACTGTCTCCTGAAAGCAGCCAATATTACTTGCTTTAGGACCCCCGAGCCTGTGTAGAAGCATGTAACAATCTCTTTGTATCTCAACAATCATGACGAAGATACTGTTTAGAAGCATGTAAAAATCTCTTTGTATCTCAGTAATCATGAAGACTTGCATACAAACACTCTCTGCAACTTAGCAGTATAAAATAGTCTTACACTGCAACTCATTAGATAGCATTCCCCTCATCGATCTCTTGTGTGCTCAACATAAAAGTTTCCATCAAACACAAGGAAAAGGTTTGAGCCCCCTGTTCAATTCGATGGCTATATAGATCTGCCTAGGTCTTTGGGTCAGTTAAATAATTTAATGATCCACTTGCTCAGTTCCACCATCCTTTGGGAACATGACCACATTTTTAGGGAAGTTTCCTCTTGCAACAACTAGTAAGTGAGTGCAGATGCTTCCACTTGTCAATTTCCTTCTACACCAATTTCATTCCTCCTAGTGGGCCAGTGAACACCTTTCAACAGTCCTCTTTGGGTGAGTGTCTCCTATTTTAATTTATTTAAATAATAATAATATTCAATTACAGTCATCCTTGACCATCCTTGGTCAATAACATAAAACTTTACAATAAGTTTTAAAGTAATTTTTTTCCACAAACATAAAATGTTTCAAGTTCTAGGTAGGTTACAAACAGCCCCTCTTAAGTTCAACATCATCCTCGATGTTTCTTAAGCATCATCTGAGTCCTCCTAGAACAGAATTGGATATGTTTCCTGCATATGACTCTCCCATTCCCAGGTTGCTTCATCTAGACTAAGGTGCTTCCATTGCACCTTTACCTGTTCAATGGTGTGATTATGGAGTAAAATTTCTCTCCTTTCAAGGATAAAATACGGTTCCACCTGAAAATCTCCTTCTGGTTCCACCTATATATCATTCCAATCGATTACATGATGACGTAAGTTTCCTTCACAAAGGGTCTTGCTTAATGATTACACACAACACACACATGTTCACATAAACAAGACATAAACAGGATGCCAAAATATGGCTTATATTACTTCTACCGAAACGGTTACAATACAAACTGCAAGAAATGTAAACAACTAACTATTGTCGGCCTCATCCTATTACAATACAGAAGTAACTTTGTGTTATCTTAGTGTGTCAAACTTTACCATCTCTTGGTTCACTGCAGAAATTTGAGCTATGGCTCAATCTTCTCCGCCCCGTAGATGTGTGACTTTCCTCTCCAATCTACCAATCTTCCCCTCATCTCTGCTTCTTCCGTGGCCAATTTATCTGATTGATACAAACTCTCTGGCTTTCTACTCTGTTGCTGCCTGCTGTTCCCGAGTTCACCTAGACCCCCGAGACATGCTTCCTCTGTCCACCGATCTCCCTAACCCTATAGACCTGCAACTGTCAGTTCCTCTACCAAGTTGCACAATATCTGCTTGTGTTGACATTTGTCACGATCCCAACTACCTACAATAACTACCAGTAACTTCCTTAACAACCCCGAACGGCTTCCAAGTACTTTCCTTGACTTCCTGCGCATCCTTCTGACACTGCTACAATAGTCGGACATGTCTCTGCATTGACCATACTATCGTTCTTCAACCTTCGACATACACGTCGATTTCACTCTGTGCTTAGGCTTCGCCAGTCCACCCCATCCTCCTCGCTTAGCTCATGCCCAAACCTATTGGAGTCACGGTTCGACAACATGTCGACCCTCGACGTCTCCACTACAACTTTGTTGTCTGTTGACTTTGAACATGTCAACTCTCGACCTGCTTATGCTTGACTTATTGAATTCGACAACCAATCTGCTCTTTTGCACCAATGGTCATTGACACTCCCTCTGGTCGGCCCTCCTTATGTCGATCAACTTCGACTACTCTACCTAGGCCCCGATGCTACTGCATCAAACTCCCCAAGTGAAAAAGAACTCAACTGCTATGTCTGTCTCCTAAAATCTTCTTTGGAAATCCACATCGCCTCCTGCAACTCATCATCTTTCCATCGCACTAAGTATTCCTTCTTTCGCGAACTACGTGTACGCTCGACTTCGTGTTCCTCTATTACTTATGTGATTTCCTCTTTGTGTCAATCTGTAATCTACACTGTCCAGTCGATGTTCGACACTTCCGCTGCTCAAACCTTATTCAAACTTGTATAGATCTGAGACATTGAACGTTGGTGAAATGCTCAAGTCATTCAGAAGCTCCAACACATAAGCATTTTCCAAAATCATATTCAGAATCTTACATCATCCAATCTTCTTCATATTTAGCTTGTTATATGTTCTTGTCGAAAATCTCTCCTTCTGCAAATGTGCATAGACTAAGTCTCCTTCGCTGAACGACTGTAACCTCTTCTTCATGTCGGCTCTCAACTTATATGTCGCGTTACTCTTTTCTATGCACTTTCGTACATCTTCATGCACTTCTTTCATATGCTTTGTGAATGATTCTGCATCTGCACTTTTCCTAATTTCTATCGGTAAGTACTCGACCAAATATACCACTCCATGTGGGCTCCTTCCCTGAACTATCTGTAATGGGCTCAAACCTGTCGATTGATTCACAAAATTGTTATATGGAAACTCTGCTTGCGCCAACACATTCTCCCACTGCTTGGGTCTATCGGCCGTCAAGCATCTCAAAAGGTTTCCCAAACTTTTTTTCACCACCTCAGTTTGTCTGTCTATCTTCGGATGATATGCCGAGCTAAACTGCAACTTCATGTCCAATTTCTTCCATAGGGTTCTCCATAAATGCCCCATAAACTTGGTATCTTTGTCCGACATGATACTCTTCGGCAACCCATGCAATCTGACTAACTCCTTGAAGAATAGAACAACAATGCTTGTGGCATCACTTGCCTTCCAACACGGAATAAAGTGTGCCATCTTCAAAAATCTATCAACTACAACAAATATTGAGTCGCTTCCTTGCTGTGTCTTCAAAAATCCTAGCACAAAATCCATGCTCAGGTGCTCCCATGGGGTATTCGATACCGGAAACGGTGTATACAACCCCGTATTCTGACTTTTCCCTTTTTCCAACTGGAAAACTCGACATTGTCGTACCCACTTCCTAACATCTGTTGTCGTTCCTGGCCAGTTATACTTCTCTTCAACCAATGCCATGGTCTTGTCGATGCCAAAATGACCTGCTAATCCACCGCTATGCAATTATTGAATTAGGTTCTCTTTTATTGACCCTCTACGAATACACAACTATTGTCCCCTGAATAGGTATCCCTCTTGGATAAAATAATCCAAGTATGGAGTTATGTCGACACTCCATGGTTCACGACAAGCCTCCCATGTTTTTGCAAAATCCTCGTCGGTCTCATATTCTATCTTCACTGACTCAATTCATGTTTCCTGAACCGTCATCGTTGTTGATGTATTTGCAACTTCGGAATGTATTTCATATATGTATATTGTATTCCTATAGAGACATTATTATTCCTCTATACGGAAGTGTTTGTATTCCTATAGAGATGTTATTATTCCTCTATACGGAAGTGTCGTCATTTATATATTGTAAGTGTCATAACTTATACTTGATGGGTTATTAGACCACCTTGTTGGGGTTGGCCCTATATAAGTCATTTGGGTTAAAGGTTTATCAGATCACCCTATTGGGGATCGGCCCTGTTAGCATTATGTTATGTGGTTAAGTTAAGGCCGACCTAGTAAAGGTTATTAGGCAAGTCAAGTCAAGTATAAATAGAGTGCGGGAGGCACTCTATTTGATCATTCACTTCTCACTCACACACTCATTGGAGAGTGGTGCACTAGTGGAGGAGGAGAAGCTGCTGCTAGGAGTATATCTCTTATGCTTGGATTGTATCATTTCTCTATCTATCTCTGAGGAAGTTGTGCAGTTTTTCACCTTTACGATTTTCCCCAGTGAAACTCTATGTGTTTGTTGTCTCTTGTGTGCTTGCATTATTATGTACACGATTGATATGATGTAGATATGCTATACATGTTGTTCTCTCAGTTAAGATCCTAGATCAAATTGAAGTAAATTCTGAAAAACTAACATGGTATCAGAGCTAGCCTGAAAGAAGGCATGGTATGGCATTTATGACACTTATTGCACTTGCAAAGCTAGGGCTTGATATAGAAAAAACCAGTCATCATATCACTTTCGCTAGAAATTCATTTTCAAGAAGTTTCAGGATCTGAAAATCTTACAGGTCGAATATAAGATTCCCATGTACCTTGTGTCCAAAGGAGAGCCTCTAATTCATTGTACTTTCAGATTTATGATTTGTACAATATAGGGTTTCTACCTCTTCTAGATCTTAGTCATAAAACATGTGACCTAGGAAAAAAGGTCACAACTTGGGATAGGAAGCTGCAAATGAAATTTTGTAAAAATTGACAGGTAGGACACGGAATGTACTTTCACAGGTACATTTTTCAGAGGCCTAAATTTAACCAATGACATGTGGCACTCCATACAAGTTCGCTCTCCTATTTTATGCCATAAAAAGGTCACGTTGTGACACTTGGCATAACTCTCTCTCAGAGAATCCATTTGAGGTTAGACCTACGGAGTTGGAAATATAATAGGTTAGGCTACCACAAGAAGAATTTTCAGACCCTGTAGATCTGAAATTTCAGAGTTACACCAGAAACAATCAGGTGCATATTTCTTCCAAAACAAAATTGGATTTTGAGCACCTTCATTCATGGCTACAGGAATTTAAGGTTTCGGAGAAAGTTGGAATTTTTTTAATCAAAGACCACCAAGGTTGGATGCTCCTCATCAAAATCAAAATTTAGAGATCAAGATCAAATTTTTTGGTTGGGCAGAAGGCCGGGCTTGATCAAACCCTAGTTCAGGACTTTGATCGGAAAGGTGAAAAATTAGGGCTTCTGCAAAAATGGGGAATTTTTGAAATATGTGACCATAGCTGGAAGATCCTTGGAAAAATTGAATTTTAGAGCTTTGGATCAAACTATTTGGTTGGGTGAAGCTCCAGGAAACTCAAACTCTAATTCAGGGTCCTCCCTAGTGAATCCGAAAGATTGAAAAGAAAATTTGAGAGGTGAAACTTTGCAGTTTTCAAATTCTGAGTATACCAGGTTGATCAGCTCATCTAGGTGCATCTTTCTATCCTTTCAGAAGTTTGAATTTTTTGGGTTTCTGTGACAAACCCTAATCCATCTCCAGATCCATTTTTTGCAATTTAACTGGATTGGGTTAATCCTAGAAGAGAATGGATTGGTCACCTGCATAAGTGAAGAAATTCCTGTTTCAGAGGGAGATGAGGCTAAGGCCTTACATAAGAAGATTACAAGCAAACTCGACAGGTATGACTTACGGGTATGTTTCGAAATCTGTTCATGATTAAGTTTATGATATTTTTTTCTTCATTAAGGTTTAGTACAATCTTGATTAACTTTAGACTTGTCGTAATCACCTTAATAAAATTATGAATGCAGATATTCATTGATTAGGGGTTGTTGACACTTATGATTGTACTAATGCATTGTGGTGTTGTATGAGGTTGATGTTGTCCGCTAACATGAAAGGTACATCAATAAAGACAAATCATGTTCTAGTTCAAGAACATATGACCATGGTGGACATGAAGACAAGGATTCATCCATTGTCATGGATCACATAAAAGATCTACTTATGAGGTATGTTATAATTTGGTTCTACAATGCTTAACCTATGAGATATGCAGGTTACTAGCACAAGTGATTGAATAGAACAAGAAGACATTGCTAGACATAACTAGCAAATATGATAATCAGAGTATGTTTTTCCTATATCAAGTTAGAATCCTACCTTATGTTAGGATCTTATACTGTTGTATGGTTGATAATGATTATTCATGAAGTTAGAAATGGTAAGTAATCAAGGGTTTATGCATAATTATGTCTCTTACCTTGATTGATTATATGACTAACCAGAAAAGTCCTTTGGTCAAATAAGGAATATGCACGATGAAAAAAAAGTATTCCCTGAAACCTTGAATACTAATGTTTATTATATGATCATGAGTATACATGTTTAAGATTATTGTGTTTTGATAGTATTTAGATTATACTAATGAATGTATGTATGAGACCTTGAGGATAACACATTGATGATACTAGTAAGTATGCATAATGACCAAGGATGGATATAAGTTCAAAGACAGGTAATCCAGGAAGCAAAGATCAAGAGGGGAGCACACTCCAGTAGTTCCTGCAAGGAAACAAATATTGAGAGGGAGTCCACCCTACAACCAAACAAAGATAAGTATTTGAATTGCCATTCCTTGCATACTTGTTTGTTTAAATAATATTGTTCAATGATGTATATGCTTATGTTCCTAGACTTAGGGTGTGTATTATGCATATTAGAATAATTGCATTAATGAATAGTATACTACTAATATGCATGTGATGGGTAAGTGGCCTATGGCACTGTACAACATTCCATTGCTACTTATCTAGAACGAATCCTCTTTGATGACATGTTGGGAGTTGTGCACATTCTTAACAATGTTCTGGTAGAGATTGGAAGGCATCTAGAAAGTTACGGGATATGGATAAATGTTGTATTGAAGCATTGGCTAAAATAATTGCATGAATGTATGAAATATTTCTTTATGTGTAAGAATTTGTCCTGAAAACTATGAGATGTTTCTAATCATGCAATTTAACTTGCTTTGTAGGAAAGATCGTATACCATCACCTACAAAAGAAGGACTACAACATTTGTTCCAGCAACAAAGCTATCTATTGAAGATATTGAAGTTCCCAGGATTTGGGATGAAGTAATGGAAGAATACCATGATCCGTCGATCATGAAGAAAGATGTTTGGGATGTGGTCCCCAAGACCTGATGGGAAGTCTGTTGTGACTTCCAAAGATCAAGCATGCTGCAGATGGCAGCATAGAGAAATACAAAGCGATATTTGTAGCTTGTGGATTCTCCTAGAAAAAGAGAATAGACTATGAGGAGACTTTTGCTCCTGTAGCCAGGTACACTTCCATCAAGTCAGTACTTTCTCTCATTGCAGTGATGAAGTGGAAGATACACCAGATGGATGTCCAGATAGCCTTATTAAATGGTGTATTCGAAGAGGAAGTGTATGTGGAGAAGCCACTTGGTTTTGAAACACATGACAGAGATTCATATGTAAGCCTTGCATGGATTGAAGCAAGCTCCTAGGACTTGGTATTGGTAGGATAGACAACTTTCTATCCAATTTGGGCTTTACCAAGAGTAAAGGCAAATTCCAATCTCTACTACAAGGTTGAGGAAGGAAATCTAGTGGTACTACGTTTGTATGTGGGATGCACTGTTTGTAACAAGTGAGGATGAGTTGATTGGTGACACCAAGAGGAAGCTTGCTGCCGAGTTTGAGATGAAGGACTTGGGGATGATGCATTGTTTCCTAGGAATGGAGGTGTGGCAAAGTGCAAATGGAATCTTCCTTGGACAAGGGAAGTATGCAGTAGAGATCCTGAAGAGGTTCGGGATGATGGACTACAAGTCCATGGCCACACCTATGGCATCGAAACTGAAGCTTCTGTGTGATGCTTCATCTGATCCAGTTGATTTCACGGTGTATCGTCAAATGATTGGGTCCTTGATGTACCTGACAAACCTGAGACCATACATTTGCTTTGTGGTGAAACAAATTGAGCCAATTCCTGATGGATCCGAGAGGTGTTCACCTGGTTGCTGTAAAGCATATTATGAGGTACCTGAAGGGTACAATTGATTATGGGCTCAAGTATGATGTGGATCAAAAGTTTAACCTGCAGGGTTATGTTTGATTCAGACTAGGCAGGCAGTGCTATAGATAGGAAGAGCACTTTTGGGTGTTGCTTCAGTATGGGATCAGGTGTGATCTCTTGGTTTAGCAGGAAGCAGTCATGCGTAGCACTAAGTACAGCCGAAGCAGAGTATGTTGCAGCTTGTTCGACTAGTTGTGAGGCAAGATGGCTCCAAAAGCTACTATTGGAGCTATTTGATCTCCCATTGGAGGCTACTAGTATCTCTTGTGACAACTAGAGTTGTTGTGAAGCTATTTGAGAACTCGGTGTTCCACGACAGGTCGAAGCACATAGAGATCAAATATCACTATATCAGGGATATGGTGCGCAGAGGAGCAATGAAGCTCCTGTATGTTGCGACGACTGAGCAGGTTGTAGATGTGTTGACGAAACCACTAGCCAGAGTGAAGTTCGAGTACTTTAGGGAGAGGCTTGGTGTTCTTCAGATTGAAGACACTTCGAGGAAGAAGTGATTGGACACATTTGCAGGAGCCATTCCAAGCATGGTGAGAGGAGGATCCTTCCCATGGATGAGGATATAAGCGTTGTGTGATGAGCATCATGACAATGTTCTAGTTACTACTCAGTATGATCAGTTGGATCATGTATATGTATATGCATCGTTTGGATGCTTGGTATGATCAGTTGGATCATGTATATGTATATGCATCATGTTGGATGCTTGTTATGATCACTTGGATCATGTATATGTATATGCATCATGTTGGATGCTTTTGATGATCAGTTGGATCATGTATTTTGTTATATGTATCAAGTGGATACATTATATGATCAGGTAGATCATGGATGATGATATGTATCAGATATGTATCAGGTGGATGCATTGTATGATTAGAATGATTATGGTTGATGAGCTTCAGGATGTTTCTCTAGATGATATGTATCAGATATGCATCAAGTGCATGCATTGTATGATCAGGATGACCATGGATGATGAGCTTCAGGATGTTGCTCCAGATGATATGTATTAGATATGCATTAGGTGGATGCATTATATGATCAGGATGATCATGGATGATGAGCTTCAGGATGTTGCTCCGGATGAATTGCATCAGGATGATGCTATGATGATGATCAGGATGATCATGTGATGATGTACATCAAGTTGATATATGGTGAGTATCAGGTTGATACTCTATGGCCGTGGACAGGTTGTGCAGATAAGCATATAATATGGCCCTGGGAGGTTTGCAGATACTCTTTCGAGGTTTTGCCTATGGCATATAATATGGCCCTGGGATATCTAGAAAATGCTCTTTCGAGGTTTTGCTTGGGAGGACATATAATATGGCCCTGGAAGATCCGATAGGTTGGGCTGTGTGCCCATAATAAGTCCTGGGATTCTCTTGTGAGGTTTTTTCCTATGGCATATAATATGTCCCTAGGAGATCTGATAGGTTGGGCTGTGTTTCCCGTAATAAGTCCTGGGATGCTCTTGCGAGCTTTTTCCCATGACCACATGTAATATGGCCCTGGGAGATCCGATAGGTTGGGCTGGTGTGCCCGTAATAAGTATTGGGATGCTCTTACGAGGTTTTGTGGTGACCACATGTAATATGTACCTGGGAGATCCGATAGGTTAGAGCTATGTTCTCATAACAACCTAGGATGCTCTTGCAAGGTTTTAAGGTGAGGTCACATATAATATGTCCCTAGGAGATCCGATAGGTAGAGTTGTGTGCTCGTAACAGCCTGGGATGCTCTTGCGAGGTTTTGTGACGCATGTAATAAGTCCTGAGGATTCCACAATATGTCCCATGATGATGAAGACATGCAGATGGTGGGCCTACATCCAGTATGAAAAAGGACTGGGCTGTGTAGAACTTCCTATGACGAGTAGATTCAGAGATTGATTGAGATAGCAGTAGCCGTGACGATAACGATGATTCGATGATGTTGATCCAGAGAAGAAGACTTGTGCTAGAAGACCTGTGTCGAGAAATACCTTCCTACTTAAGAGGGAGTGTTGATGTATTTGTAACTTCGGAATGTATTTCATATATGTATATTGTATTCCTATAGAGATGTTATATTCCTCTATACGGAAGTGTCGTCATTTATATTGTAAGTGTCGTAACTTATACTTGATGGGTTATTAGACCACCTTGTTGGGTCGGCCCTGTATAAGTCATGTGGGTTAAAGGGTTATTAGACAACCCTATTGGGGGGTCAGCCCTGTCAGCATTATGTTATGTGATAAAGTTAAGGCCGACCTAGTAAAGGTTATTAGGCAAGTCAAGTCAAGTATAAATAGAGTGCAGGAGGCACTCTATTTGATTATTCACTTCTCACTCACACACTCATTGGAGAGTGGTGCACTAGTGGAGGAGGAGAAGCTGTTGTTAGGAGTATATATCTTATGCTTGGGTTGTATCATTGCTCTATCTATTTTTGAGGAATTTGTGGGGTTTTTCACCTTTATGGTTTTCCCCATTGAAACTCTGTGTGTCTACTGTCTCTTGTGTGCTTGCATTATTATGTACATGATTGATATGATGTACACATTGTTCTCTCAGCTAAGATCCTAGATCCTATTGAAATAAATTCTGAAAAACTAACAATCGTGTTTCACCAATGCAACTCTTCGACTCAGTGCATTGGCAGATTTATTCGACTTGCCCGACCTATGTTGTAACATGAATGTGTATCCTTGCAGGAATCTAGCCCATTTCATGTGTTACTGGTTCAACTTCAACTGAGTATTCAAATACCTCAGTGCTTGCTGATCTGTGTATAACACAAATTCCTTGGGAAACAAGTAATGCCTCCACTTCTTCAATTCCTGGACAATAGCATAGAATTCCTGGTCATAGACCAAATATTTCTGCTTCACGTCATCCAACTTCTCACTAAAGAATGCAATTTGTCGTCCCTCCTGTCTCAACACTGCTCCAATTTCCGTTCCACTCACGTCGTAGTCGACTTGGAAAACTTTGTCAAAGTCTGGGAATATTAACACTGGGCTCTAAGTGACCTTTTCCTTCAACTTGTTGAAAGCTCGCTGGGCAGTTTCCATCCACTTGAACTCCCCTTTTATCATGCACTCTATCAAAGTTGCAAAAATCCGACTGAATCCCTGAATGAACTTCCTGTAGAAACTGGAAATTCCATGGAAACTCCTTATTCTAGTCGCACTTGTTGGTTCTGGCCAATCCAATATTTCCTTCACCTTTTCTGGATCCATCACCAACCCCTTACCTGAGATTATGAATCCCAAGTAGACCAGTTCTTACTTCATGAAGAAACAATTTTGCAGGTTCACCATTAGCTTCTCTTCCTGCAACTTTCGCAATACCTGTCGAATGTGCTCTAAGTGTTCTGTCTTGGTTTGACTGAAAATCAGAATGTCATCTAGGTAGACTACAACAAAATTTCCCAAGAATGGCTTCAGTACCTCATTCATAAATCACATGAACGTACTGGGTGCATTTGTCAATCCAAATGGCATGACTAACCACTTATACATCCCTTCCTTTGTCTTGAATGTTATTTTGCATTCATCTCCTTCTCTAACATAAATCTAGTGATAACCGCTCTTCAGGTCGATCTTCATGAAGTATATTGCTCCACTCAAGCAATCCATCAAGTCGTCCATTCTCAGCAATGGAAACCGATACTTGATCGTGATCCTGTTGATGGCTTTGGAGTCTATACACATTCTCCATTTTCCACCTTTATTCGGCGCTAATATAGTTGGTACCACGCACGGACTCAGACTTTCTCTAATCAATCCCCTGTCCAACAACTCCTAGACCTATAGATTGAGTTCCTGACCTTTTTTCAGACTCATCCTATGCAGTTTCTTGTTTGGCAGACTCGACCTTGGAATTAAGTCGATCCGATGGGATATGCTTCTATCCGATGGGATATGCTTCTCGGTGGTGGCAATCCCATTGGCATCTCATCGACTACTATGCTCTGAAACGCATCAAGCATCTTTCCAACTTTGACTGGAATATTCTCCATTGTTGACCTCTCGACACATGGCCCTTTTGGAATGATAGAAAAACATCCTGACTGCTTTTCCTCCTCCGTGAGGAATTCTTTCGATGAACACATTAGCACTCGCTTTTTCCAAAAGTTGATCTCACCTTGCTTACAGTTGGCTTGTTCCTCCGGCTTCATCTTAAGAGTCCTTTGCACACCATTCTTCCACACTGTAACTATGTTGGATCGACCATCATAGATCATCTTTCGATCATATTGGCATCGTCACCCTAACAACAGATGACATGCGTCCATTGGGATAGCATCACATAATACACTGTCTTCAAGCTTCCCGACCTTGAAGTTAATCAGGCACTGTATGGTAACCTTCACATGGTGTCCTTTCTGCAACCATGAGATCTTGTATGGGTGTGGTTTTTCCCGACACTTCAACCCTTTTCTGTTGATGACCTCTGTCGACACAATATTCTCCATGTTTCTACCATTAACTATGGTCTTGCAACACCATTCGTCGTTTTGCACCTTAGGTTCTCCAATTTGCACCTTAGGTCGAAAGATGGCCTTTCACTGTGCCAACTCTTTCTTGTTGCGTCGGTCTTCCTAAACCAATGTTCTCCTGATCATCAGGTTTCAACTCTTCTTCTTACTATCCTCATTGTTGTCGGATGTCGATTATGTCCTCTCGTCGACTTGCTCACCCCTTCAATGTCTGGGTTTCAACTCTTCTTTAGCATGTAGGTTCTCTGGGAATTCATATGCCTTGTGTCCGACACCTTGACACTTGTAACAGATTATGCCTAGTATGTCAGCTCCTTTCCTATCGGATGGACCACTTCGACCATACGCACCTTGAACGCGGTTCTCACAACCATCGCGTCGGTTCTCTTGCGTTTTCTCCCTTGTTGATGTCCCTTCCATCCGTCGATTCTCTTCAACAGATTCCTTCCTGTATCCACTACTTTAGCCTTTTGCGGAAACAGTATTCACACCCCGACCAATCATCCTTCCTCTAGTCACTGCATACTTCCTTGATAGTTTCTCTTCTTCCTTCAGAGCTAACTGGTAGGCTTCACCGACTGCTCTGAATCTTGACATGCTCAATTCATCCTGAATGGCATATTTCAATCCGTTCAAGTATCTAGCGACAGCTTCTTCTCCTTCGTCATTTTGTCCCAATATAGACAGTCTGTAGAACTCTTTTGTGTATTCTTCATGGTCATCTCTTTTTGTCGAAAGTTCTGCAACTTCCAGAACAAGGAAATCACATAGTCATTCAGCAAGAACTTCCCTTTCAGCTTGGCGACCATCCTATCGCAAGACTTGATTTTCTCCTTGACCTTCTTGACTCTATCAGCTTGCACATTGTCCCACCACAATGTGGCATGACCCTTCAACCTCAGACATGCAGTCTTAACCCGTTTAGGATCCTCGATCTGCTCTATGTTGAAGTATTTCTCCATCTCTCTGAACCAATCAATCAAATCTTCTAGATCCAGACTTCCTGAGTAGGTACGTATGTCTATCTTCATCTGACCTCTCATATCTATCAGAATTTTGATCAGTTTGTCTTCTGGTTATTCTCCTGTTGCTTCCTGTGCTTCCACTTATTCGACCTCCTCATCGCTCTAGTCTAACACATCAGGAATACAACCATGCCTTTGGATTTCTTTAATCGATGCGAATTCATTAGTCAAATTTCGCATTGTTCAGACGCACTCGTCGAACATCTCACGATCAACTGTGACTGTTGCGCCACGCGGTCTTCATCCTCTACCTCATACATTAACTCCTCAGTGAGCCATTTTCAACCTCGACTGAAACTTCCACTTTGTCCAATCACAACTGAACACACAAGTCGTGTACAACTCTATCCAATCACAGTTGGAGATATTCAATGCAGTTTCTCACTGGATTCACTTCCAATGTTGATACCACTCGACCTAGTCAGGTTGATATCACCACCTTCCTGCTCGCAGGATTATTTTACTCTACAGGATTCTCCCTCTCTGATACCACTTGACGCAAGGCAAGTTGGTATCACCTTCCTTCTCCTCACAAGATTCTCTTTCCACTCTGATACCACTTGACGCAAGTTTCCTTCGCAAAGGGTCTTGCTTAATGATTACACACAATGTAGACACGTTCACATAAACAAGATGTAAACAGGATGTCAGAAGCTGGCATATATTACTTCTACCGAAACGGTTACAATGAAAACTACAAGAAATGTAAACAACTAACTATTGTCAGCCTCAGCATATTACAATACAAAAGTAACTATGTGTTATCCCAATGTGTCGACCTTCACCCTCTCCTAGTTCACTGTGGAACTCTAAGCTATGTCTCCATCTTCCCTGCCTCATAGATGTGTGACTTTCTTCTCCAATCTACCAATATTCCCCTCAGCTCTTCTTATTCTGCGTCCAAGTTATCCGACTGATCCAAACTTTCTTTCCTTCTACTCCATTGCTGTTGATGTTCCCGAGTTCACCCCGACCCCCGATACATGCTTCCTCTGTCCACCGACCTCATTGATCCTGTAGACCTGGAACTATCAGTGCCTCTACCATTCTGCAGAATGTTTGCTTGTGTTGACATCTGTCACAATCCCAACTACCTACAATAACTGCCAGTAACTTCCTTTGCAACCCTGAACAGCTGCCAAGTACTCTCCTTGACTTCCTGCGTGTTTTTCTGATGTTGCTATAGTAGTCAGTCATGTCTCTACTTCGAGCATAGTGTCCTTCGTCAATCTTCATCACTCTGCGCTTAGTATTTTCCAGTCCTCCCCGTCCTCCTCACTTGGCTCATTCTCAAACCTGTCAGAGTCGCAGTTCGACAAGATGTCGACCCTCGACGTCTCCGCTACAACTCTGTCGTCTGTCGACTTTGAACATGTCGACTCTCGACCTGCTTCTGCTTGACTTATTGACTTCAACAACCAATCTTCTCTTCCACACCAGTGGTCATTGGCACTCCCTTTGGTAGGCCCTCCTTATGTCGATCAATTTCGACTACTCTGCCTAGGCCCCGATGCTCCTGCATCACATGAGTAGCATCATGTACATACGTTTTCAAAATAGAAATATGAAATACATTATGTATTTTAATACTTGGTGGCAAATCCAACTGATAAGCCATTGGTCCAACTCTTCATAATATTTCAAATGGTCCACAATACCTGGGTGCTAATTTAGCACAACTCCCCATCTTAAATGAGCTTTTTCTAGGTTTTACCTTGACAAAAATATGCTCACCTACTTGGAATTCTTTCTGAGTTATTTTTAGATCTGCATGACTCTTTTTTTCTGTCTTGTGCAATTTTCAGATTACTTTGTACTTTCTTCATTGTTAGTTCCATCTCTTTCAACAATTCAAGTCCTAACATCAATCTATCAACTAGACTACTCCATGAGATGGGAGTATTACACTTTCTACCATACAGAATTTCAAAAGGACTAAGTTTAGCTAAAGCTTGATAGTGATTGTTATAAGCAAATTCAACTAAGTGCAAATATTCTTCCCACTTGTTTGGCTGATCTTTAACATACATTCTTAACATATCCTCTAGAACTTGATTTACTCTTTCAGTTTGTCCATCCATTTGCGGATGAAAAGACGTGTTGAATATTAATTTAGTATCCAAACCTTTAAACAATGATTTCCATAAATTACCAGTAAATTTAGAATCTCAATCAGAAATTATTACCTTAGGAATTCCATGCAAACGAAAAAATTGCTTCACAAACATATTAGCAATATTAGCATCCTTAAAAGTAGTTTTGACAGGTATAAAATGAGCTACCTTGCTAAGCTTATCTACTACTACCATTATTGAATCATTTTGCTTTTTATTTTTAGGCAATCCAGTTATAAAATCAATGTTGATAATTTCCCACTTCCAATCTAGAATTGGTAATGGCTATAATAAACCAGTTGGGTGTTGATGCTCAGCTTTAACTTGTTGACATTCAATACACTTAGCTATGTATTCAGCCACCTCATTCTTCATGTTTGTCCAAAAGTAATATTTTCTTAACATCGTTATCATCTTCTGGTAACTAGGATGTCCTGAATAAGGACTTTTATGTACTTCATTTAAAATCATCAAATTAATTTCTGGTCCATTTGGTACATACAGTCTATTTTTATACAGCATTAAACCCTTTTCATTTAAACTATAATCTGTTATTAAATTTTCAAATGTATTTTCTGCAACTCTTTCTTGCAATTCTTGATAATTTTTATCTAGTTTTATCCCTTCTTCAAACTGATTTTCCAAATCTGTTTTATAAGTACTGACTGCTGCCATAAAATTTAGTTTTGCATTTCTACTTAAGGCATCTTCCACCTTATTTTCTTTACCTTTTATATGTTTGATCTGGAAATCATATTTGCTAAGGAAATCTAACCACCGAGCTTGCCTTTCGTTTAGATTTTGTTGATCTAACCGATATTTTAGACCTTTATTATCTGTCATTAAGGACAATCTTCTACCGATTAGATGATGGCGCCACATCTTCAAAGCATGAATCATGACATCCAACTCTAAATCGTAGGTAGCGTAATTCTTTTCATGAATTTTTAGCTTTCTTGACTCATATGCTATTACATGACCTTCTTGTGTTAAGACTCTGCCAAGGCCATCATTGCATGCATCAGTGCATACAATAAAGTCCTCGTTTGGATTTGCAATTTTTAAGATAGGTGCAGTTAATAGTTCTTTTAACTTTTTACAACTTTCTTCACACTTTTGATCCCAAACAAATTTATTTCCCTTTTTCTATAAAGATGTTATGGGATTTGAGATGCTTGAAATCCTTCTATAAATTTTTGGTAGTAACCTGTGACCCCCATGAATGATCGCACATCTGTTACATCTTTAGGGACAAGCCATTCATTAATTGCTCTAATTTTATCCGGGTCAACCAAGATTCCATCCTTGGATATCACATGACCTAAATACTATATTTTATCTTTAAAAAAATCACACTTACTAAATTTAGCGTACATTTGATGTTCTCTTAAGACTTGTAATATTATTCGTAAGTGTTCATCATGTCGTTCCTCGGTATATGAATAGATTAAAATGCCGTCAATGAAAACAATTACAAATTTATCCAAATACTTATGTAAGAAATTATTTATTAGACACATCAAAACTGTTGGAGCGTCCGTTAGCCCAAAAGGCATAACTACAAATTCATAATGCTTGTAACAGGTTCTAAAAGGAGTTTTAAAAATATATTTGTCTTTAATGCTGACTTGATGATATCCATATCTCAAGTCTATTTTCAAAAATATCGTCACTCTTCGTACTTGATCAGATGGATCATCTATACGGGGAAACAAATATCTGTTTTTAATCGTCATTTTATTTAACTGATGATAATCTATGCATAAACACAAAGTACCGTCTTTCTTTTTAACGAAAATGACAGGTGCTCCCCAAGGAGACACACTTGGTCTTATGTAATTTTTATTTATTAACTCCTTTAACTGTAGTTTTAATTCATTAATCTCTAGGATATTCATCCGGTAAGGAGCTTTGGAGTTTGGTACTGCTCCTAGTACTAACTCAATGGTGAAATCCAATTCCCTTTTCGGAGGTAATCCTGGAATTTCTTCAGGGAATACATCTGAAAAGTCTCTTAGGATTGGTATATTTTCAAGTTTTAGTTTATCTTCTTTATTAGTGTGTTCATCATTTATTACATTTATAGCAATTACTTTACATCGTTTACGTACAACCTTTTTCATTTGCAATGCATAAATTTGTCTAACGGAAGCTTTTCTAGGTACTCATTTTACTACAACAGTTTGTCCTTTATCATTCAAGCATGTAAATGTCTTTTCGAAACAATTCAGAATTACTCTATTCTTTTCCAGCCAATCCATACCGATCAAAATGTCATAAGACCCTAACGGTAATCCATTAAATTTTACTTGGGTCTTAAACTGACTCATAAACAATTCACAATTTTCAACATAATTGACTATCTTTCTTTTGGCTCCTGTAGCTAATTGAACTAGCCAAGATTTTTCAAACTTTTCCAAATGTAATTTACAACTTTCTACTATACGAGGTGATACATAACTTAAACTAGCTCATGGGTCAATTAGAATAGAGATGGCTCTGTTATGTAGCATAGCTTCTATTTCGACCATTGAGGTTTGATGATCAGCCTGTCGATTCTTCAAGGATGCATTGATCCTGGGCATTTCCCTCGCTAAGTCACCAACAGTTCCCTCCTCTTGCACTGTATGAATGTTGATGACGTTTCTTTTCATGTTAAGACAATTTGTTGCATAATGTGGTCCTTGACATTCAAAGCATTTTACAAGTTCTTTTTGTTCATTATTTTTAGCAAAATTATTAGGCATGTCTCTGTTTCTTGTAGCTGTAAAATTCTGTGGTGTATTGCTTTTAAAATTATTTCCTTGAAAATTTCTTCTAGGGAAATTTAGCTTGTTATTTCCAACATTCCTATTAAATTTAAAAATTGTCCTTCTTTGTTCGAAATTACTTGGTCTATTAACCTTCCAACTAGGTACACTTTCTCTCTTTTTGTTCTGTTCATAACATAAGTTTTCCTTTCTCATAGCTTCCTCAAGAGTCTTGGGGTTGTCATACTCAATTCTGTCTTTGATATTAAAAGGTAAACAACTCAAAAATCTTTGTATTTTAGGCTTCTCGTCAACAATGTAAGGTACATGTCTTAATAGACTTAAGAGTTTACTACTTAATTCTTTCATGTTCATAGAACCTAGTTTTAAATCATAGAACTCTTTAGCTTTTTCTTCATAGTATTGTTCAGACAGAAATTTCTTCTTAAAGTATCTCTTAAAAGTACTCCAAGTTACATTCTTTTCTTTAATGCTTTTTAATCTTTTTATATCTTGCCACCATATATCTTCTTTCCCAATTAGATTATAAATGGTCATCTTACAACCATGATTCGGCTTCTTCTCCCTTTTCTATCTCACCGTTAAACATTGGGGGTTTTATCTTTTTAAACTCCCCTGAGATCTCTTCATAAGGATTGTATTTCCACTTTTTAGGACTGCAGTCACTTTTACTGCTGTCACCGGAATACTTATGTTTCCTTCTATGTGTTTTAACATTAGTTTCAGAAGAATAATTACTTTCATCCTTACAGAATTTTAACTTCTTACCTTTGTGTTGATAGGACATGGTTCGAGATTTAGATTTAGACTCTGTTCTTTTATATTTTGCCTCATTATGAAATTTATCTAGCAATATTTGATTTAGTTTTTCATGTTCCTTCAGAATTCTTTCATTTTCTTCCTTAACAGTTTTAATGTCAACCTTTAAATCCTTAACAATCCTAAGTAATTCGGATGAATTATCATTTAATTCCATGTATATATTTTCTTCATTAATACGTTCATGTTCATGATTATTTTGTTCATTATGATGGGATCCATCCTCGATAGATTCCTCTGGTCCTTCCATTACCTGTAAAATAGATTTTGAATGTTCTATACATAAACAATTTAAAACAAAAATCAGTAACTCTGTGTTTTCTATTTTATTGGAATGCGCAAGTTGAGCCATTTTCAGGCCTAGTGTTTGAACTTGTGCTCTGATACCACATGTAACACCTCCAAAATTTCCTCAAAAGTTAAAATTTTTTAATTAGCGTAAAAGATACTAATTCTGTAATTTTGTAAACATACTTACAATTATATTCATTTTTATGTTATCAACAATGGATTTTTCTTTTAGTCAAGTTACAAGCATGTTTAAATGTTTATCATATGAATCATAACTTTGATGCTAAATAGACCTTAGTTTTTACGTACAAATGTATTTACTTGTTTGCCAACAAACTTGTCATTTATTTACTATGTCCTAAGCAATGTAATTATAATGGATTTCTTAGTGTAATGATGCCGACAATTACATGTTATGTTCCAAAACATTTTAATGATTAATTTAATGATTACATTCTTTTTATTTTTAAGGGATAATCCTGTAACGCCCCTGGCTTACTTAGCTTCCACGAAGTTAACACATGTTGATACTTTTTTTGGGTTCCAGGTATGGGTACAAAAAATAATGCAAGGGAAGAAAATAGCCCAACTATAAGTTTTATAATGGTTAGAGCAAAGGAGATTAAACATTTACCCACTATAGAGTAGTGGTATCCTTCTAGAAACTCTTATGCAACTCAAGTGAAGGCGAATCTAGGGAAATAACCTAGATTATGGGTTTAAAGTTTAAGATCAAAATATGGAAATCATATTATTAGAACTATAGAAAAGAGGGTTTGAACATATAGATTGCTTGGAAATAGTTAAAGTCTAAAACGTTAACATAACTATAGCATTGGCATGAAAGATTTAGGTTGAAGTGATTTATAGCTACATGGATTTATTAGGCCATGTGAACTTTGGACAAATCGGCTCCTCAAAGGTGTAACCAGAAACCCTACCTTTGTATGGGTTTGTATTGGCATTATTTGCAAACGTTTGGTTTTGAGGATAGTCGAGCTCGTGGATAGCTCTCGACCACCATGACTGTGGAGAGTTCCACACAGTGCGAAACTTGGAAGGTTTTTCAGTGGCTTAAGGAAGCCATCCGGGTAGAGATGAAAATATGGTTAAGTTTTTGTGGCTATGGAAATCTTCCACGCAGAGTTAGTTTGAAGATAGAAGCTACCACTTCACAGAGGTAAGGTTCAGTCTCCACAATTTATTTTAATCACATTTTTAATTATTGTAATGAAATGAAATATAGTTTTTAATACATTACTTTTGAATGTTGTTGTGGCAGGGTTTTTACACAATGAGGACACTTCAGTTGTAGGGCGAAGGGTTTTGATAGAAGTGAAACCTCAATGCTAGGGTTGAAGCTGCCCTGGTAAGCCTCAGGTTGTCCTCAACTATCTTGTTCATTGTATGAGATATGGTCCTGCCTTAGTGTAGGGTTTGGTTGCTTTCGGTTGTAAAATTTAATGTTTCCAAGGTCATAAGACGATGGCAGTTTAGTTTCACTCTTCAAAGTTTTTAGGTTTTAGCATGAATACAAATATTGGAAGTCGTAATGGATAAACCATGCTTTCTTTCTGTAAGGTACTATTTTATGAATATGTTATTCAGGGTGTCTATGCGACTGTGATTTACGTTTATAATCATTTTGGAAAATGTGGATGAGTTTTGAAATGTTTAAGTCTGGGCAAAGCCCTAAATCTCACTACTTTATTTTATTTATAAAAGTTACGAATGTTGGCTCTGTTGCAAGAAATAAAGATTTAGTTTTCTTTATAAAAGTTGGTTGTCTAGCAGAGATCATTAGGCATTATCGTGCTCTGTGTAGAAGATATTAAAAGAAAATTTAGATGTTGAAAGGATAAGTAACATCAAAAGGGTTTATATTTTGTATGATGAAAGGGTTTATACCCAAACTAATTTCCGATGGCCCTTTTTGGCATTACTGTTTACTTAAATGGTTTACTATGGGACTTTGATTTGAATGCTCAAATCGCAGTCAGATCTATTCGAAATTTAAATATTAACCCTTGTAATAAGGAAGTCGATCTTGACGCGTCTTGAACCCTCGACTTAAAAAAATTCACCTGTAAATTTGTTTTGTTTGAGCTGATGGAAACTTAGTTTATGGGATTGGATCTCGTCCTATTCATTATTGTAATGTTAACCTTTTCTTTTGTTTCCTGTTCTAACAAGTTGAATATCTTTGATTTACAATATATTATAAAGGGTTTAAATCACCCTGTCGTTTTGTAATTTAATACTGGGATTGTTTGTATAATGAATATATATATATAGATAGATAGATAGATAGATAGATAGATATAGATATAATTTGGGAGGTAAGCTCTTACGAGTCTTGAACTCTTGACTTGTGATTTTAAACCTATCAATTTTTTTTGTTGATATTTAAATCCTGTTCCTATATAAATATATATATACCTCGTCCTTCATTCTTCTGACTATTTGATGCTTACCGATAGCAAATGTATTGTGAAATAGTTATGGAAAACCTGAAATGTAGCTTGTATTTGATTCAAGGTTCTTCTTGTGTATTCGATTCAAACTTATTTGGAGTTGTTGTTTATTAAGTTATGTGATTAGTTATGTGCCTAAGTAGATACATACTTTGTTGTTTGAATCTAAGATATTTGATTTAAGATGCTTCATTAATAATGTTACTGTAGATTGTAGTAGTGTATACTTTTAATTTTGGTTAATAACCCTGATAGGAATATTTTGTTTAAATTGAAAGATGGAATATTTACTTACTTGATATTACTACAGAAAATAGTATTGTTTAGTGGTAAGAACTGGGGCATTGACTTTATTATATAAGTTGTACTTGTTTAAATAATTTGACATATTGAACTATATTAAGTGACCTGTATAATAATATTTGTTCATTTGATTTCTAGGGTTTATCTGATATCTTTTTAATATTTAAGTTAGTTTATGCTTCATAAGTAAATATTGTAAAAGAAGAATTGTAAATTGTAAACATTCATAATTTTTATGTGTAATAATGCATCATTCAAATTATATATCTAATTCTGATATATATTAATAAATTCAGCATTCTAACAATCAAAATCAGAACATTTCTACTCTATCTACTTAAACATACTCTCTGTACTAGAGTACATCACTTCGGTGATAGGAAAAATACAGAGAGGATTTATTTTCATCGTTCTATAGTTTCTAAATTTTTATCATTCAATCATTTATGCAGAATAAACTTTATATTTCTATTTTCTAATGAAATTAATAACTAGCTTTCATACAGAAAAAACATCTAATACTTGTTGACTTGAAGATAGCATTTTACAAAAAAATATAGAGAGTAAGTCTAGAAAATAATAAGACATAAACAATGCAGAACCTGTTTAAAACTATGTAGGTGGGAAAACACCCAAAGAAGACCGTTCCTCCCAACCGTCTCCTGAAAGCAGCCTAGATTACTTGCTTTAGGACCCCCGAGCATGTTCACTGAACCACCAATATGAAGATATTGTGTAGAAGCATGTAACAATCTCTTTGTATCTCAGCAATCATGAATACTTTCATACAAACACTCTCTACAACTCAGCAGTATAAAACAGTCTTACACTACAACTCATTAGATAGCATTCCCCTCATCGAATCTCTTGTGTGATCAATGTTAATTTTTTGAGCATTAATTCAACATACTCTAGTATGTTTACTGAGAGAATAACATGTACAGCATATCAAGCATATCAATCACAACAAGCAATCACAAAGGCAATAGACACACAGAGTTTCCTTGGGGAAAACCAAGAAGGTGAAAAACCCCAATAACTTCCTCAGAGATAGATAGAACAATGATACAAAACCCAAGCATAAGAGATAGTCTCCTAGCAGCAGCTTCTCCTCCTCCACTAGTGCGCCACTCTCCAATGAGTGTATAAGTGAGAAGTGAAATGATCAAATAGAGTGCCTCCCGCACTCTATTTATACATGACTTGACTTGCTTAATAACCTTACTAGGTCAGCCTCAACTTAATCACATAACATAATGTTGATAAGGCCGACCCCCAATAGGGTGGTCTAATAACCCTTTAACCCACATGACTTATACAGGGCCGACCCCATCAAGGTGGTATAATAACCCATCAAGTATAAGTTACGACACTTACAATATAAATGACGACACTTCCCTATAGAGGAATAATAACATCTCTATAGGAATACAATATAAAAATGTGAAATACATTCCGAAGTTACGGATACATCAACGCTCCCTCTTAACTAGGAAGGTATTTCTCGACACAGATTTTCTAGCACAAGTCTTCTTCTTTGGATCATCATCACTGGATCATCGTCATCGAATCATCGTCACCGTCACTTCTATTGCTATCTCAATCAATATCAAATCTACTTGTCATAAGAATTTCTACAGAGCTAGCCCTTTTTCATGCTGGATGTAGGCTTTCCACCTGCAGGTCTTCATCATCTACAGAGCCAGCCCTATTTCATGCTGGATATATCACATCTACAGAGCCAGCCCTATTTCATGATGGATATATCACATCTACACAACCATCCCTTTTTCATGCTAGATGTAGGCCTAGCCTCCATGTAGGTCTTCATCATCTCTGCGAGCAAGCCATCAAGTAAGTACACCTCGGGACTGATTACACTGCCTCTTCAAAACTTGCAAGATCTCCTAGGACTGATTACACTGCCTCTGTAAAAACTGCAAGAGAATCTCAGGACCAATTATATGCCTCTGCAAAACCTGTGTACCGTACTGTCACCTCATCGTCTTCGGATCACCTCATAGTCCACAGAGCACAACCCAGATGCACATCACACAGCACTTACACTCACCAGCATGGGAAGAAACACTTCAACCATCCGTGAAAGGCTCAACACTTATATCTACGCCATGGGAAGACACACTTCAACCATGTGAGAATGGCACCGCACTTATATCCATAGCCATGGGAAGACACACTTCAACCATGATAGGAATGGAACAACACTTATATCGCAGCCATGGGAAGACACACTTCGACCATTCTCAAATGGCCCCAGCTCTTACATCAATGACCATGGGAAGACACACTTAAACCATGTCAGAATGGCCCCAGCCCTTATATCTCAACCATGGGAAGACACAATTCTACCATTCTAGAATGGCTAATGTGCATCTGTGTCTCCGGACTCATCACTTCCCCTTGGAAGGAATCTCGATCTAAAGTACACCAAGTCTCTCTCTAAAGTACTCAAACTTCACCCTAGCCAGCGGCTTGGTCAACACATCGGCTATCTTCTCATTTGTCGCAACATATAGGAGCTTCACTGCTCCTCTCTGCACCATATCCCTAATATAGTGATATTTGATCTCAATATGCTTCGACCTGTCATGGAACATCGGATTCTCAGATAGCTTCACACAACTCTAGTTGTCACAAAAGAAACCAGTAGCACCCAACGGGAGATCAAATAACTCAGACAGCAGCTTCCTCACCCATACTGCCTCACAACTAACCGAACAAGCTACAACATACTCTGCTTCAAATGTACTCAGTGCTATACAGGAATGCTTCCTGCTAAACCAAGAGATCATACCTGATCCCATACTGAAGCAACACCCAGAAGTGGTCTTCCTATCTGCAGCACTGCCTGGCCAATCTGAATCAACATAACCCTCCAAGTTAACCTTTTGATTTGCATCCTACTTGAGCCCATAATCAACTGTACCCTTCAGGTACCTCAGAATATGCTTTACAACAACCAGGTGAACACCTTTAGGATCCGTGAGGAACTAGCTCAATGTGTTCACCGCAGAGCAAATATTTGGTCTTGTGTTTTTCAGGTACATCAAGGACCCAATCATCTGATGATACACCGTGACATCAACCGGCTCAGATGAAGCATCACACAGAAGCTTCAGGTTCGATGCCATAGGTGTGGCCATGGCCTTATAGTCCATCATCCCGAACCTCTTCAGGATCTCTTCTGCATACTTCCCTTGTCCAAGGAAGATTCCATCTGTGCTCTGCCACACCTCCATACCTAGAAATTTGTGCATCATACCCAAGTCCTTCATCTCAAACTCAATAGCAAGATTCCTCTTCATATCGGCAATCAATCTATCCTCACCTGTAACAAACAGGTCATCAACATACAAAAGTAGTATCACTGGATTTCCTTCCTCAACCTTGTAGTAGAGGTTGGAGTCCGCTTTACTTTTAGTAAATCCCAAACTGGATAGGAAGCCATCTCTCCTTCTGTACCAGGTCCTGGGTGCCTGGTTCAAACCATAAAGGGATTTCTTCACTTTGCACACATGAGTCCCTCTGTCATGTGTCTCAAACCCGAGTGGCTGCTCCACATAGACTTTCCTCTTCGACTACACCATTCAAGAAAGATTTCTTGACATCCATCTGGTGTATCTTCCACTTCATCACTATAGCCAGAGCAAGTAATGTTCTGATGGAAGTGTACTTGGCTACAGGAGAAAAAATCACGAGCCACAACTTGGCCTTGTATTTCTCTATGCTACCATCTGCAACATGCTTGATCTTACAGATCCACTTGGAAGTTACAACAGACTTCCCTTCATGTCTTGGGACCACATCTCAAACATCATTCTTCATGATCGACTGGTACTCTTCGATCATTACTTCATCTGGGATCCTAGGAACTTCAGATTCTTCAATAGATAGCTTTTTTGCTGGAGTAAATGTTGTAGTCCTTCTTTTGTAGGTTATGGTATACGATCTTTCCTACAAGACAAGTTAAATTGCATGATTAGAAACATCTCATAGTTTTCAGAACAAATTCTTACACATAAAGAAATATGTCATATAGTCATGCAATTAATTTAGCCAATACTTCAATACAACATTTATCCATATCTCGTAACTTTCTAGATGCCTTCCAATCTCTACCAAAACATTGTTAAGAGTGTGCACAACTCCCAACATGTCAGCAAAGAGGTTTCATTCTAGATAAGTAGCAATGGAATGTTGTACAGTGCCATAGGCCACTTACCCATCATATGCATATTAGCAGTATATTGTTCATTAATGCAATTATTCTAATATGCATAATACACAACCTAAGTCTAGGAACACAAGCATATACATCATTGATCAATATTATTTAAACACAAGAAATGACAATTCAAATAGTTATCTTTGTTTCTTTGTTGGGTGGACCCCCTCTCAATCTTTGTTTCTTTGTAGGAACTACTGGAGTGTGCTCCCTATTGATCTTTGCTTCGTGGATTACCTATCCTTGAACTTATATCCATCCTCGATCACTATGCCTGCTTACTAGTCTCATCATTGTGTTACCCTCGATATCTCATACATAATCATACATTCATTAGTATACTCTCAATACTATCAAAACACAATAATCTTAAACATGTATAGCCATGATCATTTCAAACACAGATAATAAGCATTAGTATTCAAGGTTTATATAGGACTTTTTCTGGTTAGTCATATCATTAATCAAAGTGAGGAACATAATATGCTTAAACCCTAGATTACTCAAACTTATAACTTCATGAATAATCATTATCAATCATACAAAAGTATAGGATCCTTACATAGGGTAGGATTCTAACTTGATATAGGAAAAACACACCTGGTCATCATATTTGCTAGTTATATCTAGCAATGTTTTCTTGTTCTCCTCAATGACCTGTATAACTCATAAGTTAACCATTGTAGAACCAAATTATACATCTATGTGATCCATGGATATGGATGAGTCTTTGTCTTCATGTCACCATGGTCTTGATATAGGACTTTATTTGTACCTTCACGTTAGCGGATAACATTATCCTCATACAACACCACAGTGCATTAGTACAATCATAATACAATCATAAGTGTCATAGCCGTAATCAATGAATGTCTTCTATCATGCATTCATACTTTTACTAGGGTGATAATACAAGTCTAAAATTAAACAAGATTGTTACTAAACGCAATAACACAAAGACAATCATATTGTAAACTTAATCATGAACAGATTTCAAAAACATACCTGTAATTCATACCTATCAGATTGCTTGTCGTAGTTGTTGTTGTTGTTCCTTTTGTTCTTAGGACAATTTGAGGAAAAGTGTCCTCTCCTTGGTATGTGTTGCGAGAGCTTGATCTTCATTCCCCATCTTTTGAGCTATAATCTGAGCTTCTTCCTGTGAGCATTCTTCTCACAACCTGCTGAAAGAGATAAGTTTCTTCCTAGCACAAATTCCTTGGATGAAGGAATCCCATGACCTAGGAAGGCCATTAAGAGTGGTCATTACCGCTTCTCCATTCTCTATAGCTTCAAGTTGTTCTTTTATCTGGGAGACCCTTGAAGAGTAAGACTGCATGGTCTCCGCATTCTGGATCTAGATGTTCTAGAGTTGATTCCTCAATTTCATCTTCCGATTTATGTTCTTCCCTTCAAATAGCTTGGTCAAGGAATCAAACATCTCCTTATGTGTCCTTAGGGAAGACACATGGGGTATGAGATAGTCCTTAATAGAATCAGCAATGATTCTCTTGGCTTTGACCAAGTTCCTCTTCTATAAGGCCTTAGTCTCTTCTCCCTCTAGGACACGAACCCCTTCACTTATGTAGGTGTCCAACTCACTCTCTTCTAGAATTAACCCAATCCTATACTCCCATGCTCAGAAGTTATCAGCCCATTCAAGCTTATCCTCAAGCTTGGTGTGGTGAGACATCTTAAAGAGTACTTCAAATGGAAATAGAAAATATTTAGGTCTTACCACTTGATTTGCAGAAATATGGATCTGGAGCTGGATTAGGGTTTGTCAGAGAAACCCTAAAAATTCAAACTTTGAATTTCAAACTTATGAAAGGATAGAAAGATGCGCCTTGATGAGCTGATCAAGCTGGTATACTCGGAATTTGAAAACTGCAAAGTTTCACCCCTCAAATTTGCTTTTCAAACATTTGGATTCACTAGGGAGGACCCTGAATTAGGGTTTGATTTTCCCAGAGCTTCACCCATCCAAAAAGTTTGATCTTGGTCTCTAAACTTCAAGTTTTCTAAGGAGCGTCCAACCATGGTCTTAGATTTCAGAAATTCATGGTCTTTGCAAACACCCTGATTTTTGTCTTCACTAGAGAGGACCCCAAACTAGGGTTTGATTTTTCCAAAGCTTTACCCAACCAAAAAGTTCAATCCAAAGCTCTAAAATTCGATTTGTCCAAGGAGCTTCCAGCCATGGTCTCAGATTTCAGAACTTCCTATTTTTGTGGAAACCCTAATTTTTGGGGCCAAAAATGAAAGTGCCCAGAATTGAATTCTGATTGGACAGAAAGATGTGCCTTGCTGAGGAGATTCAATCTACCCTACTGTCTTTCCAAAATATATGGAGAGAAAACCAAAAACAAGAAGCCCTAGCTTCCGCAACTACACACTGTCTTCTTCTCAGGTTAGCTCTGATACCATGTTAATTTTTTTAGCATTAATTCAACATACTCTAGGATCTTTACTGAGAGAATAACATGTACATCATATCAAGCATATCAATCACAACAATCAATCACATGAGACAGTAGACACACATAGTTTCCTTGGGGAAAACCAAGAAGGTCAAAAACCCCAATAACTTCCTCAAAGATAGATAGAGCAATGATACAAAACCCAAGCATAAGAGATAGTCTCCTAGCAGCAGCTTCTCCTCCTCCACTAGTGCGCCACTCTCCAATGAGTGTATAAGTGAGAAGTGAAATGATCAAATAGAGTACCTCCCGCACTCTATTTTTAGATGACTTGACTTGCCTAATAACCTTACTAGGTCAGCCTCAACTTAATCACATAACATAATGCTGACAGGGCCAACCCCCAATAGGGTGGTCTAACAACCCTTTTACCCACATGACTTATCCAGGGCCGACCCCATCAAGGTGGTCTAATAATCCATCAAGTATAAGTTACGACACTTAGAATATAAATGACGACACTTCCATATAAAGGAATAATAACATCTCTATAGGAATACAATATACATATGTGAAATACATTCCGAAGTTACAAATACATCAACAATCAACATAGTAGTTTTCATCAAACATAAGGAAAAGTTGTGAGCCCCCTGCTCAATTCAATGGCTATATAGATCTTCCTAGGTATCTGGGCCAGTTAAATCATTTAATGAGCCACCTTCTCAGTTCCACCATCATTGGGAAACATGACCACATTTTTAGGGAAGTTGCCCCCTACAACAACTAGTAAGTGAGTGTAGATGCCGCCACTTGTCAATTTCCTTCTACACCAGTTTCATTCCTCCTACTGGGACAATGAACACTCTTCAACAGTCCTCTTTGGTTGAGTGTCTCCTATTTTAATTTATTTAAATAATAATAATATTCAATTAGAGTCATCCTTGACCATCCTTGGTCAATAACATAAAACTTTACAATACGTTTTAAAGTAATGTTTTTCCACAAACATAAAATGTTTCAAGTTCTAGGTAGGTTACACAAAGCCTCGAGCAAAAATAAAAAGACATATTCATCATATCATCCTAGATGATATGTCGTCACTACCTGGAGAAGGCATGGATGATAACTTTGATATGACTACAAATGGGGATCTATTGATCACCATCAAGAGCCCCATGATCAGTCTTTAGGTGATTCCTCAAAATAAACATTTGTAGATGAGGCTTCCATTTGGGAGCTAGTCAATGCAACTTTAGAAGAGCAATTTCATAATCATTGTGTAGTTAACAATCAGTCATATCAATTTTTGAATAATCCTAGCTATGATTCAATTCTTAATCAAGTCAATGTGGAAGAAGGAAAAGGTGAAAATAATCATCTTAAGTCTCACCTTTTAAAACCACGTCATCCTATAGATGGAATAAAATACCTCAATAATTACCAACCTTTAGGTATTTCATCTCATGAAAGTTTGGGGTCAGCTATTTTGAATCTGGGACATAATACATCTCATCACTCCTCCCTTCCACAACCATCATATGAATCTTATTTTTCTCTAGCATCATCAAATCATCATTTTTTGGTAAAATATTTCGATGATGAGTTATGCAAGTGCCAAGGTGCATCTGATAGTTGTGTAGTTGTGAATCAACATGATGAGAGTGATCAAAAATAAAATTCCTCTGAGCAATCCCTAGATATGGATTAATGTTGGGATGATAATTATCAAGAATCCTTAAGAAAACCGAACTATGGTTCATCTGATAACATAAGTATTTTTTATCATGATCTTTCAAATGAAGAGTGAATGAAAACAATCAAATAAAGACTCATCCATCTGAATTCAAATGTGACCCCATTCTTAATCTTCAACCAAGTCATGGCATTAATGATACTAATAATATTCAATTACAAAACTTATCTTCTCATGAAACTTTAAGGTTAATAATTACAAATCATATGGGGAAAAAAAAAATTCTCACTCCACCCTCCCATCCCCATTCCTTGAATATATCATCATGTTGAGTCACACCTCTCTGATCGAATTTCTAAGTGAATAAATCAACACGTTACAGAGAAGCTCTTGCAAAGCGTCTCTTGACTCTCTTTCACCATCTCTCATACATCTTGGGTAGGTGAATTTTACTTTTTAAAGTATCCATCCCTTTGACCTTTGGGTGGAGCAGGCCTGCAAAGGTGAGTCTCAACCTTGTCTTGAGTTCATTCTTGGACATCATAATTCCCTTATAGATCCCAATCAAGGAGATTGGACTGATGAAAACACCATCATTTAATCACTTGTTCATCAACCTATCCTTAACTTGGTCTATCATCAAATTCTGAGGAAGAAAGATTGACCCATTGAGAGAGTGGTCACATTGGATTTTCGATTTCACTAGCTAGATTAGAGTTGGTAGGATAAATAAGTTCACTTTTGAGCATTAGATTGTATTAGCTCTTATTTTCAAAATTTTGAGCATATTTTATTTTAGTTTGCTTAGTTTACATTTCATTTATGTTATTAGTTAGAATGTTTTGAGCACTTTTATTTTATTTATTTTAGTTATGCTTTTGTTTATTTTATATATATATCATGTACTGACGACGGGTCTGTGAGAGGGGTATAATTATTTTTTTGCAGTTATTTTGGTTGTTGATGGTTGCTGAGGAACAAATATTTTGTGGTTCTTAAGAACTCTCTCCCTCGGAGCACTTGTGCCCCATGGAGCCAGATGTTGTACCACAAGTTGTATGCAGGTGCTATGCTGCATTTTTTACAGAGCATATCAGAGCTGGATCATTTTTGTTGAGTAGGGAAGTGTTGTAGAGCATTGATGCCTTGATATTTTTGGGCTTGGGTATTGGCTTCCATTGATGTATATGTTTCCTATGATGGATCCTTGTACTTCAAATTTTGTATTAGATTCATTCTTATAGGATGTTATGTATGGAATGTATGATTTTTATTGACTGATTGACTAGTTGTAAATTTTATTTTACACTTGTGACACTTAGAAGTGGTCTTTGTATTATATACATATCATTATTTGGAATAGTCTCTAGAAAATTGCATGGATCACAACCTCTCCCTTGGTTCCATTTTTGGCCTTTCCACCTTCCACCCATTTCATCCTTTCCTATATAAAATCCCATTGATCTGGATATGACTAAGTGAATCAAGGACCTCCCCCTCTATGACCTCTTTATAAGGATGGTCTCCATGTTATCCACTAGTGTCTAAAATCTGATGTGTGTGACAAAAATCTCTGAAGTCTTAAGGATTCCTGTCGGATCACCACCAATGTTTGACTTTGAACCTAGAAGAGTTGGTCTTCCAAATCCTTATGATTATTGTAGGTTACCCCTGATGATTGACTATGTGCTTCATATTATCACCTTTTGACCGCATGTTCCTTTCCTGTCAGATTGCCACCGATGTTTGGTAATGATATAAGGTTGTCATACTTGCTAGAAGTGTACTCCCAATATTCAAAAAAATCTCTCCCATCCTTGAAATTGGTTGATGGTTGAAACATAGGTACTCCTTGAATTGAGAGGTTAAGCCTATTTTCTCTAATCAAGCATTACTATGGAAATTTCATCACACCTATGGATGGTGGTTGGAAACAGAAAAAAGGATATGCCATCACTGGTGCCTAGAAGGAATCAAGGCTAGTACCTTTCAGTAATTAACCAACTAAAGGATAACAAAGAAAGGAAGTGTTCCCAAAGGGAAATATCAGAAAGAAAGAAAAAGAGCTTAAAAAAATCTAAAGCAACAAAGTGAAAATGACATAAATATCTATGGAAATGAGAAATAAAGGGGGGGGTTATATTCAAAGTTGTATCATCTTTTAACACGTCATCCATTATGAGACATCCTACTACCTAGTGTTTTCCTTACTAATGAATGTCATAGATGCCCCTGATCTTCCCTTTTCTCCAAGAGTAACTCAAGTCCTCCATGACCAATATACCATTTTCCTAGCCTTTGATTTTTTTACCGTCCACTCCACCAAAGAGAATATTGATCTATGCAATGTTTCATGATGGTTAAATAGATATTGATATGCATATAAGACATTCACTGCATGCTTCATGTTTTTTTATGCTCTTATCATGTGAGGAGACTATGCATGGATTCAACAATGGTTTGCTTGTGTAAAGTAGAATTTGTAACATTATGTATCTTTCAATATTTATCATTATAAGTTATTTTTTATCCTCATTTAGGATTTGGATGAGTCCCTACACCATTGGACTTGATTGCAAAGTTTTGACCAAGAGTTGACTTTTTTACTTGGTCAACAAGACCAACCAACAATATGTATGCTTCATGATCCATATTTCATCATGCTAAAGCCATTGGAGGTCATTTGGACCCCTCCAAGTGTTATTTTCAACTTATTTTTTATTATTGGCTTTTATTATGAAATTTTCCTAAGTGTTAATGAAAAAAGCCTAAGGCCTAAGGTTGAAGATTAATTATTCGAAGCAGTCATCAATTGAAGAATTCGGATTGATTATAGTCATGTATTTGGTTTTTACTTCATATCATATCATCAAGGATCATCTTGAGGCACTTTGAAGGTGGTTTGAATATTGATTCTTCTACTTGAGAATTAATTAAAATAATTAACAACATTTTCCTAAGTCCAGAATTTAAAAATTCCTTAAGTTTAGCAGGAATTGATCAAATGAAAAAATATGGACAATTTGGAAAAAGTGGCAACTTGGGTCCTCATACAAATTTTTTCTAAGAAATATCCAAGTTTCAGAATAGTCATCCAGTATAGTATGTGGGCTCGACATGCATCCTCCTCCAAGGGGGGCTCACTTCTTCTACCAGGGGCGAATTTATGAATTGAGGATCATGAAAAAAATGTAAACATTGTAATAACTTGAAAAGATATGTAAGGGGGGGGGCCTAATGAACCCCCATTCTTCTTATACAAGAAACATGTGATCAAGTTGTAACTTATGGGCTCTATGAGGCAATTCAGCCCCCTCAAATTTCCAACAATTTTTTGCATAAAGAAATGTTGAGATTTATCTCAGCCCTCAATCATTTTGGATTAGGGTTGAGCCTCATCCTCTTTCTCTATAAGAGTAAATCAAGTTCATTGTACAAGGGGGAATTTTCCAACAATAAAATAACACAGTATTTTCCAATAATTCGTCGTGGCTTCTTGGTGATTTGTGACACTTTAGTTTTGTTATTTTGGCTCTTTCCTTCTCTTGTGGTTTGTATTCGTGATGTATTTCTTCATGCTGGAGGTGAAATCTTTCTAATTTAATTGAAGTAAAATTGAGATTGTGGTTTTTATATTCTATGTTTCGTTAGATAATAACAATTTTATGATAAATATATTAATCATTTTCTATAGATTGTTCTTCTTTAACTCTTCAAATCTAACTTGTTCAGTTGGGGCGAATTGTGTCAAATCTTCTTGATTATTGATTTTTCTTTCTTGGTAGGTTGGAACAAGTTTACCAAGGCACACTTCACTTGTGGAGGACTTCCAGATATTCTAACAATCCCCAATAGTTTTCCAAATCATTTGTTAATGGAATTGCATGCAGAGGTGTGAGTTGACTCCATCACCAAAGGACCAAGGCATTGGAACCAAGTTTTATTTCTTAGGACTTTATTAGTTATCTAAAAGTATTTGAAAAAAATTCTTAGTCTTGTTTGTTTTACAAACATTTTAGAACTACATTTGAATTTTGCATTTAGGAATCTAGTTCATTAAATATATGCATAAAAGAATAAAAAAAAATGAATTAGTATAGACCTTAGGAAAAACCCTTGGTTTCATTTAATGGTTGCATTGGCATGTAGGTGAATTTTTGTGGCTATTTGATGTATTTTCTTATTGTTGTTATCAACATTAACATTCATCCATATAAAAACTAGTACATAGAAAGCTAAATGTTGAGCCTCATTTACAAGAACTCAACACAAATTTACCTTATCCAGCCTCACACTGAAACTTAACTATGTGTTGGACACTCAGATCTCAACATTTCAACCATATTTAAGTGACATCAAAATTCAAACTTAGGCACATTTATATTGATGTCACATACCCTTCATTTCCAATCATTTAATATTAGGTGAGTATCCTTAACCATTTAGCCTAAGATTAATCCATTAGTGTCACTTTCTTTAAATCAACTTCTTAGTTTAATCTTGTCATATTGACAGTAGTGAGGAAACTTAAGTATTTGGAGTTACTTTTCATTTGTCTAACTCAGTACCCCTTAGCCTCCCCCCCAAGGATGCCATTTGTTAATTTGTAATTTCTTCCAAGCACCCTTGCTTCAACTAAATCAATCACACTATTACTTTGGGAAAGTTGGTTTTGATGGCAAGTACCTAGGAAATTTTGACTGGGGACACCTCCCATGTTTAGTCTAGATATTCCTTGGTGGACCTAGGATACCTAAAGAGAATGGACCCTACATGTATGACACTTTGGGGCAGAGTCCCAAGGTTCCACCAATCTGGCGATTGTTTAATCTCTACAAATATTAATATCGTCAAATTATGTGATAACAAGATGATAATCAACAAACAATCATTTATCAACATTGTCACCGAAAAGTTAGTGTTAAACCAAGTCTAGAACTCATGGCAATTTAACGATTGTTAAAATAGATGGTTGATTAATCCATATATATTTTTGCTTAAAAAACAAAGTCAAGTATATTTATTAGGTGAGATGTTTCTCGTAGATTTGGTGTTATATAGAGACACCATTTGATTTATCATAATCCATTGTTAAGATGTCCATGATTTTTTCTTGTGGACCTCTTTGCTATGCATTCTCATCATTTTCTCTATCTCTCTTAATGTCCGTGGATCTCTCTTTTGTGTGTTCATTGTTTTACTTTCCCTTTGAATTGTAGTTGATGGTAAATACGGATTCCTTGAGGATAAACCAATGTATATCCATCTTAACTTTAGATCTATCAAATGCTGAGAGGGATAAAATCTATAGATGTGCACATTATCTCTCAAGGTGCAAACCTTTTCTCTAGTTTTTGTACTCTAAAAACAGTTTGTACCTCTAGATATTTGTGTTAAATGTACAACATCATGAGTCATTCCCCAAGCCAATCTTGTTCAGCCACGATTGGACCTCATGTGTTGAGGTAGGGAGCTTGAGTTGGACTCGGGAACTTGGAGTAGATTCCTGAGTTGGAATCAAGAATGACTAACAGTTTAGTTGTAAAAGGTTATTCCTCGTGTGTTGAGGTGAATGCTTCGATGTATCAAAGTGATGATGTTATAAAGTCTTGTTGGATAAGGCTCAGGACTTATGTTTCAAGTCAGATTCTCATGTGGAATTCTGGTTATAGTAGGTACCCATGGGATGGACATCTAGTTATAGAGGTAGATGCTTTGCATGTTGAAGCATTAATGTTGTGTGATGTATTACTAACCATGCTCACCGATTGCTATTATGTCTCCTTTGGAGATTGGCCACCTCTAGAGTGAATTAATTTAGCATATGATCATTTGGTCCGAGAGTAATATAATATGATCATAGCATTTGACAAATCTTGTGAGTATAATAGGATATCATAGATAATTAAAGTTAACACATATTGACCATGTAGTAAAGATAAGAGATAAAGATAAATGCATAGATAAAAAGAGAATTCAAATTGCTCATGAGATGACTAAGTGAACTCCAATTGTTAAGATTCAGTTAAAGCCACAATGTATGCCTCAATTAAATTAGAGAAATCGAATTGATCACTACAGTGATGTTAACAAGAAAGAATAAATTAAAGAGAGTTAACTAAATGATAACAAAGAATATCTAGTTAACTAAGTGTTATTGCATGATGACACTTATGTTAAACTAAAATGCGACACTTGAGCTGCAACACTTGCATGATGACACTTAAGTTAGCCTCCTAACTAAGTGGGAAAGCTTTCAGTTAAGGCACTAGTTCATACTAAGAATCCATTCGGTGAGTTAATGCACTGCATGAGAAGTGGGGCACTCATATTCATGCAAGATCGACTCATCTAGATAGAGGGCGAGTTCATCATGAATTCATAAGATAAAAATAGAATCCAATGCATGTGAAGAATATATAAATATGTTATACATGATTGATGAATTCAATGTGAAGAGAATTATTTTCTCCCATGAAGGAAAGGCGCTTCTATTTGTGTAGGATAATTCTCCAAGAAGTCAATTCATAGCTTTTTCATGTGATGCACCATTACCCATGCAACCATTCGCTACATCTTTCATGGTAGTGATTCTTTCTTGTTATTAATGTGTTGGGCACATGGCAAGTTGATAAAGTTGATCTATATTCTCTATTGCTCAGTATTCTCTCTTATCTAACACTTGGTGTGCCGAATGAAATCTGCTATTTTGTAAAAGACATTCTCTTCTATCTATCATAATTATACTCTGAATATTTGTTGGGGTTTTTCATCCTCATTGTTTCGAGAGTTTTCCTCAGGGTACATCTTGTGTTATGGTTGCATGTGAATGAATGGTTCATTCATTCAAGTATTCAGTATTTCTGCACTTAAAGTTTTAAAGCGCAAATATCATCATATTTGCTCAAAAATTTAACATGGTATTAGAGCTCAGGGCATGAAGGAGCTAATATTTGTTAAGAAAAATTCAGCCTACGTAGATCCTGAGGAGTTGAGCACAATAATTGAGAGCCATGGAAACGATCTATGTTCGAATGGAAGACCATCTTGAGGGCACTTCGAATTTCAACACTTGGAAGGAGAGGGTGTTGATCTTTGATGAACATGAATTGGATAGCTATGTATCCACTGTGGTGGATGAGCCTACATCTAATGCAGGGCGCATAAATTTCAATAAGAACTAAGCTAAATCCAAACAGCTAGTCTATGATTCGGTAAAGGACAATTTGATGTCTGTGATCACTTTGTTGAAGACTACAAAGGATCATTTTGAAAAACCTATATGAGATGAAGGCCCCGATTCAAAAGAGGGAATTGAATAATAAGCTTCAAAACCTAAATGTGGATAAGAATGATAAAGTGGCCTCCTTATTCACCAAGATATCTCAAGTAAGAGATCAACTTGCTAGTATTGGAGTAGTGGTGGATGAAGATGATCTTCTCCAAACCGCTATTGATGGTCTCCCATCCTCCTGGGAGACATTCTTGGCTGCAGTAAATGGCCAAGAGGTACAACCTAAATTTGAAAGGTTGTGGCATGACTGCCTCCAAGAGGAGGGGCGAATATAGAGCAAGTCAATGTGCATCAAAGAAGAAAATATTTCCCTCACGGAAAGGATGAAGAAAGGAAAGAAGAACTTTTCTTAAAAGAATTTTTCCCATTCGAAGAAGAAGGTTTACAACAAGTACTTTGACAGGTCGAAGTTTAGATGCTAAAAATGTGACAAGAAGGGCCATTATGCAAGGGAGTGCAAAGCAAATAAAAAGGGAAAAGGAAGGTTTCATGCTTCTACCGCTATAGAAGATGAAACTACTAAGAAGAATGCACCTCAAGAAAATGAGACAACAAGGGAGTATAACCTAGTCTTGCCACTTTTTGGATCCATCATCACAAGTGAATACACATGGCTGGTTGGTAGTGGCACATCCAAACATATGACTGGTTATAAGACCGCCATCACCAATCTCAAGGATATAAATTTTGCATGCAAGGTAGAGTTGCGAGACAACACAACCTATTCAATCCAAGGAGTTGGATCCACCTCCTTCCAACTGAGTTCAGGAGATATTTACATGTGGAGGAAATTATTTATGTTCGATGCTTGAAGAAGAACCTCCTGTCAATTTTGATTCTTGAATATAAGGGATTCTAATTTATCTTCATGGATAATCAAGCACTATTATGGCCGAAGAAAAAAGACTTGAAATATGTTGCGGTGACTGGAGTTAGAGAGAGAGCTCTCTACAAAGTACCTGGGAAGTACATTCAAGCTATGGTTCACAACACTATTAGTCCATGCGAGCTATGGCACAGGAGGCTTGGTCACCTCCACTACAAAGAGCTACCATGATTACAACAAATGGTAAAATGTATGTTCGTATTTGATTTTGAGAATGATAGTGTATGTAGGGGTTGTGCACTTGGGAAGAATGTTAAAAAGAGTTTCTCCATCAGTACTACTAGATATAAAGGTATTTTAGATTTAATACATTCTGATGTATGTCATCCCATTTCATCCCCTTCCTTGAGTGGCTATTTATATTATATATTGTTTATAGATGAATTCTCTAGAAAGTCATGGATTTATTTCCTAAAGACTAAGAGAGAAACCTTTAACAAGTTTCAGGAATTCAAAGCCCTAGTTGAGAATCAGACAGGAAATCACATATGTGCTTTGATATATGACAATGGAGATGAATTTTATTCACGTGCATTTAAGGAGTTCTGTAGAGATGCAGGAATTTGTAGACAGTTAACTGTACCTTACAACCCTCAACAAAATGGAAGTGTTGAAAGGAAGAATAGAACCATATGTGAGGATGCAAAATCCATGATGCATGATCAAGACCTGTCTACCTCATTATGGGAAGAGATCACCAGTACAACAATACATATCCAAAATATAATTCCTCATGCCATTCTGGATGAGAAGACACCTGGAGAAGTGTTCACTGGGGAAAATCCAGATATTTCACACATGAGGATATTTGGGAGTCCTGTATATATTCATGTGCCGAAATAAAAGAGGACAAAGATGGATCCATCAGGAAATAAGGGAACCTTTGTTGGTTATAGTGTATTATCCAAATCCTACAAAATATATGTTCTAGGTGAAAGACACATTGAGGTCATCTGAGATGTGATCTTCCATGAAGAGGCATCATTCAAGTGATCGAAAGAGATTTAGTATGATACAGACATAGAGGAGCATGAGACTCTTATGATGGAGTATATAGATACTGATTCTCACCATTCAGATGTTCAGAGGGAGAATCCAACAAATTTCTCCGATTCGCTAGCTCCTGATGAACCAATAGAACTGGTTGATGAACCTCCTGCCAAGAGGAGGTCTGCATGGTGTCAGGATATACTAAAAGATGCAAATAGGCATGGAGCACCATTAAGCTCTCCAAGAGAGTAAAATAAACCTAACATACATTCAAGGTATGTTGCACAGATGAGTCACATCAGTGATTCAGAGCCTTCCACCTATGAAGAAGCTACAAAGAAATAAGTATGGAAAGATACAATGGTAGAGGAATACATGTCTCTTATCAATAATTATGTTTGGGAAGTTTTTCCTAAACCTAAAGGGAAGTCCATAGTTACTTCCGGATGGATTTACAAGATTAAGCATGTTGTTGATGGCAGTATTGAAAAGTATAAATCCATATTTGTTGCTCGAGCTTTCTCTCAGAAAGAATTCATAGACTATGAGGATACATTCATTCCTATGTCCAGGTACACCACTATTCGAGCTGTGATCTCACTTGCATCTATTCTAGGATGGAAACTTCACCATATGGATGTGAAGACAACCTTCCTCAATGTTGAGGTTGAGGAAGAGGTTTACATTCAACAGCCTGAGGGGTTTTTTGTTCATAGGAAGGAGTCCCATGTGTGCAAATTGAAAAAATCCTTGTATGGGCTTAAGCAAGATCCTAGAGATTATTATTCAAGAATTGAGAGCTATCTTCAGAGACTGGGATTCTCTAAGAAAGAAGCTTATCCAAATTTGTACTTCAAAGTAGTGAAGAACCAACCACTAATATTGGTTTTATATGTTGATGATTTGTTCCTTAATGGAGAGGAACAACTGATTGCTTGGTGCAAGAGGCAACTCAATTCCGATTTCAAGATGAAAGACTTAGGTCTTAAGCACTACTTTCTTGGTCTTGATATTTGGAAAAGAAAATATAAGATGTTTCTTTCTCAAGGGAAGTACACTATTGATATATTGTGCATGTTTGACATGATGGACTGCAAATCCATGAGTACTCCGATGGTTTCCAATTTGATGAAAATACATGAGTTAGATTCTGGATCAAATCCAGTGAACTCCACTTTGTATAGATAGCTTATTGGTTCGTTGATGTACTTGATACAATCAAGACTAGATATATGTTATGCTGTGATTATTATGAGTTATTTTATGTATGATATGAGACGTAGACACTGGGTTGCTACTAATAATGTGCTTAGGTCTCTTCGAGGTACGATTGCTTATGGACTCAGATATGACTCCAGTGGAGGGATGTTGTTACTTGGTTATACTGACTTTGATTGGGATGGTAGAATTGTGGACCGAAAGAGTACATCCGGTTATTTTTTTAGCTTGGGTTCTACTATGATCTCTTGGTCTAGCAGGAAGAAGGGCTTTGTATCCCAGAGTACTACAAAAGCAGATTATATTGCTACTAGTACTGCCTGTCAAGAAGTAGTGTGTCTTAGGAAGCTACTTGCTAGGTTGTTCGGTGAGAATATTGAGTCTATAATCATTCGTGTAACAATTAAAGATGCATCAAGCTCTCCGAAAACCCTGTGTTTCATGTTAAGTCGAAGCACATTGAAATGAAGTATCACTTAATCAGAGACATGGTCTAGAAAGGTATAGTGAAACTTCAATACATTGATACTGATGAGCAGATTGTAAATGTGTTAACAAATACTCTATCAGTGACGAAGTTCAGGTACTTCTGAGACAAGCTTGGTATGATACATAATTCATCCCTCACTAAGAGGGAGTGTTAAATGTACAACATCATGGGTCATTCATCTCCAATCCAGTCTTGTGCAACCAGGATTGGGCCTCATGTGTTGAGATAGGGATCTTGAGTTGGACTAGGGAACTTGGAGTAGATTCTTGAGTTGCACTCAAGAATGACTAAGCCTTCAGTTGTAAAAGGTTATTCCTCATTTGTTGAGGTGAATGATTTGATGTATCAAAGTGATGATGTTGTAAAGTCTTGTGGAAAAGGATCATCTCTTGTGTGTTAAGTCAGATTCTCACGTGGACCTCCAGTTATAGTAGGTACACATGGGGTGGACCTCTAGTTATAGAGGTAGCTTCTTTGCATGTTGAAGCATTAATGTTGTGTGATGTATTACTAACCATGGTCACCGATTGTTGTTAAGTCTCCTTTATAGATTGGTCACCTATAGAGTGAATTAATTTAGCATATGATCATTTGGTCCAAGAGTAATATAATATGATCATAGAATTTGACAAATCTTCTGAGTATAATATGATATGATAGATAATTAAAGTTAACACATATTGACCATGTAGTAAAGATAAGAGATAAATAGAAATGCATAGAGAAAAAGAGAATTTGAATTTCTCATGAGATGACTAAGTCAACTTGAATTGTTAAGCTTTAGTTAAAGCCACAATGTATTCCTTGGTTAAATTAGAGAACTCGAATTGATCACTGTAGTAATGTTAACAAGAAAGAATCAATTAAAGAGAGTTAGCTAAGTGATAACAAAGAAGATCTAGTTAACTAAATGCTATTGCATGACGACAATTATGTTAAACTAAAAGATGACACGCATGTTAAACTAAAATATGACACTTTAGTTAGCCACCTAACTAAGTGGAAAATATTTCAGTTAAGGTGTGAGTTAATCCTAAGACTCGGTTCAGTGAGTTAATGCACTGCATGACAAGTGGGGCGCTCTTCTTCATGCAAAATTGATTCATCCAGATAGAGGGTGAGTTCATCATGAAGTCAGAAGATAAAGATAGAAGCCAATGCATGTGAAGAATATATAAATATGTTATATAGGATTAATGAATTCAATGTGAAGCAAATTCTCTTCTCCCTTGAAGGCAAGGTGCTTCTATTTGTGCAATGTAATTCTCCAAGAAGGCAATTCGCATTTTTTGCATGTGATGCACCATTACCCATGCAACCATTCGCTACAGCTTCCATGACAGTGATTCTTGGTTTTTATTAATGTGCTGAGAACATGGCAAGTTGATACAATTGATCTTTATTCTCTATTGCTCAATATTCTCTTTTATGTAGAACCTGGGGTGTCGAAATCAATCTGTTATTTTGTAAAATACATTCTCTAGTATCCATCATAATTATACTCTGAATATTTGTTGGGGTTTTTCATCCTCATCATTTTTAGGGTTTTTCCCAGGGAACATATTGTGTTATGGTTGAATGTTTCATGTGATTGAATGGTTCATTGATTCAAGTATTCAATATTTCTTCACTTAAAGTTTTAAAGTTCAAAGCTCATCATATTTGCTCAAAAATTTAACAATTTGATCCCTCTCAGCACATGATAGATCTAGAGTTAAGATGGATATATCATTGTTGGTTTATCTACTTTATTCTATTTGATTTCAATACATAATAATATATTATTGGTTTATTGTATTTGTTGGTTTATTGTTTTTTGTTTCATACATAAAATAATTACTATTGTCCACAGGTATGGTGTTTGTGGTCTATGTAGGCTAGTTAAGATGTTTGTGCTCTCAATTCAAAACTAGTTATACCAATTTACAAAATAGTATGTTTAGCATGAGATTTCAGGAGGAAGTTAATCCCACGAAATTCACTTATATTGAGAAACAAACCACAAAAATGTTTTAACCATTAATAACTTTGTTTACTTTCAATTATACATATAGAAAGAGTGGTCCTAATGGTTAAGAAAATGTCTTTCCTTCTAGGAGTTCATACGTTCAAATCCGAAGTGAGGTAGGTATGTATACCTTTGTATACTTTAACAATCAATTCACTGCATGTAGGGGGGGTTGTCCTACAAAAAAGGGGGTTTCATACACCAAAATTTGGTGTCTAGCCAGGTTGTGACCTTAAAATTAGATTATTATTAATGTCATTATTATTATTATTATTATATTGGCTTTTTACACAATTTGTACTGAAATATATTATATAAGGTCGACATTGAAATTTGTTTTAACTATTAATATTTTTTTAAGTCCCACATGTTAGCGCTAAATTGATCTCAAAAGGAATTACACATCTCCTTCATACTAGGATGTAGAAATCACATCTCGACACAACAATGAGTAACTCTATATAGTGAAGTTAAATTCAAATGAATTTGGAGGTTGAGACATCATAAATTTTAAGTATAAATGTAGAATATGTATGCACTACATTAAACATGATTTATGGATCTTATGAGGATGCCTTTAGTTGTTAGGGTTAACCTTGAATCGAGATTGAGTCAAAGTTGGTTAGCTCTAGCACATGTTTTTGGGCACATGGTTTGTTGTAGCCCATGGTATTGCCCCATGGTATTGCATGTAAGGAAGCCTTTATAAGGATTGAGGAGGCTCAATTGTAAAGTGGCCTGGAGGTGAGCGGGTGAGCTCACTTGGTCCAGATGGCTGGTTTTGTCTATGTAATGAAGATCTTCATTGAGCGTTGGTTTTCCCCGTATGGGGTTTCCATGGTAAATTATTTGTCTATTATATGCTTGTTATTTTGTTTATTTCTCTTGCAAGTAATTATGTATGCTCGTATAAACCTAACAAGTGGTATCAGAGCCATGGTGTTTGGAGTCCCATCTGGTGAACATAAGGGGGGTCCGGGGGCCTCGTGGAGGCCCCTGGACGCCTGAAGGTTCATGGGGGTTTGGGGGCGGGATCCACCGAGAAAAAAAAATTTAGCCCGTTTGTTTTAATTTGGCGATGTGAAGAAAGTCCAAGTGAAGAGAAATTTGAAGACCAGTTCTTCGTGAAGAATATCACTGGTGAAAGTCATGAGAAGGCCCTTGTTTGGAAGAACTACAGAAAGCCATCGTAGATCAGAGCTCAGGTCACAAGTGAAGAGTAGAAAGTTGCATAGAACAAGAGGAACCATCGAGAACTGGAGCAACCACCGAGAGGATAGCCTGAAGTCTGCAAAGCCGACTGGTGGAGATCCGCTGCCCGAGAGAGCTGTCATTGAGCTTGCTGGGAGAAGGAGTCACCGCTCATGGAGGAGTTCATGAAGGTTGTATAATAGTGGAGGAGGTCGCCCAGAGGAGAAACCAGGGAGCCACCATTGGGAACCCACGTTCCAGACAGAAGAGGTGCTCCACGTGTATTAAAGCCTGTGGAGAGAAATACCATATTATGGAGTCACTACATTGTAGTCGCAAGGATTCAAGCGGGGCCACAGAGAGCATCCCCATCTGCATGAAAGAGAGGGCATGTTGTTCATGAGAAGACACATCCAAGAAAAGAAGAAGGCGATTGCTTTGATCTATGGTTCCTAGGCCCGAAACCCTAGCTTTCCTACATTTTTGTGAAGTCTGATCATTCAAATCCAGAAAGGAGAAAATGCCTGTCGGTTTGCTGCAAGAGACAAATTTGTTTTGAGATTTGTTGAGGGCCACAAAGATCATGGAAAACGTGGAATTTTGGGTGGCTTCTTGTGTTTTGGTGGAGGTTGCCAGACATTAAGAGAAATAAGAGCTCACACCCATCTCAAAGATCAACGGAATGAAGGAACAATGATCCATTAGATACTGGATCTGGGTGTAGATGCCACAATGCATAGCTAGTGTACACAAATCTGTATTATGCGGATGTGAGGCTATGAGATCAATGTTTGGAGTAAGTGAAGGCAACATTGCACTTGAGAAATGGTGAGAGAACTATTGGCGGTAGGAAATTTTTTGAAGCATGTGCATGTGAAGCCACGATGAAGGGTAGCTATTGGAGTAAGCACTCACGAGCACAAGTGGTGACAAGGAGAGACGATCCACAAAGAGACAATAAATGGTTTCATGTGGAAGATGTTGGTGGACAGAACTGATATATCGCAGACTCCATCATTGAAAAGTGATTCTCACATCGTTCTGTGGGGGCATTGAGAAACGACGTGTCCACATGAGATAATGGTGGTGGTATGTTAGAGCAGGGTTCCCCATGGATGAGTCACCTACGGCATTGGAAAAAGTGATGAATATGGAGGAACTAGACCAACTAAAATGAGCAAGTGGATGAGCAAGGAAGTGAGCATGGAAAGCGAGAGGATGAAGCAATGGATGGTGATGTTGTAGTCACCATGAAGACACATGAAAAAAAAAAAAAAATGGAGTAGTTTGCATATAAAAGGGCATATGGTTGTAATACCTAGTAAGGCATGCATACCCCTGGTAACTCAGGGGTAAAGTCAGGAGAAAGACCTAGGTGATAGGGGGGTGTATGTCAGATTCCTTGGTTAAAGCTTTGAGGGGGGGTTGGTGATTACTCCAAGTCAAGTTTAAAGGGGGGATTGTTAGGGTTAACCTTGACTCGAGATTGAGTCAAAGTTGGTTAGGTCTAGCACATGTTTTTGGGCACATGGTTTGTTGTAGCCCATGGTATTTACCCATGGTATTGCATGTGAGGAATCCTTTATAAGGCTTGAGGAGGCTCCATTGTAAAATGGCCTAGAGGTGAGCGAGTGAGCTCACTTGGTCCGGGTGGCCAGTTTTGGCCATGTAATGAAGATCTTCATTGGGTGCTGGTTTTCCCCGTATGGAATTTCCATGGTAAATTATGTGTCTATTATATGCTTTTTATTTTGTTTATTTCTCTCACAAGTAATTATGTATGCTCGTATAAACCTAACATTAGTTTTATCGTTGCACTGTAGAACTTAGTTTTTATAATTATCTTCTCTAATATCATCTACACTTATCGTGGATTATCCCATGAGATTAGGTATTATATATGGATATTGTTTTGGTATTTGTTATGAATCCTAACCTTAACTCTTGAATAAATCTAGGAAACTAAATATGCCATAGGCGTAATCAAGTAAAATTTAGTATCTTGAAATTGAAGTTATAACTGGATCAAATGCCATATGGAGCATGATTTAATGGCCTTGAATAAGGATTCATATTAAAACGTAATCGAATTTGTGCATTCTTAATGCATCAAATGATAGCGACCATAAATATCGAAATTGAGTTGGACCCACTTATCAGGTGGCCCCATGAGATGTAGGAATTCAAAATAGGCCACCCTATAGTGGTTTCCTACGCTAGCCTCAACACTAGTGATCAAGTAAAACCAGTCTTATTTCCCATCATCATAATGAGGCATCTTTCCTTTAAAAATATGTACTTCACATAATGAAGGATTTTTTTGGATACAGATATTGTGTGCATTAGTTTTGGCGAAGATTCTTTTGTTGCAACAAAATCACATATGTAGTTTCACCAGAAATGAAATGTATACAATTATTTACTTCTCAATCAGAATAACTTTAAATCTACATTGGATTGGGTTTGTAGGCATCATTTACACATCATTATAGTTGAAGAAAGAACCATTGAAATAATTAAGGAAGACTTTATCTTGGGAAGTGATTGAAGAAGGAGAATCTCTATAGAACTTGTTAATATCGAACGAATTTGATTGGTGGTGGAGAAAAATAAGTCAAGACACCTTTCAAATCTAGAACTTTTATGTGGCTATTCCTATAAAGGAAAGCATTGACCCAATAATTCCTTTAGGAAGGTGAGAATAAGGGCCTTGGTATTACATCTTGTGTAAAATATATGATGAAAACATTATCATTTATTGCTTCACTATGACTTTGGTCAAGATATGTGGAATAAGGAATCTTTGTTGGGGCGTGTGACAAAATGGTTTGATTATCGAGCTCTCAAACAATATAGAAATACTCTCTTGAACATTTGTTGCACTATCTGGTTAGCAAGGAATGGAAGTAGTTTTAAAGATAAGGAGACACCTCCTTTTCATGTTCAATATCAAATAAATTTTTTAGTTGAAGGAATTAAGCTTGCTTGAAGGATAAAATGACTAGGACATGTGGGTAACTTGGAGGTGGACAAGTCCCAACCATGGGTTGTGTTTATGGTGCATGTCAAGGAAGTACTAGACTATGTGGTGTTGGAGGTGTGATTTACTTCCCTAATTATTGATCACAATATATCCTTTAGTGTTGGATTAGGGAAGTGCAATAATAATATGTCAAAGTAGAAGGCCCTAGCAATGTTATTAAGACTGGTTATGGAAAATGGTATCACTCATATGTAGGTGACAAGGGATTTGAAATTGTTCGTAAATTGTGCAACTAGAACCACAGGTATTCCAAACCTCATTATGATACCTTTGTTTGACCAAGTCAAGACATTGGAATTTGTGTTTTCAATTATCTCTTATGCACACATTTATAGGGAGCTCACGATGGAAGCATATACACTGTCCAAAATAGCACTTGATTTAACAAAGGGTAGGTGGGATATTATTGACATAGAATTTGGATTTTCTCACCCAAAGTATTTGAGATCCCTACATGCAAGTTGACCTTCATGGTTTTTTTCTCGGTGCCATTGTTTTATATAGTTTGTGTTTTTTTATGTAGGACACAACCTTTTTTATGATGTAAAGTCTGGGTTTAAAATCCCTTTTTTGGAAGCTTTATAGCATAATGTAAAAAAAGGGAATAATGCTTAGGGATTGTCCCTAATTATTTTAAATTAGGGTTTATAATCATCAATTAGGTTTTCTTCCTCGATAGGAACACCAAAGTGCTTTACACATACTATGAATGTAATTTTTTTCTTACTAAATTGAAAGATTGCATTTTTTCCTGGGAATATATATATATATATATATATATATATATATATATATATATATATATATATATATATATATATCACTTGCCTTCAAGATTAGTTCAATCACTTGAACCATCTTCCTAATGAATATTGTCGACAAGGAGGCCATAAGGTGTGTGTGTGTTTGTGTGAATAAGTTGAACCATCTTCCTAATGGGCATTGTTGAAAAGGAGGTCATACATCACATGTTCAAATTCAGTCAAGTCACTTGAGGATACCAACCACTAGTGTGATTGCGGTTGAGCCACCCTCCACCCAATATTCTAAGGAATGGGGGGGGATCCCACAAGGTTTTACTTAATGAGACTATATGCACCTATGATGCTTAAAACATGAATAAAGATATATCCATGAAATACTAAAGTGATACTCAAATAAACAACAGTAATATTTATTGATTGATAATAGATAGAATGATTACAAATGAGGAGAAAATACTCTTTTTAATACAACCCTCCACTAACTTAGTGGCGATTCATTTATTAGTGTATATATAAATTACATTACATACATACATGTGTGTGATGTACCTATACACACACCCCTCAATTATCAAAACACTTCCTTAAAATTTCATCTTTATTTTCTATTGAGATTTTCTAACTATGAGTCCAATTCAAATTCAATAGCTCATTAACTTGTTTTACATTTCTCTTTCTCTCACTCACACACACAATTTTTTCCAAGAAAAAAGACATAGTTTTATTATCAAAAAGTATTAAAAACGCAATCCTCAGGTGTTCCATGCACAATACTTATATTGTTCTAGTACAATTTCTAATTTTTTCCACGAGTGCCACCAATCTTCATATAATGTATACTATGGCAACATTTCAATTTTTTTTATAATATTATAAATTATGTCTCACAAAGGTACTACTCTATCTAATAGATATAATTAGAAACAATCCTCTCAGTTAACATAGTCATCCAAAGCTCAAAGTAAACTATTGCTAAAAAAAATCAAGTAATTCCCTTATTTCTTGAGTAACACCATCCTTAGTTGTTATAAAGATAATACTACTTGGGGACAATATGAGTCCATCCTTTGAGAGTTTGTCAACCATCTAATTTAACACTCAAAAATATGTGATTGACTCTTGAATGTTTTGTAGGAACTCGCTAACTCTTTAAGGTGCTGACCTAAACCCTAGAGGTAAATATTATTTTGCTAATGTGTCCCCTGCATCTAGTTAACAACAAGTGATGAATTACCATAAACCTGTAAATACCTAAACCCTAAATCCTAGGCCAACTTGAGTAATATCCTCAAAGCTAGTGATGCATCTTGATTATTTGAACCATGATAGAAATTGACTTTAAAGTAAATGAAATGATCATCAAAGAAAAATAAGGCACCCCTTAAGCCACAAACCTAATCATGACACTGAAAGTGCCATCAAATAAGTTCCAACTATGGCGTTTATCTATCAGTAACTCCTCGATCACCCTCAAGGAAATATTCCTTATGTCCTCCTTGAAATAATAAATGAGTGATTAAATATGAGAAAAGGTATGAAAAGTATGAACATGTTCCTCCTTAAATAGTCGTGCATTCCTTGCTATCCATAAACCCCAACACACACACACACACACACACATATATAGAATCAACATTTACAATGGAAATAGACATAATTGTACAACCTTTTCCCAATTTGTCACAACACAACTTTAACCACCTTATGAGTTACATAAAATTTATCATTCAATTACACATTATTAATCATTCCAACAATTAGTACTCATCTTATCACTAATTACATAGAAGAACATAAAATAATGCAAATAAGAACATTTTGTACAGATATAGATACAATCTCTTCCTATTTTTGGCATTATTAATGATACCCACAAAGCCAATTCCATATAAAAGGCATGGTTGTATCTTAGTCTACACAACAAATGATGAATTATGTATTCCACAACAATAATTGATGGATATAAGAACTTCAATCTACATACATTTACTTATGAAACAACTAATCATTTTTTCCTTGAACAATACCTTACAATATTGGCATTCACCAATTTAAACATATAATCTTCACTCAAAATAGCAAATGCAAGAATTGATTATCATCATATAAATAATAATCACAAAGAAGCACTTAGGAAACAACTCCAGAGGAGCATTTTTCCTCCCTTCCATAGGCACCAATTTGTGTAGGTGCCTACCCAAACTAGGCATTAATAAAGCAATAATGATGAATCATGTAGCTTGAGAACTCAAACACAACCCTATATCAATCTACAACATAATTGGGATTTCCTAATTCAATATATGCACTATAGTCACCTCAACCATCTCTCAAACTTTATAGACACATTTTCCTTGTAGTTTAGTACTACACAGGCACTCCCTTTTCATGCTAAACAAATCCTTTAGGAGTACACGCTAGACACTATCTCTATGCAAGAAGAGTTCCAGTGCAATTTATCTTACTAAGAATCTTGGAAACGGTTCAACAATAAAGAAAACATTGTCTCCAACTCCATGGCTATCAGCTAGGCTATTTTCTCACAAGAAACATGGAATTTCTTGTGCTTTTCCTCTCATCAACATGCTAACAAAAGGAAATTAAACAATTACAACTCCCACTTCTTCCCAAGAATGGTCTAGCAAGAATGAATGGTGGATAATGGTTCAACCTAGTCCATAATGATTGGACATTATTCATTTGATATCTTGTAGATTAAAGGGGCATTGTCCAACACAAGCCTCGAATGGTGAAGACTGATCCCAAGACTCAATTCCAACCTTTTGTTGGAATTCCTTTGCATGCCCATATGAGGTAGTTACAAGCATGCCCAATCAAGGATAAGAATTTTCTTAGGGAAAATCCAAGAAGAAGGAAAGGATAAAGGTTCCCCAATATACTAGTTGTCAACATTGTTAATTCATTTCGCCCCTCACCCCTCCTCATTATCTCACTTCCCCCATATTTTTCCTAGGATATTGTTGACTTAAGTGCACTTTATTTTATTAAATATTGTTATATAATAATATCAATATAATTCAAGTGGTAGTATACATACCACACAATTACCATACTTGTAATTCACCCAGTGTTTGACCCCAAGATGTAAATGTGATGTAATTATGCAAAGGTTATAATTCATATTTATATGGTTTAGAAGACCATGGATATTGTAAATGATGTATATGCTTAAAAATCCCTAACAACGGCAAGTGAATAAGGACATAAAAGAGATGGGGAGGATATGACCCCACAAGTGGGGAAAGTGAGAGGGACTAAGGGGTGATAACTCTAGCTAATGCCTTTAACCTTCATGAATATTTTAAACCAAAGTTCCTTAACCTTGGTGTGTCATTTTAATTAATTATGTGATTAGTTATACTAAGTGATATTACAAAGGGCAAAGTGGATACTTCTAGAGAGGCTACTTGTCAAGCCATAGCCGTGCATGTATCTTGTTAGGAATTCATTATGAAGTTTCTCATTCACTCATTCATTCATTCATTTTTTCTTGGAGTGAGATGCATGTTGCCATTGAGGAATAATAATAGTTGAACACTAAGTCTACCTTCACATCTAAGGAAAAAACCTGATAAACTGGCATATCTTACCTTGATAAAATGGTGCATTTGGGCTTGGTGCCCCTATTAAAGAGTCCTGACTTGCAGCTGGACTACTTGTAACTTTGACACTGAGACTTCATGTCCAGCTTTTTCTGGAGCACTGGAAGGGGGTGGAGACATCCTAAGGGACTTTGAAGCATAGAAAGGGCTTCCATCCCTTATTTTATGCAGGTTGATGGGGAATGAGTGCAGGGGTGGGAACAATTGTGGAGGAGGTTTATGCACCTTTGGATAGTGTGTGAATTCCTTTGGTTTTATTTAGTGTCTTCAGGTTGGTTGTGATTTTGTTGAATAAATGAAGCAAAATTCACCCCTTATGAACTGATAGTCCCAACTTAGGGGTGGAATCTATCAAAAAAAGAGACATATGGCTTGATGGAGTGCCTACAAATGAGAGCACCATCCTTCACCTGCAACTAGTTGGATTAATTTCATAAGATAAGTGCCAATACTTGTGTATGAATGTCATGAATTTTAATTATGCTATATAGTGTTTCAACTATTGTTTTGGAATTGATTATGTGTATGGATTGGTTGAGAATGGTTAGGTGCATTCATCTTAGAAATGATTATATATAATTAGAATGTACAATTTTAGTTTATATATATATATATATATATATAACACTTCCTACACCACTTTTGCAATCCTTCAAAAATGAAATTACCACCCTAGGTCTCCCTTAAGCCTGTGCAAATTTCCAAATCATCCATACTTGAATTGTGAAAGGAAAACACATTAACATATAAATAATGGACTCGTCACATTTCTTCCACATAACACACTACCCAAGACCTTGATTCACTCTTTTTTGAAGGATATCCCATGTAAGAACCTTAGTTTTAGAGCTAACCACATAAATATATAGAATTTTAGAGGGAATTTGAACTTCAAGATGCCTTTCCACCACCAAACCATATCTTCTTCCCATACTACAACACTTAAACATTGGTCACCTGACTAGTCCTTAAGATTTTGGTGTATCTCCTCTCACTCAAAAGCATCTGTGTGCACGTGCCACTCCACACACACATACCATATTATATCATATCATATTCCCCTACTACTACACTTAAACATTGATCACTTGACTAATCCTTTAGATTGTGGTGTATCTCTCCCACTCAAAAGCACATGCATGCATGCAATACCTACAAACACACACATCGTATTAAATCGTATCACATTCCCCTACTGCAACACTTAAACATTGGTCACCTAACTATTCCTTAAGATTGAGATGTATTTCTCCCACTCAATGAGCTATTACTAATGTTGTTGGGCATGTATCTAGTATTGTGTAGATTTGATTAATAACCATTAATATTTAACCTTAAACCACTATGATATCTAAAATATTAACCACTAAAATATAGCATATATATAAATATATATATATATATATATAAACAACAAGTTAACTCAATGGGGTATTACTAATGTTGTTGGGCATGTGGCTAGTTCTTTTTAGATTGCGATGTATTTCTCCCACTCAATGAGCTATTACTAATGTTGTTAGGCATGTATCTAGTTTTGTGTAGATTTGATTAATAACCATTAATATTTAACCCTAAACCACTATGATATCTAAAATATTAACCACTAAAATATAGCATATATATATATATATATAAGCAATGAGTTAACTCAATGGGGTATTACTAATGTTGTTGGGCATGTGGCTAGTTCTTTTTATATTTGGTTAATAACCATTAATCTTTAACCCTAAACCACTATGATATCTAAAATATTAACCACTACAATATAGCATTTTACCATAAGACATAGAATTTGTAATTCTTATATAATCATGAAACCCTATGCCCTCACTCTTTATACTTTAAACAACTTTAACCTAACAAAATCATTAAACCCTGAACATTCAATTGATTATAATGTTAATCATATACTTTCAAGGAACCTCAATTATAAACCATTATAATATACTTAAAATAAAGATCATTAATCTATAAATTAACATAATATATTATAATATTTAAATTTAATCTCCCAACCACATTTTTTAATACAAAATATATATCTTAACCTCCAACCTAAATTCTTAATCATCAATCCTTAACCCTGAAACCTTATGTATATCACCGTAAACCCTGTAATAAGATCAAACTCAAATATCTTTTTTTAATGGAATATAAATCAACATCTATATATGGTTTGATGCATTCATGTTAGAAATGATTATATATAATTAGAATGTACAATTTTAGTTTAAATCATTATTATTATATATGTTTCACATACGCTATTAAAAATCTGTATTATAGTATTCCATTGGAAAGCAAATTCGTAATTGGAAGCAAGAACAAAATTTATAGACATAATTGAGTACTCAGTGGTCTCAACAATGTAAAGAGGCTATTGGGTATGTGACAATACCCATTTCATAAGGTGCAACATGTCGTATATTTGATGTCTTTCCATTCAATGATGAGCATTGGTTTTTTTCTTGCACACTTGAAAAATTAATATCAACATGATTTCTAGGATTCCATATTGGACATGTATGTGTGTGTGTGTCCCCAAGATTCAGCTCAATTGGTTGAATCATCCACTCAAAACATGTTTTCAATGGGGAGGTCATATGTGTGTGTGTGTGTGTGTGTGTGTGTGTGTGTATAAAATCACATTTTAAAGTTCAAAACTAGCTAAAATGGATGCACTCATGGATATATTGCAATTGGCGATCTCAATCATTGACAACATGTTTTGAGTGAATCATTCAACCAAATATATATATATATATATATATATATATATATATATATATAACACTTCCTACACTACTAATTGAAGGGTGACCTTAACTTGCACCATTAAAGTAAGCCCAAGCACCCCCTTTATCTATATGCTGCACTCTAATCACCTTAGGAGGTTTCTCCTTTACAACCTACATATGTTTTTACAACAATATTGAGGCACCACTTTTGCAATCCTTCAAAAATGGAATTACCACCCTAGATCTCCCTTAATCCTATGCGAATTTCCAAATCATTCCATAATTGATTGTGAAAGGACAACACATTAACATATAAATAATGGACTCCTCACATTTCTTACACAAAACACACTACCCAAGACCTTGATTCACTCTTTTTTGAAGGATATCCCATGTAAGAACCTTATTTTTAGAGATAACCACATAAATATATAGACTTTTAGAGGGAATTTTAACTTCAAGATGCCTTTCCACCACCAAACCATATCTTCTTCCCATACTGCAACACTTAAACATTGGTCACTTGGCTAATCCTTAAGATTGTGATGTATCTCTCTCACTCAAAATCACGTGTGTGCACGTGCACACACACACACACATATCATATTATATCATATCATATTCCCCTACTACTACACTTAAACATTGATCACTAATCCTTAATATTGCGGTGTATCTATCCCACTCAAAAGCACGCGCATGCGTGTGCCCTCACACACACACACACACACACATCATACTAAATCATATCATATTCCCCTACTGCAACACTTAAACATTGAACACTTAACTAGTCCTTAAGATTGTGGTGTATTTCTCCAACTCAAAAGTATATATATATATATATATATATATGAGCAAGGGTTTAACTCAATGGGCTATTACCAATGTTATTGGGCATGTGTCTAGTTATGTGTAGATTTGCTTAATAACCATTAATCTTTAACGATAAACCACTATGATCTCTAAAATATTAACCACTAAAAGATAGCATTCTACCATGAAACCTAGAATTTATATAATCGTGATATAATCATGAAACCCTATGCCCTCACTCCTTATACTTTAGATAAATTTAACTTAACAAAATCATTAAGCCCTTAACATTCAATTAATTATAATGTTTAACCATATACTTTCAAGGAACCTCAATCATAAACCATTATAAAATACTTAAAATAAATACTATTGACCTATAAATTAACATAATATCTTATAATATTTAATTTAATCTCCAAACCACCATTTTTAATACAAAATTTATATCTTAACCTTGATCCTAAATTGTTAATCATCTGATCCAGATGGATATAGGTGGCCACCCACTTATTCCACTGGCTCAAAACAGTTTTCCATTTTGGCAGTTTTCTAGTAATTTTTCTACAATTTTTCGGGTCTTGAACTTTAGGGACCGTTTTGAGGCCCTAAACGATGTTTTTGGGAGATTCGGGGGGTGGGGGGGTGAGGGGGGCAATGGTTTCCAAAACCATACATTATCCTCTAGTTAAAAGTTTTAAATATCGGATAGACCTTTCCAACGGACTATCGGGTGCACCAAACGGAGATCATATGCAAACGTTATGACCCCAAGAAGTTGATTGTTCAACTAACCACCTTGAGTCCGCAAAATTTATGACAGCTCATCTTCTAGGGTTAGGTTTTTGTATGTTTAGGGTTATTTCCCTCATGATTATGATAAATAGGATCTTTCAGCCTCTTCTTGTATTCAGCTTGTCACGAATGAGCATAGCCGCCACATCTCTTCTCAGAGATATAGCTACCACCATTCTAGTTGTTTTTATTTTACAGATCACTATGTTTCTTGCCATATATCTGTGTATGTGAATATTTTTATGCTCTTTCATTTCATTCTCACATAAATTTGGATCAGGGGTACCAGAGCATTCTGCTCTTTTGGTTTCTCAGTGCATGTTTCCGACGAGATCTGAATATCGATAGTTGGGTTTCGAACTAGTTGAGCTTGGGAAAAACCCATCTCATCGATCCAAGAAGACTCACATGGAAAGGGAAGAAAAGAGATATGACGGAGTAGGATATCCTATTAAGATGTTGCTCGAGGAATCCCTTGCATGACAGAGGAATGAGATGATGATAATTTCGCCCAGATCCTTCAAAGAATGCTGATGACAACATATGCACCTTCAACAAGCAGTTGTTTCGGGGGTGCGAGTCCGTTCAAGGTACAAGTTAACTTTGACATTCCCTTATTTGAAGGCAAGATAGATTCAGATGCTTTGGAGAAATGGTTAAATTTGTTAGAGGGTTACTTCTCTATTCAAAAAATTTCTGACGGTGAAAAGATCACATTTTCACTCCTTAAGTCTGTCCCCCATGTCAAAGACGAGTAGGATGGGTACTGCGAGAGGAAAGCAGGAGAAGAGTCTGAACTATTCAGGATAGACCCCACTTTTGCCGCTTTTTTCGACGTCGTCAAGGAGAAGTTCTACCCAGTCGGAAACTATGATGACCAGTACACCACGTGGACAACTTTGCACCAGGATAGAGACCAGACTGTGCCAGAGTTTACCAACATGTTCCATACCCTACACTCCAAATTGGGTATTAGAGACTCTGAACAACTCTAGGTCCTAAAGTACCATGGTGGCATACACAGGTACATTCATATGAACATGGATTTCCTGGACATATCCTCACTAGGAGAAGCTTATTGGTATGCCATCAATATTGAGCAAAATTTTAAGAAAAAGAATAAGAGGGATTTTGGGTCTGCAAATCAGCAACATAAGCCTCAAAAAGGTAGACCTAATTCACAAGGAAAAGGACAGACCAAGGGCGACCAAAGCCCCAACAACCAGCCCAAGCCGCAGGCAAAGAAGGGTAATGGGAAATCAAAGAAGGACACTGCAAAGTGGTGCAGATTCCACAAGAGCCCCTGGAAAAACACTGATGAATGTGGCTCAAAACAATCCTTGTTGGCTGAGATGAAATCCCCAGATCCAGACTCCGAATCAGACTCTGATGTAGAGAAAGAAAGAAAGGAGAAAGAAGATCATTGACGCAGAAATGAGTACCACCATCGCAACCACAAATATCCAACCAGAAGAGTCAGAGGATAGATAGGAAGGGGAGCGCCTCTTCCATTCTCAACTATGGGTGTAGGGGATGCCACTACATTTCATTGTTGATAGTGGTAGCCAGAATAACCTCATCTCAGTCGAGGTCGTCAAAAGATTTAATATTACGATGGTTCCACATCCCCAACCATACAATATCGGTTGGATGAGCCAAGGACGAGACATTCGCGTTAGTCAATAGTGTCGTATCTCCTACAACATCAAGCCCTTCAAAGATGAGTTAATGTGTGATGTTGCCTCGCTTGAAGTTTTTGATATTATTTTAGGAAAACCATATATGTGGAAACGTCATGTTGTGTCTGAGTTCAGACCTCGTAGTGTCATTATTACTTTGGAAAATAAACTCTATAGGATACCAAAGACACTTCCCACTACTGCAATGTCCCTCATCACAGCTAAGCAGTGTAGGAAGGTAATCTTCCAGACAAGGAAATTCGTCCTCTTCATGGTTCGTTCTAAAGAAGAATGAAATATTGTAGAAACATCCACCACCTCCACACAGATCCCCTATGCACAGCAGAAATAGGTGGACAAGATCATGGAAGCATACAAGGCAATCTTCACCACACCTGCCGGGGTTCCAATACATTGCAAGGTAAAGCATCCCATTGATTTGATACCTAGTGCACCTTTACCTAACGGTCCAGCATACAGGCGTCCCCTCATGGAAAATGAAGAAATCAAATGCTTGATTCAAGATTTAATCCAAAAGGGTCACATTCAACCTAGCTCCTCACCTTGTGGGATCCCAATTGTTTGGTACAGAAGAAAGTTGGGACATGGCGACTCTGTATTGACTACCGAGCCCTAAACAATATCACAGTATTGAATCATTCCCCGAATCGATGATGTTCTTGACTAGCTCAAGGGTGCCAAATATTTCAGCAAGATTGATCTAAAATCTGGCTATCATCAAGTGCCAATTGAGCAGACCGATGTCTGGAAGACTTCCTTCAAATCTCGGGAAGGAATTTTTGAGTGGTTGGTCATACCTTTCGAATTGACTAATGCTCCAGCAACCTTCATGAGGATGATGGACGATATCTTATGGCCATTTTCCAATTATTTTGTGGTCATATATCTAGATGACATCCTCATCTACAGCAGAACATGGGCATAACATTTGCAGCATATCCACCAGGTCCTCAGCACCCTGCGAGAACATAAGTTATACACCAATCTAGAGAAGTGCTCATTTGGCATGGAGAGGGTTCAATATCTCTGATACATCGTGGACAAACATGGTTTTCATGTGTATCTGGCCAAGATCCAAGCCATTTGCGATTGGACAACCCCGACAACTCTTACAAAGCTTCACAGCTTCCTAGGCCTTGCCAAATTCTATCGCAGATTTATGTTGGGATTCTCTAATATTGCTTGGTCCCTTAGCCAGGTGACAAAAGGGGGATCTAAGGAGAATTTCATTTGGTCCAAGCCACAACAACAAGCATTTGAGGAGCTGAAGAAACACTTATGTTTGGCGCCCATCCTTTCCTTTCAAATATGCAACAACCCTTTGAGATTGAGACAAATCCTGTGGACTATGTTGTTGGTGCAGTCCTCACTCAGCATGGCCATCCAGTGGCATATCACAATGAGACACTTTCAGATGCAGTCCGTAATTACCCCACATATGAAAAGGAAATGTATTCCATTGTCCAATCTTGCTTCCAATGGAAGCATTACATCCTTGGAAAAGAAACGGTCATCCACACTAATCACAAGCCCCTACAGTTCATGCAAACCCAAGGAAAGTTACAGAATGACCTCCACCAGAAGTGGTCCACTTACTTGTATCAATTCCACCTGAACATTAAATATAAGAAGGGCAGCACCAATCGAGTCGTTGCTTTCCTTAGTCGACCTCCAGTAGCAGCACTGACCATGGTGCTCAACTCCTATGGCCATAAGGCCTCTAGGTGGCCTCAACTATATAATAGTGATCATGATTTTTCTCCCATCTATCGAGCCCTATGTTCAGGCACACCTATGGAATACTTTCATCTCCAAGAAGGATTGCTATACCACCTGGGCCATCTATGGTTCCTTCAAGCGAGCGTTCGAAGATGATTTGGGAAGCACATTACAGTCAGGTGGTAGGGAACTTCATCGCCGAAAAGACAGTGGCCATATTGCAGAGGTAATTTTATTGGCCCAAGCTCTAACAAGATGTCGTTCGATACATCACATCTTGCACTGATTGCTCCATCACGAAACCTACCATCAAAAAGAAGGAGTTGTACACCCCTCTGACCACTCCTGATGGGCCCTGGGAATCCATCTCTATGGATTACATGTTCGTACTACCTTCAACCAAGCATGGTAATGCCTGTGTGTTTGTGGTTGTGGATCGCTTCTCTAAGATGGTCATTCTGATATCTTTCAAGAAGAACATATATGTCGAAGCCACTGCTAAGCTCTTCTTCGAGCGTATTTGGGTTCATTTCGGGCTTCCAAAAAATATCATTTCAGATCGAGACAGTAGGTTCCTAAGCACTTTCTGGTCCAACCTATGGTCATTAATGAATACCAAGCTCACTAAATCGACTTCCTTCCAACCCACACCGATGGATAAATAGAGGTATTCAACATCATGATTGTGCATATTATGAGAATGTACGATTCTAAACATCCCTACATATGGGATCAGAGCCTTCCTTATGTTCAACATAGCTATAATAGATCCCTTCATAGCTCTATCAGCCACAGTCCTTTTCAAGTGTGCCCAGGTTCCAACCATTAGCCCCAATTGATGTATCTCTTCCCATTGCATACACAGTACAGGAGGAATATTCCCATGCTCAGACTAAAGGTGATAAGGCTACCATATTTGTTGAATGAATCTAGCACATCTGCCAACAAGTCCATGACATTTTGGAAAATGCCAACACTAAGGACAAGTTGTGACATGACCATCATCAAGTTCCACACAAGTTCTAGGTGGGTGATAAGTTTTGGCTGCATTTGCAGAAAGAGAGGATCACAACACCCCATTGCAAGCTTCGTCCACTTCGATATGGGCCATACACCATCACCAAGGCAGTTGGTGACAATGCCTTCAAATTAAGCATTCCTCCATTCCTTGTCTTGCACCCAGTATTCAATGTGGAGCTCCTTCACCCATATTTTCCACCATTGTTGGACACCTCAGAGGTGGCAAAGAAATTGACACCTACATATCTTAATCCCGACTACATGGAACATGAAACTATTGATAAGATCATGGACACATAGGTTAAGGGAACCCACCAACAGAAGATCCAACTATATCGGGTTGTCAAAGCAGGGCAACTACTCCACCATGGCAAGTGTCTCACTAGGAGTTAAGTTCAGTAGAAGTTTCCCCATTTGATGGGGGCACTCAACACAATGGAGACCACTGCTTCCTAAGTGGGTAGGATTGATCTAGATGGATATAGGTGGCCACCCACCTATTCCATTGGCTCAAAAAAAATTTCCATTTTGATAGTTTCCTAGTAATTTTTTTACAGTTTTTCGGGTCTCGAACTTCAAGGGCCATTTTGAGGCCCTAAACGATGTTTTTGGATATTCGGGCCGAAGGGGGGGGGGGGGCGATGGTTTCCAACGACATTCATTGGACTCTAGTTGAAAGTTGTAAATATCGGATATACCTTTGCAACAGACTATCGAGCGCCCCAAATGAAGACTTGTATGCAAAAGTTATGACCCTGGGAAGTTCATTGTTCAACTAACCACCTTGGGTTTGCAAACTTTATGACGGTTCATCTTCCAAGGTTATGTTTTTGGATGTTTAGCATTCTTTCCCTCATGCTTATGATAAATAGGCTCTTTTGGCCTCTTCTTGTATTCATCTTGTCACGAATGAGCGTAGCCACCACATCTCTTCTCAGAAATATAGCTACCACCATTCTAGCTGCTTTTGTTTTACAGTTTGTTATGTTTCATTCATTTAATAGAATCTGGGTTTACTGTATCACTTTGTTTCTTGCCATATATATGTGTATGAGAATATATTTATGCTCTTTCATTTCATTCTCACATAAATCTGGATCATCATCAATTCTTAACCCTAAAACCTTATGTATATCACTATAACCCCTTTAATAAAATAAAAATCAAATATCTTTTGTTACTGGAATATAAATCAACGTCTATAATTGATTATTAAAATTCTTTTACATTAAAGGGAACTTGCACAAAGATGATACCCATAATCGTTGCAATGGTAACGCACGAGCCGTAAAAATCAAAACCACGCATGCATTCTCAACACTGTGCACGTGTTTTTGGTCCGACAATTGCTAAACCTCCACTATCGCATCCATGTTGGCACAAAAGCATGCACACGTTATTAAAAATGCGTGTGCGTTAAAAATGCATGCGCACTTCTAAGAACACATGCATGCTTCTAATAGCATGCACACACTTTGAAAAACGTGCACGCTTCTAATAACTCGCACACACTTTTAAAAACATGCAAGCGCTTTTATTACATAAATTAAACTATTCCAAGAATCAATAAACGAGAAACTCTAAATAGGGTTGTGTTACCAAACACATGATATTAATAACACACAAAATAATATTATTAAGAAATTGTATGACATTACAACGAGGATCTTCGATCTTAGAAAGAGTTTCGAGAGACCAAAACCCTAAGACACCTAAAACACTAAATTTTAACCTAAGTCAGTTGAGTGACTCTATTACATGTATAGCCTTATATCTTAACACCCCCCATAAGGTGTACATTGCTAAAAGATAACAAACTGAAATCAAATACATATACTTAAATGAAAGAACATAAACTGGAGACTAAATAAAGGTAGACATTCTTCATAAGCTTCCTCTTTGAAGAAATTCCTAAACAAGGTTCAGATTCATCAAGCTACCTCGTAACCCTCAGAAAGGTGTAGTTCTTAAGTTGAATTCTCAAGTTCCTGGATTCCACCTCTCCTAACTTTATTAGTGAACAACATCCCACATGCATGTCACATAACTTCACTAGTAAACTATAGAAACCATCCATAATGAGATATTAACTGATCCATTCTGGTCTTCAAAGTGGGATCTTCCTAAAATGCAGAAATCTAGTTTTCTTCAATAAGAACAACACCACAGGAAATAAGAACAACACCACAGGAAATCTCCAATAGCTCTTCTTTGATAAACCCAACAACATAGACTGTGTGACCCATCTTCGAACTCAAAATTCATTTTCTATTAAAAACTCCACTACAATAATCAAGTCCTTTGGGTATGTTCGGTTATTTCCCATGGCATCTTCGTCGCTTTAACAAATCTGTTTTTTTTTTTGAATTTACTCTAGGAATCTAGGAATGCTCTGTCTTTCTGTCAGAGTGGGACAAAGGATATATCTCTGATTTCTTCTTTAATACCTCTGGTGATAAATAATAATAATAGTAAAAAATAACTTTGGCTAGAAATTACCAAGGCATGGTCGTATGAACTCTACTTATTCAAAAGAGCGTCTTGATCTGGTCGATTCTAGCTGATTGCGGTTTATTTTGTAAACCCAAGCAACAAATTAACTCCTCATGCAACTATTGGCTTCGACAGATTTTTGGCTTAAGTCACTTGAAGTGACTTTATTACATATGTAGTCTAAAACTCTAATTTTTAAATTTTAAAACATTTAAAACCTTAATTTTTAACTTTTAAAATACTTAAAATTCTAACATTTAAATTTTAAAACAATTAAATAGCTTTATTACATATGTAACTTTATATCTTAACATAAACGAGAATTAATCAAATTTAATTTATTTATTTATGATAAAAATGTAGAAAACACATCATTTATGATATCATTTTTAAGCCCTTAGTGTAATAGTGAATGTCCTCTATAAGTAGTTAATGTTTAATAGGTTCAAACTTGATATTTATTTATATATTTTATTTTTAATATTACATTTTATTTTTTATTTTTTTTAAAAGGTGGTTTGCTATTTGTTAGAGGGCTATTTTAGAGAATCAAGATGGCACGAATTACAATCATTACAATATGGGCTCAACAAAAGCAATATGTCATTTACAAGAATTGAACCTGGGTGGGGAGGGTAACAAACATTCCTCCCAACCACCCAAGCTACAACAAATGGACTCATATTACATTTTATTATTACAAAGTATTGTGTATTAAATATATTTTATTTTTAATATTAAATTTTATTATTACAAAGTATTATTTTGAATTAAAACGATTCAATATTATATTATTATTTAATAATTAATAAAATAGTAAATAATATTTATTTAATATATATGAAAAAACTAAATTTATTTAAAAAAGGTTAAATTTTAACTAAAGATAATATTTGATTTCTCATATGACAATAATATTAAATATTACTTGAAACCTTGTAAATTTATTGTTATAGTTTTAGTGAAGACAATCTTAGATATTTGTTTATTTTAGATATTGGATTTTTTGGAATTATACTTTTATTTAAATTAGTTTAGATCCATATTAAATTAGGATTTAGAGATGAATCTAATTTATTAAGTGTAATTTGTTTTTCTTAAATTTTTTATACATAAAAAAAATTACACTTCAAAAATTTATATCTCTATCAGTACATATTCAGGTTTAAGATTGATTTATATTGGTTTTAATTATTTTATTTTATAAATAACTATTTAATAAAAAAAATATTTAATTTTATATATAAGATTAATATTAAATATTATTTGAACTCTTGTAACTATGTTTTCATAGTTTGAGAGATCATTATTAAATATTATTTGAAAGTGTGAAATTTTATGGTCATAGTTTTAATGATGATAGTAGGAGATATTGTATTTCTGGTAAATATTAGGTTTTTGGATTTTGGTTTTAAAAATTTAAAAATCATTTTACAATTAATTAAGAATTCATATTCTTAACTATGTAAATTTATTGTTATAATTTTAATTATGTAAGTTTATTGTTATAATTTTAATAATGAAATAATATTTGATTTCATATGAGAGTAATATTAAATATTAGTTGAAAGTTTGTAATTATATTGTTATAGTTTTTAATATTATTTGAAAGTGTGTAATTTTATTGTCATAGTTTTAATGATGATAATAAGATACATTGAATTATTTAAGTGTTTTTTTTACAATGGGGTTTAACAAGAGAATCATGTTACTTATCAAAATTTAATTTCTTTATAGAAAAAACAACAATTATTCTTCTCAACCACTCAAGCTATAATGTTTGATTCCATATATAAAATTATTATTTAATATTATTTGAACCTTTGTAACTATATTGTCATAGTTTGAGATCAATATTAAATATTATTTGAAAGTGTTTAACTTTATTGTCATAGTTTTAATGATGACAACATGAGATATTGGATTCTTTTAAATATTGGGTTTTTGGATTTTGGTTTTAAAGTGTAAATTAAAAATCAATTTACAATTAATTAAGAATTCATATTCTGAACTATGTAACTTTATTGTTATAGTTTTAATGATGAGATAGTGTTTGATTTCATATATGAAATTAATATTTTAATATTATTTAAAAGCTTGTAACTCTAATGTTATAGTATGAGATTAATATTAAATATGATTTGAAATTGTGTAACTTGATTGTTATAGTTTTAATGAAGACACTATGAGATATTGGTCTTTTTGTAAATATTGGTTTTTGGATTATGGTTTTGAAGTATAATTTAAAAATCAGTTTAATGATGAGATAATGTTTGATTTCATATGTGAGATTAATATTAAATTATTATTTGAAAGATTGTAATTATATTTTTATAGTTTGAAATTAATATTAGGGTATGTGCAAGTTAATGAGGGTCATTTTGGTGCGTTAGATGCAATAGAA